>CM053786.1:274575611-274950611 GCA_028749045.1 Cupressus sempervirens | reverse complement strand
TAATAGCTATTTCATTGATCCTAGAAATAGGTGATTAAATCCTTTAACAGGGTGACACTTCATGTTAAGTGTTTGTAAATCCTCTAACCAGGTCACTATTGACACAATGTAAAGCCTTTCATAGGGTAGGCCTTTAACAGGGTAGGCCTCTAACAGGGCAAACCATCAGAAGTGGTTAAACAATATTGCTACAGTAATTTTTTTGTGGGTATCATCCCCACCCAAGTTTTAGCTTCTTATTCCTGGAGGGTTTCTGGGTTACTAATTTCAGGTGTTATGTGTTATTGATGCATGTGTTAGTTTCATGTTTACTTAATGTATTTACATGCATGCAATTTACTTCCACCTAAAAGTTTTATAGGACAAATTTTGGTACTTCTGATTCACCCCCCCCCCCCCCCCCTCTCATAAGTACTCTTTCCATATTTGAATATTCCAACAATTGGTATCAGAGCCTTACCAGGTTCTCACAAGGAAAAGCCTAACAGCTTGGAGGAAAAGATCTAGAGATGGAAGCTTTCAAACTTGGAAAGGTCATTGAAAATTAGGTGATAGATGTGCAACTTGCTCTGCATAGCTTGGAGGAATTTAGAATCAATTTGAGAAACTCATTAAAAAAGAGGAAGGATCTGGCCATAGCTCAGAATGATATACACTATAAGGAGATTGATACCACCAACATATTTTCTAATGGAGATACCAAAGAGTTTGATGCAACAATAGCAGAACTGATGGAGAAAAACAAAATTCAAGTAGAGGAGATTAGATCTCTCAAGATGGAACATGAATCACAGGCCATAATGATATGTGAAATTATAGAACAAAAGAAAAGAGCAGTTGATGATAAGGTCATGATGGAAAATGACAAAAGGAATCTTGCAAACGGACTTGAAGAAAAATGTACTGAAGTGACAAGGATCTCAAACATGCAGATGGATACACTTGCTCAAATGATGAACCTTCATCATGAACTCAATGTGAAGGATATTGAGATCTCTACTCTGAAGATGCAGAATGAACAAATGCAGAATGAATTGAACAGAGAAAAAGAGGTAGCAGAGAATCTTAACAAGTCAAGTGAAGCCATCAAGTATTTTGAATAGTTGTTGAAAACCCCAAGATCTTCCCATGATACATCAGGACTTGGTTACAATAGCACTGAAGTTGGAGAATCATCAAAAAGTGCTGAACAAAGAAGTGACAAAGGTAAGAATACAAAACCCACTTGTCATTACTGTAATAAGAAGGGACATACTGCTAACGTGTGCAGGAGTAGAAGATTCAATCAACCAAACACACCCAAGAGTAAGAGTTTCTGTCACAAGTGCAACATGCAAGGACATATGACACAAGATTGCAGATCCAATTTCAAAAGGACTCAGAGATTTGATGGACATTGTTATAATTGCAATAAGTATGGACATAGGGCATTTGAATGCAGATGAAAACCTATGTGGACATCAAATCAACCAGCAAAAATAGAAGGAAAAGAAAGTCATCATCATTGGGATTACAATACCAGGAACAGTTGTCATTATTGTCAATAATATGGACATACACTACAGAACTACATAAGAACACATTTCAGAGGGAACTACAAAAGATGGTTGAACCAAACCACATGTTTCAGTTGTCTGAAAATTGGTCATATCAGCAGAAACTGTCCTACAAGATCAAAGGTACCCAAGACTGAAGAGGATAAGGGCAAAGAAAAGATTGATGTCGAAAAGATAAGGGGCAAATGAACAAGACTTGGAAAATGAAGAAAGAGTGCAAAAAATCAAGTGAAGGGATCACTTCACCAATGGGTTAAGTGATCATACTTCATCAAACTAAGCATGAGAAGTGTATGGGACTGATATACAAAGTTATATAAGACATCAGTCCCAATAAAAAGAAGCTAAGAAAAGAATAAATCTACATGAAACAAGATGTTAAGATAAAACTAAATGTTGATGCCGAACTGCCTTTGGATGCCGAGCTCTCAACAGCAACCGAGCTGATAACTGATGCCGAGTTTAAAAAAAAAAAACTCCAATGGAAGCCAAGTAAAGAGGGAATTTAGTGGACGCCGAGTTAGGTTAAAATTTCTACAGAAATTGAGTTGGCAGTTGAGCATTTAATGCGATGAAATCAGGGTATATTATCATGATTTCAATCAGTCTTTCGCATCGTGATCAAGAAGCAAAGGAGAAGAAAGAGAGCTGAGCGACTTCACAACAAGAATCTAGTGTTTCAAGAAGATTGCAAACTCATTCAACATGTTTTTCGTCGATTTAAGGTATTCCTCTTAAGAGCCGAGCTAAGTAGAACTTATAAACCTATTTAAATTATAAACCCTAGTTTAGAAAACAATGGCATCTGGGTCAGGAACCACCAAGGGTTTAGAGAAACATGAAATTCAGTTCGTCAGCAATGAAGTAAAACAACCTAAATTTAAGCCCATTCTAGAAGTAGCATACAAGAATGATCCTACAGGTGCATTATCAGTTATTCTGGATAAAGTTGTTATGGTACAAGATGTTCGCAGATGCTACAATTGCAAAATTGGTGCCATAGGAGACTTAGAAATTCATAATGCATATGATAAATTGTGTGAAAAAAAAGTACTGAATTATGAGTTTTCAATTGTAGAAAGAAAGGGATTGACCAAAACCTTAGCATTTCCGACTGTTTTCAAAACAGAATGGATACGGATAATTTTGAGCCGAATACATGACAGAGGTTTTTGGTTAGAATCAGGGCCAGTAAAATTTACCAAGAAAACTATTCATAGGGTTACTGGTATTCCAACCCTAGATCGGCCAAAGACCCTGCGAAGTGACAAAAGGGAAGTAATAGAGAGAAATACAGGTGCCAAATGGAACAATAGAGGAATGACTATCGACATAGTCACAGATCCTCTACTAGATTTTGCTGTGAGAATTATTTCACACAAATTCTATCAATCAAGCAGGTTGAATAGTGTACCTTGTATAGCAGTTGATGTTGCATACAAGATAATCAAAAGGGATCACACTTATGATCTGGCAGAGCTCATGTTTCGACAGATTAATGAAAATCTGGGAGCTATAAGGAAGAGCAAGGGAGCTCAATGCAAATTTTGACCAGTTTTGATATGTATGTTCTTTTATCTGATGAAGGAATTTCCTTCTATAGGGAAAGTAAAATGGAATCCAAACAAAACAATTGTTGAACAAATTAATGGATACATTGAATAGATGGGTGAAAATTTTGATGCCCAAATGACTGGTTATTTTGAGGACTTCAAAAAGTCCATGAAACAAAGAATGAGAATTCCAGTTTCATTGACTGAGAAATATGAAAAAGATATTTTCTTTCTTGTAGATATAGATTATACTTATGTGCAAGCAGTTATACCTAGAATAAGATGGCTTAGGCCACTAGGTTATGAACTTGATGTTGATCAAGCCTCTACAGCAATAACAACCTTACTTGCAGAAGAAGCAAATAAAAATGCAAAAATATTTGGAACTTATGATGTTGTTAAATCAAAGGTAATAACAAAGTTAAAGACTGCTTCAGTAGTAAAGAAGAAAGAGAAAATGGTGAGACAAATCAAAAGAAAGTTTGGCGTAGAAGAAGGAACAACAAAAGAAGAAGGAGATGACATTGAAAAAGAAGAAGAAGAAGACATTGAAGAACATAAACTTCAAGATCAGACTCAAGGGTCACAAGGAGACAGAGAGGAAAGTGTTAAGGTAGAAATAGCCAAGGAAGTACCAGTTAAGAAAAAGACCACAACTCCTTCTGCTCCTAAATCCAAGGGGAGGAAAGTAGCTGCCCTAGTACCAAAGAGACCGATCACAAGGGCTACAACACAAAAAGCCCAAGTAGAGGCAAAAGGAAAGAAGAAAGACTCAAAGAAGACTACTTCTGAGTCAAAGAAAAGGAAGTTCATTCCCCAGCCTGAAACAGATGAGGAGGAAACAAAGTCAGAAGACAACAGTCAATTTCAAGCGGTAAGACACAAACCCCAGATTGATGTTGATAAATTATGTTAAAAAATTAGAAATAATGATTTGAAAGGATTGAAAAATCTGAATTTTTCTAAGCTCACCAAAGAAGAGTAAAATAAATTAGAGGAGTCTGTGTATGCTATGATGGCTGAGTATAAGCACAAACCTCTAGAATTAGATGACTCTATGCCGAGAGAACTGTATAAAATCATAGAGGATAAATGGTATTTTTGTTTACAAATGGAAAAAGAAATAAGGGAGTCAACATTGGCAAGATTGTTGCCTGATTTGACTAGAGATCAAATAAAAAATTCCATAAAAAGGCATAATAACAGATCCACTCCAAAATATAGAGCATTCAGTATATTACAAAATAAAATTGAAGAGGTAGTTACCAAATCCACAAGATTGTGGAAAATAGTTTACAAGAAAATTGAAGATGTATATAATGAAGAATATAAGGCAGAAGCAATTTCCAAGACAAAGGAAAAGGGAGCATCAGAAACAAAAGAGAAGAAACTAGTGGAGAAGGAGAGTAAAGAAGAAAACGAAGAAGAGTCACTCAATGAGGAGAAAGAGGAAGAGAAAGATACAGCTGAGCTACAAGATCAAAATATGCAAGACATACAGGTATCTCCTCCTAGTCCTCCTCATGCCACCATCACACCTGTAGATTTCATAAAAATAAAGGATGTTACAGACATTTCAAATCAAAACATCAATCCATTAACTGCAGAAGATTTGGAAATCCTTGACCAATCATCATTAGTAGCAAAATTAAGTTCAAATCCTATATTGGTCAGTGTTGATGAATTAAAGAATCCAGAAGTTGAGGTAAAAGCAAGGGTAAAAGCACAAATGCCACCTTTGATCACACAAACTACTAGTATTCTATTCCTTCCACCACCTCCTCCACCAAGTATAATCATTGATACACTCCAGGTACCAAGTACAGCAGCAGGGGAAATAAAAATATTTGAACATCCAACAAGTTCAACCCCACCTAGCATTCATAAAAGGGATATTCAAACTGAGACACAGAAAAAGGAGGAGACTGCAATACAAACATTGATTGCATTACCAAAATCTGGTACTCCAACACACACTCTTCAGCAGTCGAGCACAGATAGATTACAGCTAAAAATCAGGACACCAAGCTTGAGTTCATCAAAGGCAGTCAGGAGACTTCACTATGGAGTTTTTGAGCTTGATGAAGAAATAAAAATCCCATATTATGAATCTAGCACTCTTACTGATGAAAAGATTAATGAAATTCAGAGTGCACTAGACATAAGAAGGAGACAGGAAGCACTAAGAAAGGAATACAAGCATAAGCGTACATTGAATGAAATTAAAGACATTCACAGATGCTTTTTTCTTACAATCTCAAGATGAGTCAAGACCAATCATGGAACAACTATCTGATATAGTTGACCAGGTGACTAATGAAGACCAGGAAATAAATGTTAGATTGCTTGAATGGTCAGAAAAGAAGTTCCAAGGAAATGTAAATAGTAAAATATCCGGTGATATAGCACTGTCACAAGAAGAACTAGCAAAGAAAGTCTTAACAGTTAAAATTGTACTAGGAAACATCTTTTCTCTGTACAACAAATTGTGTGATTTTTCCACATTCACACAAGACACTAGCCAGAAAATACTGAGCTTGGAAAACAATCTGAAAACTTCTAGCATGCAACTCCCCATAGATCTAGTTCAGAGTGAGAAGCATTTTGTCCAATCGCTTCACATACAAAGAGAGCTAGCCGTTTTAGCAGCATATGAGGCAACTACAAAAGCCAAATTGATACAAATGCAATCATCAATTACTCCTCATTTGGAATTACTTCACAAGGAGAAAATAAATGCAGAGACAGTCCTCAGGAAAGACCCCAACCTTTCTTCATTTGATGGACTTGTACACCTAGCAGTAGAGACTGCCATCCAGCACAAGACATTGGATGTCGCATTAGCAAATTGGGATGCAGCTTTGA
This sequence comes from Cupressus sempervirens, assembly GCA_028749045.1. Classification (NCBI taxonomy): domain Eukaryota; kingdom Viridiplantae; phylum Streptophyta; class Pinopsida; order Cupressales; family Cupressaceae; genus Cupressus; species Cupressus sempervirens. The sequence goes on along the minus strand of CM053786.1, from coordinate 274,944,637 downwards.
AGATACTCCTTAAAGTAAATTGCACATTTTTGGCCAAATATGGCATTTCATTATAATGACCCTTGACATAAGTTTCGAAAAGGGGGAGAATAAGAAATACAAGTTGAGCACAGGAATGAAATTTTGTTTGGGGGAGATAGAATTTAGGGGGAGATAGCAAATTTTGAAATTTTGGGGGAGATAGTAAATTTTGGGAAGCAAAGTTTTGAATGAAGGATTAACTACTGAGTAACATGGATCTTAATTAAGTGTTTTTGCCACTCATGTCAAAGGGGGAGATTGCTAGCCTAAAAGAATAAATTTGACAACTGAGTGTCAATACACTTAACCAAGATCACGAATAAGTGACGAGTAATTTAATAGGTGCCGAGTGAAATAAGTGCCGAGTAAACTTTAGGTGCCGAGTGATCTTCAGGTGTCGAGTGAAGATCAGGTGCTGAGTATACCATGTAAGCCGAGTGATCTTTAGGTGCCGAGTGAAGATCAGGTGCTGAGTAAATTTTAAATGCTAAGTAACAACAAGTGTCGAGTAACACAGTTTTGTGTAAGTGCCGAATAACCTAGAAAATAGCATGTGCTGAATATCAGGAATACTTCAGGAGGCGACTAATTCAGGATATTAGCATAAGAGTTTTTACTTGCACAAACTATGAAGTAAATAGTTTTTACAGCCGACATAAGGAAATCTCAAAGGATTTAATGATCAGATTGAATCTTTTATATTTCCTATGTAATTTGCATGCAGCCAATAAGAAAAATGATAAAGGCATGCAAACAATCAGCAAAAGATAAGTATAGAGCGGAAAATGAAGATTGAATATGGATCGTAGATCCATACCTAACTCAAAATCTTTGAATTTCTTTATAACGAAGATGATATCTCATTGAAAAATAAATGATGAAAAAGAGGAGATGATGAGATATGATATAGAGGAGAAGATATAGATTGGTTGATATACTATTTTTAGAAGCGAAAGTTATCAGATCACAAAGGATCCAAATCAGACGAAGCAGAACAGAGCCTGCATTCAGCAATCAAGGATTGTAAACTATTAGGTTCATTTTACCTAATACTTTCTAGCCATTGTATTAGCATGGAAATCCTATGGTGATAGGTTAGCTTAACAGCTATTTCATTGATCCTAGAAATAGGTGATTAAATCCTTTAACACGGTGACACTTCATGTTAAGTGTTTGTAAATCGTCTAACCAGGTCACTATTGACACAGTGTAAATCCTTTAACAGGGCAGGCCTTTAATAGGGCAAACCATCAGAAGTGGTTAAACAATATTGCTGCAGTAATTTTTTTGTGGGTATCATCCCCACCCCAATTTTACCTTCTTATTCCTGGAGGGTTTCTGGGTTACCAATTTCAGGTATTATGTGTTATTGATGCATGTGTTAGTTTCATGTTTACCTAATGTATTTACATGCATGCAATTTACTTCCACCTAAAAGTTTTATAGGACAAATTTTGGTACTTCTGATTCACCCCCCCCCCCCCCCCCTCTAATAAGTACTCTTTCCATATTTGAATATTCTGACACTTATACCTATTAAGGGGGTGTTATACAATTTTCCTTAGGAAGGCATACTATAATTTGCCATAAAATTATTTACTTTCTTTAATATACTATTATGTCATTAAAATCATATCATTTTATATTATTAGGCATTTAAGTTCACTTAGCCTTGAGTTGTTAGATTCTCACTTAACTCATTCATGGAGGTCACTAATTTGAGTGACAATTTTATTGAAGTCTTCTTTTCTTACTAACATTCAAGTTGTATATTCATTCATGGGCCTAGTACTGCCTAGTGTTGCAAAAACCTAGCTCTAATAGATACACTTTTTAGTGAAGAGGAAGAGGTAGAAGGGACACATCAAGCACTGTCTCTACGTCATATTGTTATGGGTACTGAATCCATGCAAGTGGATAGTAGGCACATAATAGTGGATACAAAGGAGAATTCATTCATAGAATACGAGGAAAATATTATTGGCAATATAATTGCCTGTACCCATTCTAATGATGAAGAGGAAGAGAAAAATAAGAAGGAATAAGAGAAGAATCTAAGAAAGAAGAATAGGAGAAGAAGCAAAAAGAAGAAAAGGAGAAGAAGCAGAAAGAAAAAGAGGAAAAGAAAATAATAGATGAAGAGGAGGAGAAGAAGAAAGAGGCTAAGGAAAAGAAGAATGTAGAGGATAAAAAGATAAAGACTATTGTTTCTTCAGTAGAATTAGTAGTTGGAACATTAATAGGAGGACCTTTTCCATGTAATGATGAAGATCAGAAAGAGCTAATAAGCACTTTGAGAAAATTGTTTGAGAAAAACAAATTTTTAAAGTCTTTAAAGAAGACACTTGCTAAATTTTTGGAGTGCATGAAGAAGATAGTTTCCATAGCTATAGCTAATATAGACTTCCAAGCTAAGGAAAAAGAGTTGATAAAGACCTTCGATGGGGAATTCACAACTTTAGCTGAAGTAGTAGCAGTGCAAGCATAGAATAATCATGATACATCCATATTCAACATAGTGGGCACCATGTGCACAATGATTTGAAGGCACTTGATGGAAATATCAAGGAACTCAGAAAGTGTATTACTGAAGGTAAGAAGTTGTATGGATAGTGTGCAATGTCTTACACTTATCTAATTTTGGTGCAAAGATCAAAGGCCATATGAGTGAGCTTCAGTCACTCACTACAAGATTGTAGAAACTAAAGATCAGAAATGAAGATTCAAAGAATGTGATTGAGAAGGTCCACAATGCTATTAGAAGTATTTAATTTGACAAGGAGAAGGGAATAAGAAGATTCTCTATTCTTAGAGAATATCTGGCACCCAAGGTTGTAATTTTGTGAAGGCAATTGGATGAATGTCTTTTAGCAAAGAATTCCTATGATAAATCTACCTAGACTGACTTTAGCATAGTTGAAGTAGCATCTTATACATTTTCTGCACTCATTGGTATATCATATACAATGAAAGGAAACTAGAAGAAGGAATTTGATAGATTGAAGATTGATTTTCGAGATTGCATATCCAGAATGATGAGTTGATCAACAACAGGCAATATTTTTTTGTTATACAATTTTTGACACCTTTGCCACTAATGTCAAAGAGGGAGTATTGTGTTATTATGTAGAGGAAAATTGTATACATTTAAAGGAGTGATTAGGAATGTAATGATCCATCAAAACATGAATAAAATTGTTATATTTTTAAGGTAATTTTTGTGTAGCTATTTTATTTATTTCTATTATGTATGACATCATTTTAGGATTTAGCCGATTTTTCCAAATATTACCATCAATGCAAAAGGGGGAGATTTTTGAAAATATAGTTATTTATATATCTTGATGGTTGTCATTTATGGAAACATATACTTAGCATTTAATTTATGCATTCAGAGACAAAAAATTGTCTAAGTATTAGACAGTTTGTAGTAGTAAAGTGAACCAATCTTTGACAGTATGAATGATGTGTAGAGAGTTAGCTTATGCATAATTGAGGATAGGTTTTTGATATTTTCATGATGATATGTACCCTTTTGCATGTGTGTACCATTAGTATGGAATAAGTTACAGTAGGTTTAACTATGTTGGTGTTTAACACTACGAAATAGAGCATAGCAGAAAACAAAGTTGTATGGTTTTAGGAATTATTTTGGTTCCAAAATAATTACTAAGTCATGATAAGCTGACTATGTGGATATTATTTTATATTTTTTCAAATGTGTGAAGGCATGGAAGTTGTGTGAGCAAAAATTTGTGAATGCACAAGATATAAGTAAAGATCTTATGTTGCACTGATAGTGTGGTGATTTGCACAATGAATGTATGTGATGCATAGATATTGTGGATGTTGCATGATTAGTTGTGACATGTGAGATATTATTAGAACCATCTTCAAGCCTTATGTGATGTGAAATCTGATGTTAGATCAAAGAAAGTGCAAGTTACATCAATAAGCAAATATTATATGTATATCTATTTTGTGAAGGAACTGAATTGTATAACTACATGTTACAGTAGTAAGCTCTTCTTGCATACATTGTAATTTTCCTACCAACTCCTAATAGGGTTAGTATCCTTAACAAGATCCTATTGTTTAGTGAATCATCTAGTTGATATCTTCCCCACCAGGGTTTTCCCTTGGCCAGGGTTTCCCTAGTTAACAAATAATGGTGTTATCAGTTCTCTATGTGTATGGTTATATTTATTATTTGGATGACCACAAGAAGTTGGGTCGCAATTCCGCGGAAGTAAGATCCGCAAAATTGTACTTCTCAGAAATGGGTACCCGATTTTTTAAAAATCGGGTACCCATTTCTAAAATTATGCTTCGGGCACCCGAGCCAAATTTTAAAAATTGGGTACCCGATATTTAAAACAGATTGGGTGCCCAAGCCGCTTAACTATCGGGCGCCCGCCTTTTTAAGAATCGAGTACTCGATTGCTTAAAAATCGGGGACACTTTTTTGCATTTTAGAGGTCATTTTTATGACCTCAAAAATGAGAGCCTGATTAGAGACGCATACGAGAGCCCGTTTCTCAGCCCTACTTACTACCCCCTTGCTGCTAGTTTTCAATACACAGGTATTTTAATATGTTTTATACTATTTTACTTTTTTTTTTCAATTTTCAATTTAATATGTATGTTAATTATTTTTTTTTCACTTTTAATATGTACGTAAAATTGTAAATTTACATTGTTAATGAACTTAAATATTTAAAGTTTTGTATTTGTTAATTAAAATATAGTTTCATAAATGTTTATTTAAAAAATTATTATTTTAGATGTTTTGAAATGTATTTAATTTATGTATTTATTACAATGTTTAATGATTAGATTAGATGTAAATTTATTGTTTAAACATGTAATTTTACAAATAAATATAACCTTGACCTAAAACCATATAACCTCGACCTTGTTTTAACTATAACCTCGACCTAAATTCATTGTTTAAACTATAATCTCGACCTAACCATATAAATAAAACCCTAAACATATATGAAATACTTAATCACATAACAGTCGGCCAAGGGATACAAACAAAAAACTTATAGTATTTAAAATAATTTTACTTAAATTGTATTGTACTTTGTTTCATGGATCGAAAATGGATGATGTAAACTATTTTATAAATGTATATTCTTTCAGCCTTTCATACCCTGTGACATGTACAGTGGATGATTGTGCATTCCGAATTAATTTGCCAAGTGGCACTTGGAACAAATGTATATAAATTATTTAAATGGATTGAACTGAAGTAGTTAATATGAACTTTCATGTGGATGTGTTATTTATTTTACTTTTAGTAGTTTATAATTATTTAAAAATGAAATGTAAATGTGCTCATTAAGGAATGCAATCTCTTATGTTTTTTATAAATGTAAATTATTGTATGTATGTTATTGCTTGCTTAGTAAAACTTTTGATTAGTTCTTTGGATCCCTTGGTTGGGCGTCATTTAGGATTAGTTCTATAATGTCAATTTGTATTGAATTTAACTCTAATCATAACCCTTACTATCATCTTAACCTAAGTAATCTTAATTTTCTAAAACCTACACCAGGTAATATATAAATAATTAAATAACTTTCCTATCTTACCTTGAGTACTAATTTTATAAATGTCAAACCCTAAGATTGAAAGGTAACCCTGGCCCTTAACTAATTAATATTATACTTATAAACCAAATTGAATTAAACCATGATCATAAACCTAATTATATATCCCAACTTAAGAGTAGAAACATTGAATTTAACCTTAAAAATCCTTTTGCCAACCATTAACCAAATTGAACCATTACCCTAGAAGATTGAACCAAGTTAAACGTTGACCTTAAGACTAAACCAAATCACCCTAAACTAGAACTCAATAATATATTGAACACTTTAAAACAAAATTTAAATCTAACTTTTTTGAATTAATGTTGGTTTTTAATCTAAAAGCTCTAACTATAATTCTATATCTAAAACCAAATTTAGCACTTTAAAACTTAATTCAATTTATTAACTCGTGTCCTAATTGAAACCTAAGCATGTAAACCTAATCAAACAGTACAAACCAAATTGAACTCTAATCCTAAAACTAATTAAACATTGATATCAAAATCTCAAAATGATACATCATAAAAAAATTAGAAGAGACTTGAACGAATCAGGCATCTAATTAAGTAACCCTCCCTGACCATCAAGAGGTGGAGGTGTCCACATCAGTGCGAGTAGGAGCCCGAACTAGACACTTGGATGGGTAGCCTAAATGTTTATTACCTTTGCAGAATGGAAGGCCACATAAAAAATTATTGCCTTATTCTATAAAAAGAAATACCCACCCCCTAGTGATATATATAGTAAGATCTTTTTCCTAATTTTAATATCAATTTTTTTGGTTAGAAGACGTTGATAGTTCAAAATGATTTAGAAGATAGGGATAAAATGAGAACCATCATTCCTAGAATGAAGATGCATTATTCCAAGTGATAAACCCATTTCTATCATAAATCAACTCCTCCATCCAAAAAATTAGTAATGAGAAATCCCTATGTCAAGTAATCAATGGAGGGCTCATAAAATTGATCAAGTGATCAACAGAGGGATCATAAAATCCCTAGGTCAAGTAATCAATTGATCCCCAAGGGGAGATAAGAATCTCATTAAAAATTAGAGACAGGACACTCCTAAATGCGTATCATACAAAATAATTATTGCCAAGGTCTTAGCCTCTAGACTAGAAGATATCCTACCCAAGATTATTAACCCTACATAAAAGTGTTTTGTTAAGGATATTTATGCATATTGGAGAACTTGATAACCTATTGGAAGACTTCGGATTGAGAAACATTTCTAGGATAGAGTGTAGGCATGCTCAAGTAATTGATTATGAAAATGTCTACAAAAGGGTGGAATGGAGTTTCACTATGATGATGTTGCAAGCCCTCCATCCAATATTACATGTCAAATGGTGTCCTCTCTTATGATTGGTGTCAAGGTTTTAGTAAAGAAATTAATGGGGTTAGATCATAATTTTTAGGACTCTCTAGATCAATTATGAAAGGGTGTCCTCTTGCATCCTCTTTATTTTTTATTGTTGAACATTGACTCATTACATTATCTCCTTAGAGATAACTAGTTGTCTCTAAAATTTAGAGGATCTACTCTCCAAATAATTAATAAGTATCTAATGTACATAGTTTTTTGATAATATATTTATATTCTTTTTAAGCTAGAAGAGTGCAACACGAGTCATTTAATGATCAAATTGGACCTCTTTTCTTTGTATCGGGTAGTAAGATTTATGTCTCTACATCTATCTTATTGGGGCTAAATATTGAGTCCCCTACCTTGTGTAGTAAATATGGTATTGGATGGAGATTTCATAATTAAGTGGTTAGGTACCTAGGGATTCCATCTATAGAAAACCCTAACATATAAATGAAATGTGTCTTTATATCAACAAGAAAATCTTTGGAAAACTCAACAACTAGAACTCTAATTATCTCACTTTGGTTGGTAGAATTCAAGTATGTTAAAAGATTCTCTCCTTGAATATTGGGTGTAAGTTTGTCTTCTTCCTGCTCATTTTACTTAAATCAATTTGGTCTTCTATATAAATCTATTAGGACCATTTTATGGATAGCCAAGGGATTACTTTGGCAATAAAATGGATAGCCAAAGCTTCATAAGGTAATGAATTATGGATTATGATTAGAATTAGGATTATTATATGGTTAGGGATAGGGTTCACATGTAAATTAGTTCATTACCTAACATGATCTACACTTATAGTTTGCAAGAAGGTTTTCAACTTGGTGCCATACTCTATTTTTGAGATCTTCTGAAATGCTTTTGTAAGAGATGTTTATCTCAATACATGTATATGTACATAATATGATGGTGCTTCCCCATACATATATACTCAATATACTTTACACATTATATGAAACTTCTTATATTTTCACCTTTACATCTTTTCCCCCTTTCTAATGTAAATGCCAAAGGTGAATTTTACATGGTTATTCAAAAATATGACAAGAAGTCAGAACATAGCTTTAGAATTAGTGCCATTGTCTTGTCCCAGTTTTCTTGTAACATCTTGTTTGTGTGCAATGTAATCTAAACTTTTGCTGATAATTCTATCATTTGATCAACAATGGAGAAATTGTTAGCATGTGCTCTATGACATGAGTATTTTCGACACATTTCTAGAGAATATTTTTTATTAGCCAACTACTTTTTGTAGAACTTCATATGACCAGGTTTACAACAATAATGCATGAGTTAAGTTTTAGATCTTGATTCTTTGAAGAATCATGAAGTTTTTCGTATCCTTTCTATATAGTAGAATTGTCCCCTCATTCCCAAGAGCCCCAAAATTCCCCTCATCCCTAGGTGACTTAGTTAATGGGGATGCCTATTTTAAGTGTTGAGATTTGTACTTGTGTCACACAAGGTTTTTCTCTTTGTTCTTCTCCCTATTCTATTATGTTTGTAATATGGTCATATGATTGCATAGACAGTTGACTCCTTTGAATGCTCTATGACAAGAGCATTTTTGACACCTTTCCAAGAACAATTTTTGACCAGCCAACTGCTTTTTGTAGAATTTCATATGACCTACTTTACAACAATAATGTCATGTGATAGATTTTAGATTCTTTGAAGAATTGTGAAGTTTGTTCTATCCTTTCTATATATAGCATAATTGTCTTTGCCTTTGTCCTTGGTATTTAATGTTTTTTCATGTTGGATGTGTCATTGTTGATAGAAAACTACTTATGTTAAAAAGCGGATAATAGTTAGGATTCAAACTACAATCATAAATATTTTTTAATCAATTCATAATTCTATCTCTAAGCTTTCATTAGATAATTGTAACCTTAACTCTCGTCTTAGGAACATAATAAATATTTGATACAGGTAAATTTAATTGTAACTAAAACCATAATCCTAGGTAAGTTCCCTAACATTAAAGGATCACAATCATTATAATAATCTTAAGCTTAGCCATCATGAAAACTGTTAACATAACAAAATTGTAAACCATAACCTTGTCATAATCTTAACTTTGTTTCATCCTGAGACATGAACATGTATAATCCATAATGAGTTCATACTTAAAAATTTAGTATTTAATGTTTAATTTGACTTAAGTGTTTAACTTTATTTATTTAATTGATATGATTTTAATAAAGATATGCACATTTATATAGATCTAGTTGATAAATTTTAGATTTAAATTTTATTAAATAGTAATTTTGTCATACATGTATTATGTTGTGATGTATTTTTGATGTGTTTTATGTTTTATGTTGTTTAAATATATATGCAGGTGATATTTGATGGACCCACCGCCACCCCCTCCCCATCCCATACCCCCACTTCTGCCACCTCCATATCCACCTCCACCTCCACCTCCACCTCCACCCCCACTGACACCTCCACCACCCACCGCAGATGAGCTCTGCAAGACCATGAGGCGTAACCTCAATGACCTCATGAGTGATATAGAGGCTATTCGACGTGAGAGGCACCCCCCCCCCGTCACCTACTATGTCTTGTAGATAGCATGCAAGGCGTGGTTGACTCCATTTATCATTTTGATTTAGACATCGATTCATTTAGATCATGGAGGGAAAGCATGTGTGCCTTCTACTCTGATGGCTTATCATATAGAGAGGTTTATAACCTACATATAGGTAAAGGAAATTTTCAACATTATTTTGTAAACCCTAAGACGGGTGAACCAATTAGTGAGAAGAAGCCTTGCATTTCCATTAGCTGGTGTATACATCTGCGCATAGCAGCACATTTTTGGGAGTGGTGGTGGATGGTATTTGACCATCCACCACATGCTAATCATGAGGTGCCCATGTACTTCCTTAGGAATTTATGGGCTGAGTTTGAGTTGGGTTTGAAACCCAACTATTTTGATATGAAAGCATTTCAGGGGGTTGGTAGAGGGATGCCTCGGGATAGGCCTGGGGTAAAGCTGAGTGACAGAACGAGAAATTGCACGCGAGCTGAGCCCCTTGTACCTCTTCCTACGCCTGTTGTGCCTGATCCTCACCATCATCATGCGATTTCATTTTCTTTTACCCATTTGAGTGCCCTTTCGGACAATTTAGTACAATAGTGGACGCAGGTGGTACATGCTCCTCCACTTGGACATGTTTGTACTAGCTTTGGAGGCATATGCACAGGCCCCCAGAGTGATCCTAGTGTAGCACACGATGGCCATTATGCTGAGGGTACAAATTTTGATGATGATGTATACGCTACCCGTGGTGATGGTAGTGATGAGATAGACGTGTCATCATTTGTTGACCTCATGCAATAGGGAGAGCCTGGAGAGAGTCAAGAGCAGCAGGTAAAATTTTTATTTCAATATAAATATAAAGTGCACATAATTATTTACTTTCTACATATAAGTGTAATTGTATTAACTATATTAATTTGTACTTTTCAAATAACAGAGGATGGATGACACTGTTCCTCCTAGGAGGCAGTATAGTATTTTTTTGAGACCTACAAATGTTGGTGTCCCTTATACGGTATGCACTTTGAATTACACTATAAAAATGTACATTCAAATTCGAATTTAATAACATGTGCTCATATGTTCTTTTTATTTGATTTTGTAGCGATTATCTGCATCTACACATACTGATGTTAGTACAAGTCCTACTCCAGTTACCACTGAGGCACAACCTCAAATACATGCGGTATGAACTTTTGACTGAAGATAGATAATTTGTATTATTTTTATGTATGTACATTATTATTAACTTATAATCTGAACAATTTTGACTCACATGTATATATATTTTATGTGTTTTGATTTTACGAACATGAGCATGGATACCATACTCATCCATACAGACCTCGGTATAGTCTATTTTCGACTACATCTTATGATTATCGTGCTAGCATACCTGTAGACACATCTGTGACATTGGCTACCACTCAGGTATGATATATACATTATATATACATGTTTAATTTATAGTTTATAAAAAATGTAGTGTACAAATTATGTACTTTGTAATTATATTCATGTATATTTAATTTTGACTAAACGTTTATGTATCCATAATTTTAGGACTACGTCACCATGAGTGTTGCTGAGAGCATAGGACTTAGCCAGATGGAGGTAGCTACATCGTCATTTGAGGTCAGTATTGTGATTTATGTACATAATGTATAGTTCATTATGCTCTAAAATCAAATTAAAAAAATGTATGTATTGTAAATACAGGACCTCACCACTGTTGTATTTGGTAGTTTTGATAGTGTGCCTCCTCCTGTTACTGAGGGACACCCATCTCATGTGGTATAATTTATTTTATTATGTAGTGAATATTTAATTTATTTACAAGCTAGATTTTGAGACCCATTTCAATTAAGCAAGTACATGATGAGACATGCATCCTGTTACATAGGGTGATACATCTACCTCACAGGGTGTTTGACATGACAAGACGACTCATATTACACATGATGATCCATCTAAGTCCTCTTTGCGTGGAGCAAAGAGGACATTTGATCAGATAGATTAGGTCTTGTTGGCACCTATAGATTGTGTTTTTATGATGTATATATATATTATTTATGATGTATGTACACTTTGTGTTAGGATAGTTAAAACTGTATGTTAGACAATGTATTTTTTCACTTCATAGATCATGTTATGATGTGTGTTAGACCATGTACTATATTTTTATGATTTTTTATCATGCTTGTGTATGTAGTACATATATTACTATGTTTCACCATGTTTTAAGTATATTCAAACCATTTTCTTTATTTTGACATATTTTATTCATGAACATATGACACATTTTGTAAGTATATATGCAAGATGAACAATAATTTTAACTATCTATAGAGCATTATTGGATAAATATCACATCAAATTTATGCATTGAGATAATTCATACAAATAAAATTGACCTACTCGATTAAAAAATGTATTGATAACGTACCTAACAATGTATCATAAGTGATCTTAATGTGTTGTTTGGTAATGTAAGACTCATTATCACCTAATAAGACCTATTATGTGGTAGTAAACATATGAATACCTATCATAACATATAACATACATAATGACTTATTAGGACTCCCATGTCCCCTTAAGACACACATGTATGGATAACGTACCTAACAATGTACATCATAAATGATCTTAATGTGTTGTTTGGTAATGAAAGATATAATCAATACAATGAATACACTGAGTAATGATCTTTAAATTATCATGTGCAAGTGACTTGTTTTTAATATTACAATCAATAGTAATTTGAAAATTCAAACAAACATTAATTTAAACATGCTTGAATGTAAAAGTAATAGAACAAAATAGGAGGTCATTACTTAAATTGACAATTAATTTATAATAATTTATCAAGTGCACATACCTTTAACTTTCAAATAGAAGTAAACTCTAATTTTTGAATTAGTTCGTACAACATATTTCACAATATATGTAAGACAATGTCAATGATATATTTATAGTTCACTGAACTCATTTGAAACATAAAATTGGTTGAACGCATCTCTTCAAATGAGGTCCTGTAAAATAAAAATGTAAAACAAAAACACACATGTTAATAAACACATAAAATAATATTCAAGGTATCTGAACTATGTAAATATATATGTGTAATTTGTATGTACTTACTATGTGAAATTGCACAAGATGTTGATGTTCGATCCACTTTAACATTTAAATTTGCATAAATTGTAATTGAGACCTGAATAAGAGGTATATAAGTTCTCTAAATTGGTATTGACAACACAAACATACATGTAATTAAATTATATAAGTACATATATATAAAAATAATACAATAATGAAAAAACTTACATGTGTTTGATTTAAATGTAGTCATCCTACTGTACCATCTGCATCCTCTCTCTTTTGCAATGCATCTATGATTGTCTCATGCTCGTCCATTGAAATTGACCATAATACCTTATTGGCGGGTCTCCCTTTGTATCTTTCTAATTTGATATTTGTTGCCACAACCAAATGAGAATAGTGTAAAATCTTCTTTTCAGTTTGGTAGTCTTCAAATGCTGGAAAACCATTTCTTCTTGTTAGGTATCTACGTAGCCAGGTGCCAACTACAACAGCAAACCCGATTGGATACTCAAAACCATCATCGTCTACTTGATGACATGTCATTTTTTTCTTAAGTTCCACACATCTAGCTAGCCAATACTCAGTCTGTTCATCATTATCACTAGGTGCAATAACAACATAAACATGTCCTATAAGATAAGATAAAGTATAGAAACACTTTAATCACTCATGTACATATGCAAATTATATAAATTGAAGCATGAGATTGCAAAAAAATCTAATTAAATTGTGCATACCAGGTCCTATGAGGTCTAAAATACGATCATAGTCTTCTGATGCAAAAGTAACATTCTAGCCTTCATTTACTATATCATCTTCAAAATGCGTGTCAGTAGGTGCTAATGATCTTTGTTTCCAATCTTCAACCCATTCTGTATTCTCACATTCTTCCCATTCACCTACAAGACAAAATTGACAAAAACAAGCAAGCTCCCTAATCCATATAGTCCAAGTGTTAGAATCTGAACTCCTAAATGAATGCCATTTAGCTGAACAACTAATTGTATCAAAATCATATCTTGAAGGGATATTATTTTCTTCAACTAGGTAAAAGAAACATTTGATTGTAGAGTTTTGACTTGATCCTGTGTATAAATATTTGTTACACCATTCGACAATCTCATTTGCATTTTTGAATTTAGCTCTTTCCTCAAATTTTAATTGCTCTTTACTAAGGGCTCTCTTCACACATGCACCAGCACCATCATGTTCTCCTTTACCATGTCCAGCCTCAAAAAAAATCCGCACATGTTGGATGCTAGTTTGCTTATGTGTCCTACTCAACCAATAGAACATTCTAGCATTCTTGAATTGTCCTGTAAAATTATCTGACCATATCCAATGTTGTGTCATTTGAATTTGTCTCTCTTTTAAATTATCATAAAAGACCTTGAAACAATATTGGACAAACTCAGATGAATGGAGTTTATTATCACTTAAATAAAAATGGTACTCTCTCAATATTTTTCGATCCTCCTTTGTACTATTAGGTGCATGCCTATAAACTATATGAACATAAATTGTTACTTGCACTGAATTGTAATATTGTGGTTGTACCTCTTCTTGCAGTGCAAGCATGTAGTTCTCTGCAAAGTCAACAACTAAAAGTATAGTACCAATTGGAAATGTATTCTTACATATGCGAAATTGTTCATCAAGCCATCTAGAATATTGAGAGTGTTTAACATATTTTCATATGATCACACTCTTAAACTCATCCATAAATGCATGACAACTAACTTTATCTATAACTAGATCACACCTTCTTCCAAACTTCCCATCCTTCAATGGATATTCAATAGTTTTGAATCTTTTTACCTCAACTAATTGTTGTCCAAAAGTAGTCAAAGCATTTTCATGCAAACATTCATCTAACAAAGAAAGATTGCTGCACATATCACATGTACTAGAAAGACATGCATTGAAAAGAAAGTATTGATCATTAGGTGGCTTACAAAACAAACCTGATATGAAATCTTTTATAGTTTGAGGTGGTATTTTTATACCACATTCTTGCAACATTTCTTTACTATGCATGGTACCACGTATAGATTGAAATACATCATAATGGTAATGAAATTGAATATGAGTTTTACAACATGTGATTCTTTCCTTGTTAATCCTTACATACCATGGTTTACACTTTTCAAAAGATCTTTGACTAATGGTAATATTCAATACCTTACCATATACAAATTTTTTTAACAATTTAGTTTGAGTCATGTCCAAAAGGTGTTTAGGATGTGGATCACGTATTTTTGACCCAATTCTCAATTTAAGAACATCTCTTGAATTAGGTGATACTCTTGTATTATCATGCCAAAAATTTTCAATCAAACTTTTGATTTCACTAGTAAGTTTCATATCACATCTCAGGATTCTACCACTAGAAGTCCATAAAATATTTGCTGGATCACATTCAAAGTTAACCCTTCTCTTTACAGCTCTTTCTAAAGTCTTACGATTCACATTAAGATATCCACTTATGTTGGTAATCAATCTTTTGTCAGATGTTGATTTGTTAACTAAAGCTGTTGTTATTGCTCGTCGTGTTGCATTCTTATCTTTAGACTGACTTCTCTTTTTGATAACATCAAAGGCACTAGCAACAGTGGATACAACTTGTTTTAAAGACTCATTTTTATTCTTGGGTTTTGCATACATTCCCAACCTTCTCATTACTTTTCGCATTTTAGACATTTTAATTAGTTGCAACATTAGCTGTCATTGAAACCCAAATTTCTTATTATAAGAAAAATGCCTATACAATCTATTATCATGTGTCCTAATTTGTCTCCATGAAACCAATCCCTCAAGATTATCTTACACATCATTAGGAATATGAAAATTATGTTCAGACACTTTACTATCATCCTGACATGTTTGTTTAGTAGTTGGTGTTTCTATGTCTACATTCATGAAATTTTTATTTTCAGACACTTTACTATTTTCACTATTATTTGGGATTTGAATATCATTTTCAAATTTTCTTGGCATTTCTTTTGGGGTAGGCATTTCAATTAGAGTGTTTTGTGCATGATTGTTTGACAATTGCTTCTCATGAAGAAAATCTAAATTGTTTAAATCGTAACCTGCTTCTAAAAAATCACCAATTTTATCACAAGAGAAAATTCAAGGGTTTGGAGACACACATGTATTGAAAGCATAATTAGAATGTGCACCTGAATTTTCTTGTATTGGGTTCTCTTCTTTGACTTCTTCATCCATCATGGTATCTTCAATGTCTTTCTCCTTTGAAACATTGTTCAAGTCTCTAATTCTCTGTCGTCTCCCTCATTGACGTTGTGCTTCATTCTCTTTATTTTCTGCAATCTCCTCATCTGTCAGAACTCTTCCTTTCTTCTTTCTTCGTTGTTTTGATCCCATGTTTGCACCAGTTTTGAATTTGAATCAGTAGCCTGCAAATTGTATAAGAGTACAAGAAAATAGAATAAGCCTGACGAAATTCAGTGTTGCAGGTCAAAACTGTTGTGCAATCATTTCAATCATTGAAATTGGGTCGGTGGGGTAGCTTTTGGGACCCAACGGGTACATCAGAAATGGGTACCCAATTTCTTAAAAATTGGGCACCTAATTTTTTAAAATTCGGGTACCCAATTTTTAAAACAATCGGGTGCCGAATTTTAAAAAAGTTGGTATAACGGTTTAAAAAAATCGGGCACTCGATTTTTGAATTACAAATTGGGTGCCTGATTCGTGAGATATGAGCAGGAATTTGGCATGGCTCCTGACTTTTGCATGGGGTTTTGCCTTGGGGAAAGGCATGGCATAGGCTTGGTCCCACCAAGCCATGCCTTTGTGCTCCTTTTTTTTTCTAAGGCATTTAATTGACAATTTCTGGTATTGTCATAATTTTTTTATAGTCATTCCTATTGAACTTTTTGATGAGACAAAAACCCATTATAGGTCTTGCTGTTTTGATTTCAAAAATGTAAATTTTATAGTGTTATTAGTTTATTTTCTATTTTTCCATTATTTATTAATCAAAACTATCTCCTAAACGTTAAAAAGTGACATTCACTAAAACTTTAATAACTTTTTATTTTATAATTTTTCTTAAATTAATTTATATGTCATCAATCTACATACAATTCTTTTGATGTTAAAAAAAAAAAAATTGAAAAAAGTGAGATTTTGATCAAATTATGTTGTTTGTATACGAGAGGTTTTAAAATTTACCTTTATAACCAATTAATAATTAATAATAAAAAAATTATTCAATAAAAAATTAAGAAAAAATATTGTCATCAATCTTAGGTGTATTAGGTAACTCCCTTTAAAAGAATTTACAAAAATTCATTTATTTGTGTCAAATTATGGTGTCCGTACACGAGCATGGTATGGTCCTAAAAGAGGCATTTTGAAAAAGTGGTTTTTAAAGATCCATACCAAAAAATAATCTATCATATGGGTGCACAAATAAATTACATATTCAAAAACTAGATTTCGAACACTAAAAATTTTTATTACTGGAGTTTTTTAATATTCAATCTCTAAATACCTCAAATTTTGACATCAATTGACAAAAAATTTCAAAAACAGGAAAAACACTTCCACTTTTTGGCCAAAAGTGAGACTCAACTTCTTGCACTAACCCATTTAGCATTGTTGGTTTCCATTCATATGAAATTTATAAAGTAATTAACAACATTTAGTTGTGGGGAAAAGTTTGTAGAATACTAATTCAAACTCCACCCACTCCCTTCCCCCCCTGCACTCTCAGTATTATCTACTCCTAATAAAATATACCATAAGCAATGAGTTATATTTATTACAAATAATGATATTCACTAAACATATGACTTTGATGAATGATAGAAAAATAAGATATTTAAGGTAAAATTATACTAAAATGTAAATAGAAGAACTTACTATGCATATACTCATCAAATAGAGTTGTTTGGTTGTTAACTATCTTGATTGTCAAATACAATGCTAGTGTAAAATCTAAGGTTTCGCAATCTTGAAGAGTTGATATATCACCCATAGGGTCAATGTGATTAGGAGCCTTTTAGTTTATGGTTGGAAAAAGGAACTCATCATGATCATTCTTTTAAATAAGGCTTACTTTGATTTGAGATGTTCCTTGAAAGGAATAAGAAAAAGCATCAAGGATATGGTTCTCTACTTGTAAGGTACTCTTAGGAGAAGGGGAAAGATAACTCATCTAGGTCTCATATATAGAATTAATATTAATGAAATAGATAGAAATCACTTGATTATTAAAAGAAACAATCATGTTATAATCTAATTATACAAAGGTTACTTCATGTGGAAGCGAGTGGTATGTATCCTTATCCAAGAGCTCATCCCAAATAATAGAATTATCTAAGTTAGGAACATCATGACTTGCTAAAGGTTGATGATGTTTGAAGAGCTTACCCATTGGAGGGAGATTATTTGAAGATGTGTTGCATGAGAATCAATAGAAGGAAAAATAATTGGTCACAATATGCATGAAATGGAATATCTAAAGAAGATCATGAAGAAAACTTGAAAATAATGAGAACAATCCCGTTGAAAATCAAATGCAATGAATCTTAAGGAAATGCTTTCTTGTTTTTATATGGTTTTAAATAAAATGCAATATAATCTATAAATGTAAGATGCATTTTTTTGAACTTTTTCAAAATACAAATATATAAAATAAAGAAATGAAATTGATGATATCTAAAATTGCATCAAATATAAGATATATAAATCTAAATGAAAACAAGATACTATGCATAAAAGGGAAATCTAGTGCCAAAATGAAATATAACTACGACATCAAGAAAATGTAGTAAGTTGGACCCATAATAGTGGCTTAGGTGTTTTTCCCTAAATGAACATTCAACTATGAATTTTCAAAAAGTGTTTACTTTTGGATGCAAATTGCTAGTTACCAGCTAAAAATTTAAAGATGAAGTCATTGAAACTCTATTGGGAAGATACTTGGGGGGTGTGTGGGTGTTGAATCAGAATCTATAAAAAAATTATCTTCTTAAAAAAAATCAAATGCACTCACCTTTAACCCATCACATACCATCATCATGAATCATATAACCTTAAAGTAAAATAGATCTAACTATTCATTATATCCATAAACATGAAACTAAATTCAAACACATCATACAAAGATTTGGTTACCCAAAAACCATCCAAGGTGAAGGTAAAACTAGGGTGGGGATGACACCCACAAATCTTCACTATTGTAGCAATAAAGTGTGTCTTTTAAGGCTACATTGTTTGATCACTTCTGGTGACCTACCTTGTAAAGGGTCTACCCTACTAATAGATTACTAGATTTATTTATTCTACCTTGATTAAATGATTTCAACTTACAACTAATTAAGGATTTTTTTAAGAGATTGACATGGGCCTATTAGGACCACTCTATTAAGAGATTTACCCTAATTTACTTGCTAGAATATATCATACTATTTTTTTGATTAACACATTGATTCTTGAATGCAGATATCCTCTCTCTAATTCTCACTTGATTTATTTGATAAACTTTATTTTGTCCTTCATTTCGAGGTTTCCCTTCCTAGTCTTTGCTACTAATATCCAAACATAGTCTCTTTGTCACATAGACTTCTCTCTTTTCTCTCTCTTTCACATCTTTAGATTTAGGGTTTAGACCCTTTCTAAATAACCAACAAGAGAAGGTTCTATATCATGATCAATAATTGATATTTCTCCCTTTTGCCACTTCATTCTTCCATTTTTCTTATTGGTTACACTTATTGGAAATGTAAGAGGAATAATTAAGAGGGGAGGGATGAATCAATTAACATAAAAAAATCCATGTCCCTTAAGATGTCAATACAATACAAAAAAAAATTTGTTGATTATATCGTTGTGACTTGATTAACATAGTAACTTGGTTTACACTAAAAATAATTTTCACTTAGTAAACACTTGATTAATATTGAATATATGCATTATTACTTGATTCACACTAAACCTGCAGATCTTAAGATATTAAGTGTGATTAACCTTAATTAGCTTAGTTCTAGAAACATTAAGAAAATAACATGAACACATGAGACACTAAGATTTAATGTGGAAACCAAATTTTTGAAAATCATTAATTGCAACTACATACTATTTTTCACTCTTATGAAATGAGTCCTAATAGGAGCCAACCATGTTAAATGTTACAAAACACATTGTTAGGTGTGATCCTATTAAAGGATTTAGATCACCCTCTTGGGAGTTCCTTCTTAGAGATCTTTAGATACTTCAATCTAGAAATGCCACCTTGTTAGAGGATTTGGCAAATAGTTGTTAAGCTAACTATGTTAGGAGATTTGATTCACTACTACAATTATTAGAGTTACAATGACTTGACTCGATTTTTGATGCAACTCACTTGCTAATTTTAGAACTCTATTTTGGCTTGATTACTTGATCCTCCTTGATTAGAATGTTCTTTGCATCTTGGTCAACTTGGATACTCTGTTATCATCCAATTCACTTCCTTTATTCATCTTTTGATGTTTTGCATATTCTTTCATTCAATCCTCAACTTGACCTTTTACTTATATGGATTATTTTTTCAAGTTGGGTTGAATACACTTTTAAACAATCAATAATCAGTCCTTAAGTCTTCTTGAACCAACAAACTCAATATGCTAATACAAGAAAATCATTCATTTTCCAACCTAACTTAGTCAAAACTAACCCGAAAAAGACTTTCCTTTGGTAACCAAGGGAACTCAATTAACATTGCATCCTAAATTGAATTTCCTTTAGTAACTAAGTGAACTTAGTTAATACTAGTCTCATGCCAACTTTCCTTTGTTAACCAAGTCAACTTGATTAACACAAAACTTATGCCAACTTTTCTTTGGTAACCGAGTGAGCTTAGTTAACACTAGTTCCATGCCAACTTTCCTTTGATACCTATGTGAGCTCAATAGATAGTAACTCTAAACTTGGTTATCTCTAGAATGCTCAGCATACACTAGAAATTATCTTCATTACCCAAGTTAGCTTGGCAGACACTAACTGATAAAGGCTTGACATTTTGTGTAACATCAAAGACAATATACAATTGAACAATTATTTTCAACAATCTCCCTCTTTTGCATTAATGGTAACACAACATGTCATAATATAATGAAATTTTAGAGATAAATAAAAGTAAGGATAATATCCTTAATTTGATTAAGATTCTCATCTATGAGAACCCCCTTTATCAATGTGAGCTCCCTCTGACATCAATCTCTCCCTCTCGAATAATTTTCTAATTATTATAATTGCAGTTTCTCCCTTTGTTATTAAAATCTCCCTCTTTACTCTTCATCTAACTTGACAACAAACTCTTCCTCTTTGACATCTCATTCTTTACAAAAATTTCTTGAAAATTTCTGCAAACTCTCCCTCTTCGACATCCTATGAAAAAAACAACATTCAATGGACTTTCCATGTACCTGATGTATAGATTCATATCCAATCTACTCTTACAATATTGCATCAACCCTAATTGATCTTCAAATGCTCAGTTGATGCATCACTAAGCATTATTTAGTGAGCTTCATACAGGGGAGTAACCCCTAACTTACCTCTTAGATGCAAGAATGGATCCTTAGGTAATGGCTTGGTGAATATGTCTATCATTTTTTTGATTGTATTCACATGTTCCAATCTCACCTATTTGTCTTAGTATGCATCATAGGATTCTTGGAAATGTTGATTTCACTAGTGTTATTACAAAAAATAACTATTGGATCCTTGATTTCCTTCATACCTAACATGTTGGAACCAAGCTATTTTGGAACAATTGACTTCTACCACAACATATTCTACTTTTGTTGTAGACTGAGAGATGTAATTCTTCTTTTTTATTGTCCTAGACACTAGCATCTCTCTAAGAAAGAATGTTGATCCACCACTAGTACCCTTCCTATCATCAATACTTCCTGGCCAATCTGCACTAGTGAAGGTTTTCAAGTGAAAGTTTCCTCTTTTCTTATACCACATTCTATAATCTTTAGTACCCTTTAGATACATCATGATTCTGTTAATTTCCATCATATGATTTTCCTCTAGATTAGCAAAAAATCTTGCCACGATACCAACTGCTAGTGCAATATTAAATCTTGTATGCACTACATACTAAAGGTTTGCAATCATTGATCTATATGTAGTCTAATTTACTTCTTTGGAATCATCATTTTTGGAAAGCTTATGTACAATAAACATAGGTGTTCCAATTGGTCTAGAATTCTCCATTCCAAACTTCCTCAGTATATCCTTGACAGAATTTGATTGAGTATTGTAGATGTTATCTTTCTTCTATTGAATATGCAAGCTAACAAAGGATTTGATCTCTACAACCATTCACATTTTAAATTCCTTACTCATTTCATTAAAAAAATATTTGCACAAGTCATCATGTCTAGTGAATAATATATCATCTATAAAGACTTTTGCTAGCAATATCTTCTTTTTTGGTCCTTCCTTGATGTATAGGTTGTTGTTGTCATTAGTCCTTTGAAAACCAATCTTTATCAAATAACTATGAAAACTTTCATACTAGGCTCTAGGGCTCTAGGGGCTTTTTCAAGACTGTACAAAGCTTTGTGTAATCTACAAATCATATTCTTTTTGCTAGTATCAATGAAACCTTCTAGATGCTCTATGTAGACTTCTTCTAGAGCTCCATTCACGAAAGTTGACTTTACATCCATCTAATATACTCTAAATCCATTATGTGCAACATAAGAAAGTAGTGTTCTATCACCTTCTAGTCTAGAAATAGGAGAAAAATTTTCTCCATAGTCAATACCTTCCTCTTGAGCACAACCCTTGCATATTAGCCTTGTCTTATTCTTTGACACTTCTCCATTTTCATTCACCTTATTTTTGAATACCCATTTTGTGTTAATTACATTTTTTTCCTTGAGTCTAGGAATAAGAGACCAAGACTTATTTCTTTGAATTATGTATATTTCTTCATTCATAGCCTCAATCTAACTTTCATTATCTAATACATCTTTAATAGTTCTAGGTTTAAACTTAGTAAGCAAACATGTACCTTTTAGTCAATTCCTTTTTATTATACCTTATGATTGATCTCCAATGATCTGATCAGTTGCATGATGCCTTCTGACATATCTAGCAAGTATAGGTTCTTTCTTTCTGATTTGACTTAGTTCACCATGATCTTCTTAATCATCCTTGGGTCCCACTATCTATGACTTGTGTCCTTCAAACTATGACTCAATTTTCACTAGCTGAAACTTGGGTCCTTTCGAAAGAGACTAGGGTCTTTCTAGTAGTGACTTGGGTTGCACTGGTTGCAACTTGGGTTGAACTAGAGATTTAGGGAACTTGAGTCATGAAGAGTGTTGATTCTTGATTGCATTAGGTTAAATCTTAGGTAAAGCATCAGGTACATAGTAAAATAAGTTTCTATAGTTTTTAGGTTCTTTACTACTTTGTTCTTCACTCTTTTATATAAAATCATCAATCTTTACATGTGCACTTTCTATAACCTTGTGAGTAGTTACATTCAAACATATATATGCTTTGCTCTTGTTAGAGTGTTCCATAAATATGCCTTCATCACTGTTTACATCAAATTTTCCTTTCCTTATCTCTTTTAATATATAACATTTTCTTCCAAATAATTTGAAGTAACAAACATTTGGTTTATAGCAATACCATAATTCATAAGGTATTTTTTTCTAATTCTTTCTTCAGCTGAACTTGGTTTAGGGTATGAAATGTAGTATTGATTGCTTCCTTCTAGTATTTGATTGCAACATTTTTCTCTATCATTAGTGTCTTTGAAAAATCCATGATAGATCTATTTATTCTCTCTCCTATTCCATTCTACTAAGGTATATCAGGTGCAGATACCTATCTTTTTATCTCTCTTTCATTATAGAATTCACAAAATTCATTAGAGATGAATTCTCCTCCTCTATCTAACCTTAGACATTTTAGTTTCTTTCTTGTTTCTTTTACTACTCTAGCTAGATGCCACTTGAATTTTTGAAATGCTTTAAATTTATGCTTTAAGTACATTATTGTCATCATCCTATAATAATTGTTGACAAATAAAATAAAGTACTTATCTCTACAGTAGCTTTGTATGCCAATAGGTCAACAAAGGTCTATATGAACCAACTCCAAAACTTCTTCAGAATGATAGTTCTTTCTCTTGAAGCTTTCCTTTCCCATCTTCTCAATTTGACAATTCTTGTGCATGCCCATATTAGGTATCTTGAGGCTTGGAATGCCTCTCACTCTTATGTTATTTCTTATCTTGAAAAGGTTATCAAAATTCACATGACACAACCTATGCCATAACCAACTTTCTTCTACTTGAGCTATGAAACATGGACTTTTAGCTAGATCTAGATAGAATAAATTACCTTTTGTTTGATTTCCAATCTCAACCAAATTTCATTTCCCATATAGCGACTTGGCCTTACCATTCATGAATTATACCTTTAACCTAATGTTGTTCAACTCATTCACATTATCTAGATTATTTTTAGTCCTTCAACCCAATAAGCATTATCACATATGAGTTCATTGGTCAATGCAATACATCATTTTCCTTTTACACAGCATGGTTCATCATTTCCAAATCTAACACTTCCACCATCATAGTGTACCAAGTTCTAAAACTTTGATTTATAACCAATCATGTGGTGAGAACAACCACTATCTATGGTCCATGTATCATTTTTGCTATTATGATAAATGAGTTCCATTTTATCATTTTCACCATTTGATTCATCTTTAATAACAATATAAACCATTCCATTTTCATTACTACTATTAGAATCTTTAGCCATGTAACAATATTTATTATCTTTGTCCTTTGTATCCTTGTAGCTTTTGAAATTGTTCTTTCCTTTGTACTCTTTGTACTTATTTTCTCTTTGCTTTCTTTTTTTGGACATCTTCTAGCAATGCGACCAACTTCTTCACAAGAAAAATATATTAGAGGTATTTTTCCTTTGTAATTTCATTATCTTCTGGGAAATATTCTTGCAAGTAATGCTTCAATAGTTTCAAGATCATGGTCATAATCTTCTTAATCTTCATTGTAAGATTATTTTCTTTTAGATTTTCCACCTTTCTTTTTTAGTGAAATCTTAGCTTGAAATACAAGCTCAATGTTACCAGTGTTAGGAACATAGTTATCATAGTTTTCTAACTCAAAGGCTATTAACCTTCCCACTAGTGTATCTAAAGTTATATCATTTCTAGGATCACATCTCATCTCTTGAAATTCTCAAACTTTAATTTCATAAATAGGAAGAAAAGTTTTGGGTGCCTTTCTTACCACTTTACATCATCTTTCTTTCCCCCTGAGGCTCAGATTGCACACACATTGGCTTTAATTCTTTCACTATATTTTTAAATTCTTTCATCTTCTCTCATCTTAATTTGATCAAATTGACCTCTACGACTTTCTACCTTATCTCTCCTTACATTGTCATCTCTTCCATAGACAGCTTTGAAATTGATCCACATTTCATAAGTAGTAGCACAATCTTTGACTTCATGAAATTCAGCATAATTGAGAGTAGAGGCGATTTCAATCATCATTATGTTATGATTCTTCTTTTCTACAATTTCTTCCATACTCATATCCAGTAGGTGCCACATACTTGATGTTAATACATTTTAGGCCTAAGTCTCCAATGGTTTTCAAATTTAGCTTCATGAGTTCTTTCCACACTTGAAATTTATCTTTTTTCAACTTAGGAATTTCCCTTTTTTAAGAATTCTTAATCTCTAGCTCTGGTCCTTGAAACCTTATCTATAAGAACCAAATGAACTGATACCAATTATTGGAAATATAAGATGAGTAACTGAGAGGGGAGGGGTGAATCAATTACCACAATAGAAAATCCAAGTCCCGTAAGATGTCAATACAATACAAAACCAATTCTTTTTTATTATACTGTTGTAACTCAGTTAGCATGAAATTACTCAGTTAACACTATAACTCAGTTTACACTAAGAATGACTGTCACTTAGTAACACTTAGTTAATACTAAATATATGCATTATTACTTGGTTAACATTAAACATACAAATCTTAATATATTAAGTGTGAAACACCTTAAGTAACTTAGTTACAAAAACATAAAGAAAATAATATGAACACTTGAGACACCAAGATTTAGCATAGAAACTCAATTTGGGAAAACCGCCAATTGCAACTAGTTATTGTTTTTCACTCTTTTGAAGTGTTCCTTGTTAGGAGCCAAACTTATTAAAGGTTATAAAATACATTGTTAGGTGTGACCTTTTTAAAGAATTTAGATCACCCTATTAGGAGTGGCCTTGTTAGAGGTTTGTAGACACTTCAATCTAGAAATTCTACCTTGTTAGAGGATTTGGAAAATAGTTGTTACACTAACTCTATTAGGAGATTTGATTCATTGTTAAAACTATTAGAGAGAAACAATGACTTCACCTAATTGTTGATGCAACTAACTTGCTGATTTGAGATCTATGTTCTGGCTTGATTACTTGATCCTCCTTGACCAAAATGTTCTTTGAAAATCAGTCAAATCATAGATTCTTCTATCCTTCTAATTGGCTTCCTTGGTTCATCTTCTTCTATTCTACATATTCTCTCATTCAATCCTCAACTTGAGCTTTTACTTATTATATGAATTACCTTGTCAAGTCAACTTGAATTTAAAATTTTAAATAATCAATAATCAACCCTTAAGTTGGCTTGAACTAACAAAATAATCCAATAGACTCAATATGTTGATATAGGAAAATCCTTCGTTACCCAACCCAACTTGGTCTACACTAACTCAGAAAAGGCTTTTCTTTGGCAACCAAGTGAACTTGGCTAATACTACATCCTTAACTAAATCTCCTTTAGTAACTAAGTGAGCTTGGTTAACATTGGTCCCATACCAAGTTTCCTTTGTTAACCAAGTGAACTCAATTAACACTACACTTCTGCCAACTTTTCTTGGATAACCAAGTGAGCTCAATTAATATTGGTTCCATGCCAAATTCCTTTGATGCCCAAGTGAGCTTGCTAGATACTAACTCTAAACTTGTTTATCTCTAGAATGCTTGACATACACTAGAAATTAACTTCATTGCCTGAGTGATCTCGGTAGACACTGACTACTAAAAACTTGACATTTTGTGTAAGATCAAAGACTATATACAATTGAAAAATTATTTTCAACAATGATGTCTTTTATGGGATAAATTATCTTTGAAAAAATGTCTAAAAAACTCCTTAACTATCTCAAAAATCATTAAATCATGTATAGAAGCTATCCAAAATAGTTTACTTAAGTGTTTGTGCCATTCCAAGCACATATACAAAAATTGGTTTACTCAACACATGAATAGTGTAATGCTTGTTCAAGACTAAGACTCATATTGTCACCCACATTTTGAATGCTCCACACCAACTATGCAACTTAGCATGAACTAACTCTTTGGAGCTCGACATCCATTGACTTCTGACTTATTTGGCATAAATTGTTACTTGGTACACATTGGGATGCTTAGAAACCTAATAGTTTCTTGGCTCAAACTAAAATGTGAACAAGCCAAAACATATCATTTCAACATCAACTCGTCTAATCTCCCTTCAACAAAAGTCAACCTAAAAAAATTAACAGAGCTTGAACTTGCGTCCATGCTCAAAGAATGTCATGTTGACTTCAAATATACTTGAAGCTTGTCAATAAACTGTTGATTATCCATAATAAAGAATTCTACATCACAAATATTCTTATACAAAGAGTGAAAATTTTGTATAACTTCCTCTAAATTATGTATAAGGGTAGAAATTTCAACCCACGTAATGACAATCTCTATTGAAACTTTCTTTAAAACTTTTCTCTCAAATTTCTTTTTAGACCACCTCAATAGCTTTTCATTAGCCTCAATATCATCATTGTTGACCTTCTTAACAAGATGAACTAACTAATCTTATAATAGGTGTCTTATCATTAATATTCTAAATTTCAAATGCATCAACAAAAATATCCTTGATCTCATAGATTACCTTTTTTTTTTGGTGTCCTCTCTTCAATTCCTCTTGTTTGGTCTTCCTCTTCAATAACTGTTGCAAAATTTGCATTTGATCAAATGTTTTTTTCTCAGGGTCATACTTAGGTAGCACAATGACCTCAGGTAATCTTATAGGATTAACATGATATCTAGCCTTTTTTTCAACAATTCCTTTCTAAGTGCAACGTTGCTGGATACAATGAGCTATAACGATGAAATGTCCATTATTGGTCTCTACTCACCCTATCCTTGACTAATGTCAATACCAACATAAAAAAATCCTAATACATAGTAATCACCTATTATGTAGGTGTAGCGAATACCTTTGTTTTAATATTTGTACAGATTTTTACACTTAACAACTAAACTAGTGCATGTATAGCCTCTTGTTCTTTAGGAAATTGGTGATCTTTGACATTTGAATGTACTATCTCCTTTGTTCCATGAATGTGAGGTCCTCTAGAATCAATTGCAAACTTATCTTCTTTCTCTTTCTCCTCTCCTTCATCTTTGTCAATGACAAGTTTGGCCTTGGGTGATGGATGTAGAATTTTGATTATAGCCTTGCCTTATTTGTCAGCACTTACACCTTGTATACTCTTTTCTTCAACTGTGAGTGTTGTTGTTGTAGAGCTATCAAGTGTTTAGTCAATAGTTGGAGCACTTTCTATCTCGGATAATTATGCACTTGTATCAAAACTAGATTGATACATGCTAGATATGTATATGAAGCTTTCTTGATGAATGTGTCATTCTTAAGATCTTTATCAGTGAATGTATTGATATTTAACTATGTATTCTTAAGTATATCTTCAATAGTGAAAGTTATCTTAGTGTTCACTCTCCTATACTTTTCTCCATATTTATTCCTCCAATTTTTTTGACTCATTTATATCTTCCTTATTATCTAATTCAACTTCCTCGTTTTCTTCTTTAGCTATTATAGTGAACAACCCAAATTATTTCTTACAAATTAATTTTCTCTCTTGAACTAAATCTTAAATTTTATGTTAAATTTTTTTATAAACCCTTGTCTTGGGCACAAACTTCTTGACATAATCCATTAGAGAAATATAGATATGCATCTTCCCTAAATTTGGCATTGTTTGAAATAATATTGCTTACCTTATCTGTCTTTCAGTAGACAATGAACCATTTCTATTTTGTATCCATTTTATTATACAATTCTTTTGGGATTTCTTTACCCAAATCTATAGGTGTATACTTAAACTTTATCATCATGTCCATAACTGCTTGCTCAACCTTCTCTCTATCAATTTTCTCAAATGAGCCATATTTTACATTCTTAAATCTTGAAATGCCTAATGAATTTTTTATATTATCACACACCTTTTCAATATCCTGAGGAGGTTGCATAGGAATAATCTAAAATCTTATCACGTCATCAGATTTGGTTCTTTCTCCTTCATTTTCCTCTTTATCATTAGGCTTACTACAAATTTCTTCCTTGGATGCTTCTTTTGATCTTTGTCTATCCATTTAGCTATTGGTTTCCTCTTTTATGGAGCTAGTACGATTGCCCTTGATTTTTGACTAAAAGTTTCATCCAAAGACCATTTTGGATTATGATTTTCATTTTTTTTAATATGTCTTGAAAATGTCAAAATTTTGACCTTTGTAAAGTTTAATTTATCAAAATTTAAAACAACATGGGATATAAACTAAAAAAATTAAAATTAAATCTCATTTCATTTCATTCTATCTTAATTACGTGTAGGTGGGAGAAAGGGTTAAGTGCAATGAAGGTATGTAATCAAAATCAGCCTTGGTGATTTCATGTATTTACAGTCATATAGGATGCAAATTTTATTTCTTCTCTTTTGTGGCCCTATGAGACACATGACATTTGAATATTACAATGGAGGAGGGAGATCAATAATTGGATCTTTAATGGGTTAAAGGAATGTAGCTAAAGGGCTATGGTTATCCAATGAATGTCTTAAGATATTAATAGCCTCCCAATGCATTAGAACTTCTCTACCATCTATAGATGGATCTAAGTCTTCCATACCAATTTAGGCTAGGATCTGTGCCTAGACACTATGAATGTCATTCCATAAATAGTGTCAAATGTTGATAGCCACTTAGAATCAATGGCTGGTGAGGGTTCTAACTATCCTCACCCTCCACTTACTTTATTTGTTGTCGTAGTTGATGTGAGTCTTCTAAATCCCTTAGGGCGAGTGTGCTCATGCACCCTAAATTAATTCAAAGAGGGACCACTTTGAAATCTATTATATTGAGTGGAAGGGACACTATATTTGAAGGAGGAATATCATCTTTCTTATTTTCACTCATGTTAGTTGTAAGATAGAAATTAGGATGTTGTAATGGATGTAGGGAGAGAAACTATTTTTGTGTTGCCCTATTTTATTACACATTTTTAAATGAGTGACAACTTATCAACAGCAAACCTCACTAGAGTTGGATTGAAACTGAATCTCATAACCTATTTTACGTATGTAGGAGATCACTCACATAGCATAAGTATTCAATCAAAGTGATTCTAGCATCATTAGAGTGTTCTTTGGAAGTTTCCTAGTCAATGGCTACAATTAGAAAGCTTAGAAAAATCTAACCAACTTATAAAAGAGTGGTTGTCTTATCATAAGTCATATAAAAGAGATTCAAAGGGCTTATAAGAATGCTTCAAAAAATTCCTATGGGTAAGCCTATTCATGTTGGGTGCATCAACTTATTGTAATTTGTAATGACATTAAATTATTTATTATAGATTTTGCAATTTTCCTTCACAAATCAAATATCTCATTTTTTCTTCTCCACTACTTCAACATTCATTGATTTTATTCCCAATTGATCCCTTTCTTTTTCCTTTTTCCATCTCCTTTTTTTTTTTTAAATGACATCTTCTCCCTAATAGTTATATCTAATTTTCCATCAATCCTGAGTCTTCATAATTAATTGATTATATTGATTTAGTATTTAATACACTCATTTATTAATATAGTCTCTTTATAAAGATTAAATTTATATTATATCAATTTATATATAGACAATATTTATTATAATTATTTGTATTGTATCCTTGTTTATTACTATTTTATATTTAAGTATATTATTATTATTTTTAACTTTATTAGGTTGACTATTATTTTTTACATCTTACTATATATTGTTACTAGATCAGTAATATATCATTATACATTCTTTAATAATATATTAATATAATATAATTTATTCATAATGAAATTACAATATGATTTATATATAGTCATTTACTCTAATAATAATTTAGTACAAATATATTAAAATATAGTTGAAATAATTTAGTATAAATTTATTAAAATAATTATTATAACTATTATATTTCATTGACCTATTTATCTACATTATTGTAATTAGAGGAGCTGAAAATCCACCCTTCCTCAAATTGCTTGTCCTCAAGTAATGAATGTTTACACTAAAGTCACATACAAGGTGTAGAATAAGATGCAAAAATACATCAAGTATAGATGGAGTTTATAGATTAATGCATGAAAAAATGAATTGTTCACTATAATTATATAAATTCTTGAAGACACAAAGCATACATGAAGAAGACACATTAATGCATGAAGACATGAAGCATACACGATGAAGACACAAAATACAC
Organism: Cupressus sempervirens; assembly: GCA_028749045.1. Taxonomy (NCBI): domain Eukaryota; kingdom Viridiplantae; phylum Streptophyta; class Pinopsida; order Cupressales; family Cupressaceae; genus Cupressus; species Cupressus sempervirens. The sequence goes on along the minus strand of CM053786.1, from coordinate 274,913,307 downwards.
TTGTTATGCAATTCCTTAATTGTGAATCTACAACCACAAAATTATTAATACACATTCATATACCTATACCAAGGAATACAAGTTAGTACATATAAGTATACTTTCAAAAGAAGATAATAGTTCTAATTAGAAAAATTAGCTCTACTGTAATGTCCCTACTTGTAACGGCTTATAATAACATCCTGTTTTTCCAAGCGATCAATTTAAAAGATTATTATTGCATTATTTAATGAAAATAATTGTTCGTATATGTATATATTCATATCCTATCAATTACATTGTATGTATAGGTTAGGTCCCCTAGGGATTGCACAAAGAAATCACATTAAAGGCTTGACAAGACCTTGGTTCTCGCCTTTCAAATGGATACATTCCATCCCTCACCATGCCTAGATGCTATACCATACCACAATCCTCAAAACATCGTAGCAGGGTCCCATAGCTCGATAAACCTAAACCCAAGAGTTGGTATATACCCCTCTTGCCTTAGGACTCAGCCCTACCCTCTTACCCACCTAGTTTCTTACTAATTAACATAATCTTGGGATCATTTTAGAATCATTACTTCTTAATGATTGTCTTACTAGAGTACTCGGGTATTGTAGTAGTGTCCCATAGTTCAATAAGCCTAAACCCAACAGTGGAATACATCCCTCTCTTGCCTTAGGGATCAGCCCTACCCTCTTACCTACCTAATCCTTTCCTCAATAACATGCATTTTCAATTCATCTTGAATAATTATATTTAAAATAATAAAGACTTAATATTAAATAAATAGATAGATATTTAGTCTTAATATTTTACTTCATTATTTTCTTATCTCATAATAATATTTACTATCCCTTTATTTTATCATAAACATGTTTACACTTCCATCTTTATATTATCTTATTTACTAATTCATTAACATATGCATTAAATGAACCCGACCTTTCATTGCCTCATTTGTGGTGCCCACTCATCTACTTAACATAATGATGTCGGTGCTTTTCTTTATCTTATCCAATAGCCACTTGGGCTCATATGGATGGAATTTTTATATTTTAATTTTTAATTTCTTCTTGTACATTTGTTTCTTATCCTTTCATCATGAAATTTGATTACTCCTTTAACAACCCATTCACCATTGTCATTATGGACAAGCTCAACATAAAAATTTTATATTTCCCATTTTTCAACAATTTCCTAGGCTTTGCTATACATCAATTTGACTGTCATGTAGTCCTTAGCCGGTACGAATAACCTGTTTAGTTATTTTGCTTTCCTTGTTTCATGGTTTTTGTTTCAATTGTCAGGAGAATGCAATGTACGCTGACATTTATTTGGATGAGTAGTGTTGATTTCTGTGTAACCAAATAGAGTCAGTGGGTTCATCATCTATGTTCTAACTCTCACGAACAATTTTAATGTTCTGGAATGTGATGTTTGGTGGTGATCTTTCCTTGGTCGTCATTGTAATGAATTAATTTCCACATTCCAACTTGTTTTCTTAATTTTTTACTCCCATGTCAGGATCACCACTTGAGATGTTTGGTACTAACTGCAAATTTTGGAACGTTGATTCATCGATAGGTGTCGTTCCACAAATATGTTTGTGCTCTCTAATTGATCACACAACTATCACTAATGTTTGTGGTTTGTGACCTCCCCTGAACTAAGTGGAGTATTATTATCATTTCATTGGATATAAACGTGAAAGATTTCATCAATTGTAGGAAAAAATCCCCACTAATTCCTCTACTCATTTTTCCAAACACCTCCATATAATCAACGGACTGAAAAACCTTAAACTAGGTAGAAAAACCCCAGTGTGAAATACTGCTTATCATTTGTGAAATCTTCCTAAACTAAGTGGCACGACTTCTAAAGTATGAGATTAAACTCTTGACTTGGCACTAATTCTTTTCATTCCCTTTTCACTGGTTGAATGCTCTATTTCAATTTCTTCATTAATTGTTGTCTGTAGAAATTGTGGATATGCTAAAACTTTGTCATCTCAACTACTATCATTTATTAAAGGCATGTATCCCATTCATCTATTCCTTCCTAATCACATCATGCTCCTTACAGTCGATGGGTTTGATCTTCCTCCTTCGATGGGTTTGATCTTCCTCCTTGTCTGCGATAATAAATGATTTGGCTCTCCCTTTATATGCTAATGTGTACTTATAAAGAGCTTTGGTTCGATGCTTTATTACTTCTCCCCATGTATTATATTTTCTATAACTACAGATTTTAATACTGATTGAGTACTCTGTTTTTGTCTATTGTCTTCTTCCTTTTATTTGTTGATATATTCCTCCTACGTATATTTTTTTTTTCTATGATATACTTCCATGATTGCTCCAAAAGTTTATTATGGTTTTCCTCCTTTGTTTGCCAGGTTACTTTGCTTATTTTATCGATGCCCTTTCTTTGAAATTCTTCTTATATTCTCCAGCAATGTTATTTGGCTATATTTTGTCAAGGAGATTCCATGTATTCGGATGATTTCTTTTAATTATCCAGATAAGCCTATCTTTATTGAAGTTCAGACTTCTCTTTTTTGGTATTCTTAAGGTTTTCTTCACAGGCTGGCAGGATGGTAGCTCTAATATCACTGTAATGTTCCCAACTAGGGCATTAAATTAGTTATTATAGAGTTTTCAATTTTCCTTCACAAATCAGATATCTCATTTTTTCTTCTCCACTACTTCAACATTTGCTGATTTTATTCCCAGTTGATCCCTTTCTTTTTTATTTTTTCATCTCCTTTTTTCTTAAATCACATTTTCTCCCTAATACTTATATCTAATTTTCCACCGGTCATGGCTCTTCATAATTAATCGACTATATTGATTTAGTATTTAATACACTCATTCATTAATACATTGTTTCTTTATATAGATTAGATTTATATTATATCAATTTAGATATAGATGATATTTATTATAATTATTTGTATTGTATCCTTGTTTATTACTATTTTATATTTAAGTCTATTATTATTATTCTTAACTTTATTAGGTTGATGCAGCTAGTTTGTCTTTTGGTGATTTGAGGGCAGCCCCCTCTCTATCTCCATCTCAGCCTGATGCTCCTTCTCATGTTTCTGCTATTACTTCCTCTGCTGCAATTTTTCCCCTGGCTTTATGGGTTTCAAGGTATTGTTGTGGCTCTGTTGATTCACAAAGCTAGAAGATTGTTGGTTTGGTGGGGGTTGGAAGGACCATAGTAAAAGGAAATAAGGTCATGCCCTCCACTTCTATTTTATTGAGGACAGAGCTTCCTGTGGCTCCTTCTCAAGTTGCAGTTGTCCCAGTTGTAGTCTCTTCCCTAGTCTCAAGATTTCTGGGATTGGCTCTAGTGTTGCTGATTTATGGTGGCAGAAGGCTGTTGGTTTGATGGAGGATGGATGGACCATAGTTAAAGGAAAAAAGATCAAGCCCTCCACTACCTCTTTTGATATGGCATTAGGTTCTCAAAAGAAGGGGTCAGATGGCAATGTCTGACTGGTTATTTTTGGCCTGATGTTCTTTGTTTTGTCCCCTAGCTTTTGGCCTATTGTTCTTTGTTGTGTATCATGGTTGGGGACTTTTTTCCCTTTTATTCTTTGGGTTTTAGAAGCCCAGTCAAAATCTATGTTTGTGATGGTTGTGTTGCCATGTTGGTCACTTTTTGTTTGGTGATATGTTGTTCTGGCATTTTGTTAGTGTTGTCCTTTGGCTAGGCTTTAATTGCTTATTTTCAGCCTTTTGAAATGTTTTAACTTAGGTTTCAGGATCCCTGTAAAACCTGTTTATCTAATCAAAAACTTTACTAGGTTGATTGTTATTTTTTAGATCTCATTATATATTGTTACTATATCAGTAATATATTATTATCCATTCTTTAATAATATATTAATATAATTTCATTTATTCATAATGAAATTACAATATGATTTATATATAGTCATTTACTCCAACAATAATTTAGTACATATTTATTAAAATATATTTGAAATAATTTAGTAGAAATTCATTAAAATAATTATTATAACTATTTTATTTCATTGACCTATTTATCTACATTATCATAATCAGGGGTCATGACATAAGTTTGCATTTGAGCTAAAAAATCAACTTCATGAAAGTTGTGGCACAATCACAATGGTGAAATTTGTAAAAAATGTCTTAAACCCCTGATTAGAAAATATAGAGAAGATAATACTTTTTTTATACAATTTAATTTGACTTCCATGGAATTTTTTTTGCTAAACAAAATAGAATTATTGTTAAATCCAGCAATACCAAAGAAAAGAAAGCACTAGAAGTGATTTACATTGATGCAATTGATCAAGTGAATGTCCCTTTAATTGGTAAATCTACCTATAATGTTGAATTTAATTATGATTTTTGAAAATAGTCATTATTTATTTTCTTAAGAGTGGACGTATTGTATTCATTAAGTCTAAAGAATGTATCACATTAGCAAAAAGGTAGGCAAGAAAATAAAGATTTTAGGATATAATAATGGGGTGTGAATGTGCAAGGGTATTTGATGATTATTGCAGACATGGAAGAAATGTTATGCAGGAGGAAACTTGATATACACATCAACAAATGGAGAAGAAAAATAGATAAACACAACCTTCATTGACAAAACACAAAGAATATGAGTAGTGCTAAGCTAAATCAATCCTTTTGAGTTGGGCTATCAACACTACTTGACATTTAGTAAAAACATTTCCTACTTTAGCTCTAGGCACCAAGACACATATTTGGTAGTGAGGCCTGGGTTAACATACAAATAAAAGAAACAATCTCATCTTAATTTCAAGGCTTAGAATATTTTCAATTTTTTAATAACAACCTTAAGATAATCAAATAAGACTATGCATTTTAAAGCTATAAACAAAGAAAGAAAAATGCATATTCAAAACAACTAGGGTGGATGGGGGAAGAAGGGTTAGACATAAGTTTAACTATTTAAGTGAGAAACAAAATGAGCCTCTCCTTTCACTAAAAAAAAAGATCTATTGTAAAGAATAAGCCACCTAATTTATATTGTGCATTTGCATTATCATGTTCTAGCAATGCACCTAGGTGTGTGAATGAAGCTCTATGTCCAAAAGAATGTTTGAATTGGTTATAGGCCATGACAGATGAAGTGAAGGCCTTAAAAATATGTGAGATAAAGAACATACTTGTACTATCTAATGGAAGCCACTTGGTTGTATATTTGCATTCAAAAATAAATTAACAACACATTTCATATTAGAGAAGTAAACACTCCATTGATAGTTAAAGGTTATGCCCAAGTTGAAAGAATAAACTATGGTGGCATATCTTATTTTGTGGATAAGTAACCTCCATTAGATTCCTTTATCTATTGCTCCTATTTATATAATTATTTTCACAATTGTACTTTTCACATAATGTTGATCTTCTAAAATGTTTAGGTTACCTAATAAAATAAGATAACCACAAAGATAGAAAATTGTTCTAAATCTAAGGTCTAAGAGAGCTTTGATGAAGGGTAAAAAAATTCATAACATAACTCTCAAGGCCATTAAATAGCTTGATTATTCTGTTTATTATTTTTATATTCATGATATACATTTTCAGTCGAACTAAGATCATGGCCTCGCATATCAAGCAACAAGTCCAAAAAATCCTTCTCTATATCAATGCCATCCTTGGGCTCTTTACTTCTATTCGTCAATTGAGTTATTATGTATAGATATAAAAAAGGTTATCTCCTTTTAAATGGGCTCCTATTTAATGGTCAACACCATGAAGATCATGAAACCCAAACCATAGATAAAATTATCCAAACTAGGTTTTTCGACAAGCTTCACCCATGAATTAATAGTGTTGGTGAACTCAACAAAATTGGGATTATTTAGATCAAAAACCTTTGTACCAAACATAATATTACCTAGCATTTTGAGACTAGTGTGGATCATTAACTCACCCAAATTCACACTATTTCCCTTCATCTTGTTTTCCTCGAATAATAATTGATGTTATCATGGGTTTTTAGCACTTCCTTCACCATCGCATCATTTGTCAGTGCACTAGTATGAGGTGGTTACCACCATGGAAATTGGATATGTTGAAATATTCAAAGAAATATATCCCTATGTATGTGTCTTAAAGTGTATTAAATGAACAAAATCAGTTATAATTTTTTTCTAGTGTTCATGCCCTCATCTTTCATGTGGATGCTCAATTTCTTATATTACTATTCAATTCTATTCAATTTTTTATATTACTATGGGACGTCATGCCCTCTCCATCCTTTAATGACAATGATATAAAAATAATAATATCTATGGTTATTCTTTTTGTACAGATGTATGAATCCATTTCTTACACATGTATTTAAATTAACATTTTGTATATTTATAGCTTGAATATTTTCTTGTGAAGAAATACAACACCTAGAAACATGAACCCAAATAAAAATAATGATACAATTGCTAGATTGTGGTCTTAGTTCTAAAGAAAAGTTGATAAATGTAATTGTCCTTTCCAAAAGTGTAAGGGCTTAAAGAATCAAAGAATTATAATCACAACAACCTAGAGTCATTATAGGCAACATGGTCACGTTGAAGGGGGCACAATTTTTGTCGATTGATGAATGTGAATTTTTGACTAGAGGAACATGGTGATGTGAATATCCAATCTAAGGATAATTTTGTCATGGAAGAAGACGATCCAATGATAGAGAACACAATTAGAGATGATGGTATTGCCATAGCTGATAATGTACAAAGAGGACATGATTTGAGAAGATGGTATTGTCACAACTAATTAATATGATCATGATAATGGTACTAGGGCATCTCATAATGATGATGAATATGGTCTTGATATACCTATTCTTGAGAAGGCATATGAGCCCCTATACCATGGCTCCAAAAAAAGTCCTCTCTATTCTATAGTGTTGTTGGTGAACTTGAAGGTTATGAATGGTTTATCCAATGTAGAAATGTCACATATGCTAAGTATGCTATTTTTTCATATTCAATCTTAACATATGATTACTATTCATTATATTAACAAATCATATTTGTTGTTGTAGGTTGATAGGTGATTTTTTGTTACCACCATGAAACATTATGCCTCATTCATACCGAGAATTATCTATTATTATGAATCAAATTGGGATGAAGTATTAGATAATACATGCATGTCCCAATAATCACATTCTATATCATAAACAACATGAATTTGCAATAGAATGCCCTTATTGTCATATTAGTAGATATTGGTTAGATCAAATATAAAAAAAGGTTACATAAACATTCTTTGATACATTCCCATTATTCCATGTCTTGACCAATTATTTAGGTGCACTAGCTTGACACAATTTATGGATTACTCTGCACACAATAGAATTCAAGACGAAATTATGTAAATTCTTGGAGATGGTTTTGTTGGTGTTTTAAAACTATTGAATCAACAAAATGTTCAATACCAAAATGATATCAGTTACACAATCTAAGGATTAGCCAATTCCTATTAACAATTTTATGTGCAAACCATTTGCACCCAACTTCAACAAAACCAAGGGTGATTTTTTACTCTTTAGGCTCTATAAAACTAGGGTGGGTATACCCAGGGATGATTCAGGACTGGGAAACACTGTGTGAAAATTATTTTAGTTTCATTCTAATTCTCATCTCAAATCCTCAAATACATGCATAATTCTTGACAATTTGATAAACACATCCCATATAACAAATCTGGCCAAAATTCTTCTATAGATTTGCATGTGTTCTTAGCAATAGTGGCTAACTAAAGCTAAAACATTCCATGCAAACAAGTACCAGCCAACTTTGAAGATCTTCAAGAAATAAAAGTAAAATTGATTATAATTCTGCATTTGAAAACCATTTATGACATATTTCTCTTCCAGCTGAATCAATTTGACCAGTGCCTAATCCGTCAGGGTTCAGAGTCTCCTACAAATCCATAGATATAATTTTATTACCTTACAAAAAATATTATCAACAATCCTTGTAAGAAATCATCATTCAAAAAAATCCTTCCTACCATTGTAACAACCTTATCAAATTCATCAAATCTTTTACTTAATCCATTGAACTAATAGTAGTGGTGAACAGATATACAACTTAATTGGATTGCATTCAATTGCACAAGCCTTTAATCATACAATCTCAAGATAACTAAGTAACTAAAAGGAGACAAAATTTAGAAAGAACTAATATGGGGACAACTCATAATTTGTATTCATTTTCTTTGAAAATTGTATACATTTGTAGTAACTCAAAATGACCTTAGGAAGAACATAGAGATCATTCTATATTAATGTATTCTCAGCAACTAACAGAGATAATACATCATAAAAATTGCTTCAAACATTAGACCAAAAACAAATTAAGTATATCACTTAAGCATTAGAAAATCAGACCATTCTCTAGCCCTGGAATCTCACTTATATAATGTGGGATACAACAAGCTACAGGCTAAGAGAAAATGACAAGTGTCCTTTACAAGAGATAATTACATACACCTTTCATAAAATGACAAAAATGTGGGTAACAGAAGATATCTAGATCAAACATTCCTTTTGGTGGGTCTGCTTCTATCACATCCTCTATGGTTGTTGATTTGGCTATTGTTCTGATCCCTCTTTGTATGCAACTACCAAGCTAGCCAACAATGAAGTTTGTTCTAATGGTTGCAAGTTAGTCTCCACCTATGGGTTTTCACCATCTTTATCTTGTACAGTGGAAGTAACTTCTACTTTTCCTTCTTCTTTAGTTGTGTCATTGTCTTGTGGGCCTGGGTCTACAACTGAAAGTGACTGATCGTTCTTGTCTTCTTTTCCCTATTGGCCTTGTGTTGTAGTAGTGTCAATGATTTGGACCTCATCACCATGCACCTCATCACTGTTAGTTTCTACTTCCTCAAACTATTCATTAGAAGCTATTTCTACCATCCACTTGTCAAACAATGTGTCATCTGGCTAATTGAATTGCAAAATATCACTCTACCTCTTGAGCACATACTCAGCCTCATAATCAATAGTAACAATTTTTTTTTTCAAAGAATCAAACAATATTTGGGCTTTCACTATTTCTTTAGTTGTTGTGGCCCACCATGCATGCCTTGTTTCATTGATAACTTGATTCATTCTTAAACAAAATAAATCATCAAGCTCCTTAGCCCATTCATCTTTGCTTTTCAAATTATTCTTCTTATCTAGGGCACAAGGAAACAAACTAAACTTTTGGCTCTTGTACTTATCTAAGTAGCCAACTATTATTCTTTGCAAATGAAGTCTCTTATTGTCAAAGTCAATAAGATTAGAAACAATATCAAAAGTTTTCTCAATTAGATCACAGGAGGTTTTTATAATAGAATAACATAAAAATTGCATCTCCTTCCTCCTTCTTACCCACTTATTCACAATGGGTTTCAGAGCCTCATCACTTGCTTTCATTTCATCCCAGATATTGATCACCCTAGCCAACTGATCATAAACTAGTGGCCATTCAATTTTATCCCCCAAATATGTAAGAGATTTTCTTAATTTTTCTTCATATTTCACATTCAACTCCACATGCAAAGCCCATAGTTTATTCTTTTCTTCTTCAAAGTCCTCAGCAGTATAATATTCTGGCCTTTGGGGTGTATCTGGTATTTCTATGAGGGGGTTGGATTTGAAGGGTTCAACTAAGGGGCGAGGGTATGTTATTCTTGGTCTTGTGGACCTTCCCATTAACTTGTTCTCAAGCTCAATTCTCCTCTTTACCTCTTTATTGTAGGCATCCACAACTACCTCATACTTGCTCTGCAACTCAATCATTTATTTTTCCTCCCTCTCTACAGTAGCCAAGGAAAATTGAGAGTAATATACATTCATATGGGCTACTTGTACATGTGAGGTATCAGCAACTCTCCTCACAATGATACTTCTTGTTAGTCCTAAATCTTCAAGCTATGATGGAGCAGCCCTGGATCCTCTTCTCAATGACCAGATGACAAGAGCAACTTGGTCATTACTAAATGTAGTTCCCAAGAACTCTTTTTTATTTGGATCTTGCAATCCCAAATTATTTGACATAGAATTGAAAATCAAGGCATCAACAATGTACCAATTGGGCAATAATAAAATATTTGCAACCTTTACCATCTGTCTCCCTTCTTCAAGGGTTATATTTTGGAACTCTTGAATCATTTGTTCCTTTATTTGATTTTGAATGGAGGCTTCATCCATTTCTAGATGCTCTGTTTTCATATTCTTACATCTTTCCTCAAAAATGTGCATGTTTGACCTCCAAGAAATTTTTTGGAAAGCCCTAAACTTTACAAAAATGTCGTCAAATAAAAATTGCTGACTTGCTTGTTCCAAAATATGATCTAATTCTCTTCCTTTGAAATCTACTATAGTCAAGTAAAAACTTGGCATAGGAGGCTCCTAGGGGTTCCCTTCATCAATCTCTGCTTGGGTAATAAAAACTCCCCCTTGTGATCCAATTTGTTCATTTTGCTCATTAGTTAGCTGCTCCTCCTCAATTCTCATGAGGGTTTGGGAAGGTAAGTAACTCTCATCATGTGGTTCCTCTTCCCTTATTATCTTTCTCCTCTTAGGAGAAGGTTTAGGAGGCCTTTCTTCAAAAACAACACTAGTAGATTCAACTATCTATTTTCCTTTATCCACAATGGGCCTTTGATCATGAATGATAGTATATGCTGACCTCCTTTGAATAACTAGTGGGCTTGCCCCTATATTAGGAGTGAAACCCAATCTCCTCATTATTTCCCTGGCCTTATCTGGAAAAGAATCAATGAAATATTGCTTTTTCTCATTTATCACCTCCATTATTTTAGGTATTGTATTCATAAGCTAATTAATTCTATCTACAATAGTTACAGCATTACTTAGACAGTTGTAATCTTTGTCAAAATAATTAATGAAACTCAAAACTTTTGAATAGACTCTCCATTTTACTTTCTTTGTTTCTTGCTCCTGCAGAGAGTACTCATTCCTTATTACATCTTCAGGGAAATAAAATTCATGCTCAACTGGATGAAGTTTGATCCTATGCCTAAGAGCCAAATGAAAGAAACTTTCTGCATCACAAAAATGAGGGTGAGATACTGCCATCTTATACTAATCCAAAAATTTGTAAAGGGAAACCCATCCTTCCTTGGTTATCACAAATTGGTGGGCTACTGTGCAAGTGGGAAAAATTGATCATGTTCCCCTTTTGTGCAAAAAGGCTTCTTCTACTCCTCCCAATTACCACAAGAATTTAGCTACTCCTACCTTTAAGGGTACCTGGTAAGGTAGTACATGAGGTGTTCCCTTGAATCCACAAATTTTGATAACAGTTGAAACTAAATATGGGATGATATCTCCCCAATTATGTGAAACCTTCATATTATAAGGTTTATCCATAGGCCTAACAAGGTGCATTAGTGCCTTAGGGATCCTGGGATTATCCCTTAATATAAGGCACCTCAGTTTGGAGGCAAAGTACCTATCGAATCTAACAAAACTTGCATTTTCTACTTCCCCAGTCATATCTACACTCCATAATTGAACTGGCAGTGCTTCCCCCTCTTGTTCTCTGTTCAAAACCATTTCTTTACCCAAGAATATAGCCCCCTTAAATAGAAACATGTGCATCAATAGGGAGTATTGGCCCCAAACCTTCTCCACCTTGCCCTTAGCAATCCCAACCAATCCACTATGAATCTCATTAGCTAGGCAGGGATAACTTTGAGGAACCCCCCCTCCCAAAATTTATAAAATTGTGGCGAATCACATGTCATTTGGGTGAAAAAAAATTAATAGTGTTGGCAAATTATGCGTCAATCAATGGATATTTGGTGGCGAATTTTTTAATAGTCTAGACATTTTTTATAAAATAATGGCGAATATAATTTTTGTTTTTAATAAAATTATTAATATTGATGGCGAATTATGTTTTGAAATGTAATTATGTTAAATGTATTATTTGAGAACTCAGACCGTCTGATGACCCAAGATCAATGGCTAAGGTTTAATTTTGGCCAACATTTCTTGAAGGAAGAAGAATTATTGAGGTAGTCACCAGAATGTTGACATGTATCAAGGTAAGTTTTTTGTGGAGTACAGTGTCACTCATAAAAAAAAAATCACATAGGAAAATGGGAATTTGGCAAATGATGATCATCGAAAGAGACACTCAATTAATTCCATGGCGAATAAGAGTAAACATTGAAGAGAAATATGGGCGAAGAACCCAACTACCAAACTAAAATTATGTAATAATAGTGGTGAACGTTCTGACCACTATATGAGTATTTTATAAAATCTAGGTGAACCGGTCAACTAGTATACGGTGTTTTTTTTAGCCAATTTCTATAGCCCAATCGGGACATATTAGCCAATTGGAAAATAATAGCCACTAAAAAAATCCCTATAGCTAGGTAAGAAGCAAAATCAAAAATTATTTCCACACCGAAAGAGGAGATTTGAGTGATCATATACATGAAAATCATAGGGATAAAGTCTTCTTCACCCTCTCCAAAAACTCTGCATAGGGTCCTATATATCTCTACTACCCTGGCATTGAAACATGATTTCTTGAAAGGTTCTTGAGAGGATGATGTTATTGTTGGTAGGGTTCCAATTCTGCCAATGTGGGCCTTCAGTGCACCTTGTCTAACTATGTCCTTCTTAGACATATATTCTTTTTCTAAATTTGTCAAATTAATGGGCACATGATACCTAGTGAGAAGTCCCAAATGAAAAACTTCCCTAATCTCTTCTTGACTGATGGTGATTAGAATTTCACCATCTACTCTTCTCACTACCCTAGTGGCTTGATCATAACTTTTTGCCATGGCATTAAGGAGATCATAATCCATAAACACACTAAGAATAACTAGCTTTCCTAGGTTGAAATTCCATATATTGGCATGTGGGGCAAATAGTTTCCTTTCTACAAACCATTTCTTGAACAAATTTAAACTAGTTTGCAAGGTTTGAGCATCCTAGACCCAATTACCCTTATCATACAATCCATCTGCTATCCTCAACCTAGGGTTTAAAGAGGTCAACTTTTTAACTGGCATTGTCTCTATAGTAGACTGAGGAAGCAATTCAAGAAAATCATCATGTACATTTCTATCCAAATAATTTACTTAACCTAAAAACTCTTTCTTCAGAGGAGTCTTTGATTATGCTTTACAGAACTGAAATACTTACAAAAATTGCACTAGGATTACTTACTTGAATTCTGTCCTCGTTATCCTCTGTATTCTTGCAAATTTTCTGTGAACAAACTACTTCACAATCTTGCCAAACTTTAGCACGATCTTCTTTAGTAATTGCTTCTGCTCAGGAAAAGTTAAAAATCTTTGTTCACATAAGGTGAAACTGATAAAACCTTCTGTATTATACAGTATTTTTCCTCCCATGTGAAGCATTCATGTCTAATTAATATATAGAGTGGCACCATCTACTGCATTTAAATCTACACCGTCGATCTTTAAAAATCCTACGATCATGGGATATGGAGAAAGATAACTTGGCATTCCACCTGACAAGTTGGCTAGTCAATCCAATGAAAACTACCCACATACATAGCTCCTTCCTTGATGGCACTTTCGTTTGGACCCACTGGTGACTGAGGACATGTGTCAACAGGTCGCTACTTAACTATACATAAAGAATGAGCACCTTGCCATAGCAAAGCAGTGATAGCCATTGATTTGATCTTGATCTTGTGGATGATACATTTTTGCATTGCTTAGAAGAACATTGGTGCGCTTTCATTCACTACCTTGCTATACATATCATCCAAGCAACTCTTCATGGTGAGATAGCGATGGTCATTGATCTAAGATCAAATCAAAGGGTAAAGAAACTGCACAAAGTACCCTGGAAAGTGGTGGGTCCCATACTCACTATGTTGCATAGATTAAACATTGCCCAACTTTTCATAGTGAGATGGTGAGGATCGTCGATTTAAGCTGATCTGATGAATGGGATCCCTTATATGCTTTATGAATGGGGCATGGGTCTGGGGCACTGATGAAGTAGGAAACTTTTGCATTGTTGGCACCCAACAAGATCTTACTTTTAATCCTAGTCACCCTTCCACGTTGCTTGAGGTCCCACTAGCTGTTCTTTTCATGGTGCCTCGCTACTTCACTAATGGTGAGATGTCAAATTTTTTTGATAGCGAGGTAACGAGCTCTAGTGACTTTAATAAAACTCAGTGTCAGAAGAATAAAAACCCATCAAATCACCATTGCCCCTACTAATTGCTTCTGACAATAGCAGTTATTACTCATCATGCCACCTAGACAAAGGAATTTTATCATGCTAAAACTTAGACGAACAGGTTCTACATTTAAACACATAGAAAAAATATGACCACACTTTAAATAAGAGTCTTATAATCTCAATCTTTCATTGGTAATGGATGATGTCAATCCATTTCGAGATATCAAATCTGCTTACTTAGTGTGACCTATTTTTATTATTAAGAATAACATTCCTCCTTGGATTTCCATAAAGAGGGAGCACATAATGTTGTCAATGATTGTACCTAGTTTTTTTTCATTTAATAGTTATCTAAATTAATTTATAAACACTGTATCAAAATGTTCATAATAATACATTAATGTTTATGTTCATTCAACTAGGCAAGTACCAAGTTAAAGATATAAACATGTATATTGAGCCATTTATTGATGAGTTGTTAAAATTATGGAATGGGGTCACTATGTATGAGATCTCTAGACCACTAGGACAAAAAAAAAATTAGTTCCATATAATGCTTGTATGGACAATACATGATGTCCCTGGGCTAACTCTTTTTTATGGTATGTATATTGTTAAGGGGATATATTTTTGGTATCTTATACAAGTGCTTACACATTATTATTGTACATTTAAGTTATGTATGATAATTATAAATAATTCAATTGTATATGATCTTTCAAGTCTTCAGGCAAAGGGAAAATTCATTTCGTGGTCTGAAGATGAAATCTCACCATTCAAGAAGTTTAGAGAAGTAGGTATTTGATGAGTTTAGGCACTTTATCCACAATAACCATAGGTATCAAATTACCAAGAAACATATTTTAATGGGACAAAAGAGACAACATCAAGGCCATGAAGAATGACACCTCTTCTATGGAAGTTAGAATACAATAGACTAAATCATTGAAGTAATGTCATTCCATGTAATGATTCTTGTTTAAAATTTACATTTTTATATTGTCTTTTATTTAGTAATGATGTACAATTTATTCTTGTGAAGGTCATCAAGGCATGAATGACCAACTTTTTAGAGGAATAAAAAGTCATCCTAGTCAATTTAGTAGGTTGTCATACTACAACGATCTCTCAATGATGCATTTGTTTGATGTTATGCATATTGGAAAGAATGTAATAAAGGAACTATGGAAATTATTGGATAGAAGACATGACAAAGAAAAAATTTCCAAATTTTGCAATGACATTCATGAATTCAATCATGCATTGAAAAAAATTATTGAATCAAATTGCAATAGATACCACATAAATATGACTATCCTTCCTTAGTTATTAATGAAGAAGAAAAGTGGTGGATTAAAAGAATTCATAAACAAAACAAAATTTCCCATAGGATTTGGTACAAATATAAGCAATCTTGTATCAAAGAAAGGTGATTTTGGGCCAGGGTTGAAAACATATGAATGACATACCTTCATCAATTTAAGTTATTTTCTTTATTTACAATATATTTGTAAAATTGCATGTACTTTTTATTGCATTATTTTATAATATATTGAAAAGATCATTTTCTAATTATTGCAGTATGTCCTATCTTTATTCCTCCCTAATACTTTGATAAAAGTGTTAAAAAAGTTATATATGATCTTGAAAAATATATATTGTTAGAAGTGTTATTTCTTAGATTTGTTGTACATATATTATATTTACAACTTGCTTTACTTTTTATGTAATTTATTGCATATTTTTTTCTAAAATATTGTTTATATATTCTTACATGTTGAATCTCTTTTAAGTGGTTATCATCTAAAGAAATTGATAAAAAAATATAAAATATTGGAAGAGAAAAATTCTCTACCTAATGTGTGAAATGCAAAAGTGTGACATGTCTACCTTTAACTTTTTACAATGCTCAATAACACTACCTCATACATTAAGTTGAGGAGATTGAATTGTGTAGACCTATAGAAACTAGGCAAATGTGGATGGTTGAGACACACTTGAAATTTATTAAGGACTTAGTTCTACAAATAGCACATCCCTAGGGTTCTATAGTGGAGGGATATGTGGTATACAAGACCATGGTATAAATTAGTGAATATCTTCCCAATTTTGTAGTAACTATCCATGTATATCACATTTAGGATCCAAAATCTATTAAAACTTTCAAAGGAGAGTACTTGATGTGGAAAGGTGTTGGAAATATAGATGGAGTAACTAAGAGTGGGGAGGGGGAGTTGAATCAGTTACCACAAAAACAAATCCACAGATCCCTTAGATGTCTTGTATAACTAGTTACTACTGTCACTCAGCAAGCATGCACAAAAATGCTATAACTCAATAGATGTATTGTATGTTAACTTATTATTGATCTTTAAGCACTCACAATTATTTACATGCATGCAAAATGAAATAACATGAACACAAGAGACACTAGATTTAACATGGAAACCCAATATGGGAAAAACCACCAAGTAACTAGCTACTAATTTCCACACTTCTAAAGTGAGCCATATTAGGAGCCAACCCTATTAAAGGTTCCAAAACACACTGTTAGGTGTGACCTTGTTGAAGGATTTAATCACTGTGCTAGGAGTGGCCTTTGTAGAGGACTTTAGAACAATTCAATAGAACTATCCATCTTGTTAGAGAATTTACAAAATGGTTGTTAAACCAACTCTATTAGGAGATTTATAAATCATTGCTACAATTGTGAGAAAGTAATAATGAGTGACCTGAATGAGATGCAATTGAACTTTTCTGGTATAGATCTTTGTTTTACTTCACTAGATCCTCTTAGATTGAATACACCTTTGCTGCTCCTCAAGGATATTTGATCCTTCTTCAAAATTCGCTCACACTTGCCTCTTCACACAATCAACTCACTTTCATGCTCACTCATTACATTTTAGATTTCACAACTTGACCTTTTATTTATACCTTACAAATTATCAAGTTAGCTCATTTACAAGTTACAATTATTAATAATCATTACATCAATTAGTTACAAACATTACAAGAAGTAATTAAACTTTATTTTCCAAAACAATGAAATCCTTCATTGGGTGACCCTGCTCATAAACACTACTCTATAAATGATTTTTAGTGTTAACCAACTAAAGCCCAATAAACATCGTGAACTCTACAAAATCCTTCGGAGATTGAGTGAACTTGGTAAACACTGACTTTCCTTCGCTGACCTTGTGAGCTTGGTAGAAACTAACTTCTACCATAGAAACCTTCAATTCTTGAGTGAGCTCGGTAGAGACTATTTCACTAGTAGAATTTTGGCAAATAAATGACTATGTGACTAAAATATTTAGTCATGTGACTAAACTATTTAGTCACGTGACTAACAATGATCAAATTCTACTATTTTTTAGTAATTCACAAGTATGAATGACTAAATAAATGACTAGTTTGGTCATCAAATATAATCACATTAAATAATTGGTTTGAAAAATCAAAATGACTAAATAAGTGATCAAATAAATGACCAATTAAATGAATACATAAATAATTATTTTTTCTTTTACTCATTTTTTTCTTTTGAATTTGATCATACTCAAGAGAGCTTAAACTTCCCTAGGGGACCCTACCTAAGGAGTTTATTTTTCCACTCATATAACTACTCATAACACACCAAAAACTTTATAAAACTTCCATGATATCTATGAACCTATTCGAACCTTTAATTACTCACCAATTACATAAAAAAGCAAAAAATTGCACTTGAAGATTTTATTTGCATATTTCTATAAATTTGTATTAAATGATTACTATAATTACCTAATAAATACTTTACACTTACTAGTACTTGCCATAAGATAAAATTATTGTATTTATTATATTCTATTAGATAATTAGTATTAACCAATATGAAGAATTTATTATGATTTTTTTTGACAAAAATAGTTCTACAAAACTTAAACTAAGTAATTCTTTATTCTTTATTTTAATTTTAAGCGCTATTTATCTACCATATCATTGGTAAAAAACATTGTCTTATATGACCCCTTTTTAATGGATACACATAATTACTCGTCCAAGATTTTAATTTTAATATAAAATTCTATTTTTTTCCCATTCATAGCAAATAAACTTCTAATTTGTCTTATGGATAAGAATGATTTTTATTAGAAACTTTTCTTGTTAAATAGAAATTATGTGCATCATAACCAATATAAGTTTTCTTTAAATATTTAATGTGAGAACTACTTGTAAATTATTTGAATAATTTGTATTTTATATTTACATAATTTGTATCTTGTGCTAAACAATGGTTCAATTTATTTATTTTTGAATAATTAGATAATTGGTATTGATCAATCAAATAATTTATTATGATTCTTTTTGATAAAAACATAGTTAAATTGTGTAATTCTTAATTTTATATTCCTTAAACTTGATTAATCTACCATCTCATTTGTCAAACTCAACATCTTTTATGGTTCCCTTTTTAATGGACACCCAAAATTACTCCTCGAAACTTTCAATTTTAATAGTAAATTCTATTTCTTTTATTGATAACAATGATTTTCCATAGAAACTTCTATCTTTTTCTTATGGACAACAATGAATTTAATTAGAAATTTTTCTTTTGTTAATAGAAATTGTGTACATCATAAGCCAATATAAGTTTTCATGAAAGGTCTATTATAAGACCTGCTTCAAAACTTTTGCACAATATGTATCTGTACCTTGTGTTAAGCAGAGGTTAGGATTATTTATTTTTCAATTGTAAAAATTTAGCCAAAGCTTTGATGATAGTGTAAGAATTTTTATTAGTTATTTACATTTTGTTATGTATTTTTGCAGATTTTTTTTAACCTTCTATCTTCTTAGAAAGAACAAAATTTTGCCCACTTAGTAAATACACTCTGTAGAATACTAGTTTTCTAGTCTTTGAATATATTGACTTTCAATAATTTTACTTCCATCTATTCTTTCTTATTTATTGTATATTTGTAGAGATGTTATACTTTTCCATTATCCCCTTTTGTAGATCTCATATTAATAAATAAATTTTTTTTTCTTATTTATTGTATATTTGTGAGATATTATGCTTTTCCATTGTCCATTTTTATAGATCTTTTATTAATTAAAAATTTTGAGCTAGCAATTTTTGTACATGAGATTTTTTAATGTAGATAGAATGCATAATCAAATATAAAAATATTACTAACATTATCCTTACTAACAACATTAGTATGATTATCTTTACTAACATGTGTACTTCTAAAATATGGACTTTGTAAGAATACCTAAAAATATTTTTCCTCTTTCATTAATATAATATGTGATCCTCATATATACAATTTAAATTTAATTTTTTAAAACTTTTTAGATACATTAAATCTTTCTAAAATTTTATTGATATAAAAATAATATTTCTATATTTTTGGCTCAATATTTTATATTTTAAAATTATAAAAAAAATAAAAAGAAATTATTTGATAGCTTACATTTAAATAAATATTTTAATTAGATTTTATTTGTATTTTTTAAATTTCTTTTAATAATTATTCTTTTCAATGTTTTTACATTTTTTCAAATAAAATTAATTTGTTATAACTAATAAATAATTATAACAATGAAGTAGCATATCTTTTAAATTTGTATTATACTAATATTTTTCTTGATTAATAAATCCACTGAAATTAGTAAAAAATAATAATTATTAACATATAAAAATAAAGGAAATTTAAATATAAATCAAAGGTAAATAAAAGGAAAAATATTTTTCTTTGCATGCGACTTATTAGGATAAAGAAACTTCAAAAGATATTTTATTTTTCTCATTTGCATTTATATATGCATTTTTTTCCCTTGGCTACACTGCTATGCAGCCATGGGTTTCCTATGAAGAATAGCAGGATTTTTGAAGTATTTCTGTGTAAGTCATCACTTTTCACTTTTCATTTTGTGTCAAATATAGGAATCCAATCTATGAGAGTTTATTTTTATGTCAGATCAATAAAATATGGTTAAAATTTTATTAAATTCAATGTTTGAGGATCTATTATATTTGTTTATGGTTTCATGTGATGATGAATTTTTTTTATTGACGAATCATAATTATGTTTGTGGGAGCGATTGTCATCTTAAGTGGGTGTGGAAGTTTAATGAATACTGGGGCACCAAATTTGTGTTGTCAACATGGCACTTTCCTCATATTCATATCAGGGCTTCGAGCATCCTAAGATCTAATTGTGGGGCACTCAAGGTTCAATTTATTGGTCTATGTTTTTAGGTTTTAGCAACAATAACTGGCTCACAAAAATTGTCCAGAGGCACTAAAATTTGTGGCATCACAAGGGAGTTTTAAAATTTATTAGTTCCTATATGTTTGCACAAAATATTGGTTACCCAATCTTCTTAAGTATTAGCACCAGAATATAGAGCCCACAAGTTAGTTGGGCCAAGATTTGTATGCAAATTTAGTTTGCATTTAGGATAGTGGCTAACCCTCTAGAGGGTTCAAAATTTGCAGATATTGTTGGGTGATATTCATCTCTGAGTTTGGCCTATGAATAGGTAGCTTGAGGTTAGCGTACGAACCTTATTTTTGCCCCCATTGATACTAATTGTTGCTTCTTGTTTGGTCTAGGGCATTCATTATGTAAGCTAATAGGAGTGACCATTTTAGAGGAAATTGTGAGCCTAATTTAAAGAAATTACAACTTGGTGAAGGAAACATTTACCAGATTGGGTGGTGAGTGGTGAGTGTGGGAATTATCTACAAACTAGATATCCACTTCGAGATAATAGGCTCTATCATTTATTTTAGTTTATTATTGTTGAAACATGGATGATAATAAATAAATTATAGAATATCAAAAATCTAAATAATTTTTTGGTTTTTCATCTGAATTTTTATATAAGCACTTTGTTTGTTTGATATTCTTCATACCAAGCACCCCCTTTAATGCAAAATATCAAAAGAATTTTTTTTTAAAAATGTAAGAAATTTGTGGAGCCATGTGACATTTTTTTTCTTTTTTAACAACCTATTTTTAAATCTTAAATAGTAGCCATTAGTTCAAGATAAGGAAATATTCCAATTTATCTTTTTTCTATATTTTAAAAATTAAAAACCTCTTTAGGCACACTCCAACCACTTAAACTTTAGAAGATAAGGATATACAGTTAACCATACAGTAGCCATTAGTTCAAGATAAGGAAATATTCCAATTTATCTTTTTTCTATATTTTAAAAATTAAAAACCTCTTTAGGCACACTCCAACCAGTTAAACTTTAGAAGATAAGGATATTAAAAATAGTTCATCAATATGCTAAACTTGGTAAGTATTTTCTGCTTTGTCAAAATTCAAAAATTTCCTAATAACAAACACATTATCTACTGAAAAAAAAAAATGAAGTTTAGAAAATTGTCATTGTACACTTCAATAATTTAAACAATGTGGTTTTAAAAGATATAGGTAGTATAGTAGAAAAAAAGATGAGATACATAAAATCCAAGAACAAATGAATGTTTGCTACTGAAAAATGGGACAGAAATGTTCTCACAGAAGGTATTCAATCCACCCCCAACCAGGAGTGTTACAAAATTCTTACAGTGCCAAATTCTCCAAATGATACAATATCCAAAATCTACAATATAATAGAGGGTGATTCCCTTGAATGGTAATAAATAATTTGACTTTCAAACTATGCTAACACTCCAAAAGTGTAAAATTTTAGTAGAAGAATTTCTTATTTAGTATCTATATATGTCAGTGGTTAGAGGTTTTAAGCATATTTGTTCTGTTGAAATGATCTTCTTGTTATCTAACTGCATCACAAGTATACAACTCCAAAATTTACCACTATTCCTGCTATATAGTATAAAAGTTGTTTCCGATTCTATCATTTGAGAAATGGGAGCTTATATAGGCCCTAATATAGAGTTCTTATAGTTGGGAGGATTTAATGCAATTTTTGTAACTATAATTATTGATTTGATAAGAAGGATGCATCCAATTCAATTTCTGTAACTATAATTATTGATTTTATAAGAAGGATGCATCCATTGCTCTAGGAGGGATCAAGTCTTATCATTGTTCTAAAAAGGTTTTCACTATTGCATCAAGAGAGAGCAACATTTTCAATAGCAATAGACCATAATTATGACAATAACATGCATTAATATCATAGGACAAGGAGAGGCTATAACAAAAGACAACATTTTGTGTCAATGAAAGATAGTGGTGCCGTATAGACTATGTAATAATGAAAAAAATAGTCATATGAAATCACAACATTGATATTAACTATCAAGAGACTAAATAAAAATAGAAAAGACTGATATATATGTCAAATTTATAGTAACGTGTTCAGGGACATACAATAGTTATCATGCCTAGAGTTGAAAAAGTGAAATGATTAGTTTTCAGATACCAAGACAGTGGTTACTATTAAAAAGGTAAAATAGTAGTGTTTAGATGAAAAGACAACATCATCCAAGGGATAAAAGTGTAATATATAATAATAAAGTAATTGAAACTTTATGAAATAGCATATGTTTATGAGATAATCAAAAAACACAGGTTTTGTAGCAGACTTACAGTGAACAATGCCAAATGTTATGGATAATAACAATTATGAACATGAGATGATAATCATGGTGAAAGAGATACAAAACCACATTTTCTTGAGTACTATTTTGAGAGGAACAAGTAATCCTCATATCAAAGCAAAGATAGAGGTAAAGTTAGAATATCGGTGCTTGATAAAGGTGAGCAACATTAAGATAGATAATGCAGATATTGGAGCACTATCATAGTGAACATTAGTTATAGAAGATATCACAAGACAACATGAAGATCACAATGCAAAGCCATGAAGAGCATGTTTATTATGAAAGCCTAATATGAAAGGATGTAATTATGTCCACAAGAACAAAGGCCAAGGAAACATTGTCATTCACAATCCTATTTTGTAGCACTTGACAAACTCTTCACCAGAGTTTACGAGAGATACTATCATAAGAATAGTGAGAGAGAAAACATGTTATAGATAGAGGATGAGTAGTGAAAAAAAAGCAGTAATCCACTAGGCCCAAAAAAACATGAAGATAGTGATATATGAAACATGAAAGACTATTTTGTATATGAAAGACAGTGTAGGCTAGATATCTCAGTCTTGTGAAGTTGTACATGGTTGCAATACAAAGAAACAATGCAACTAATGTTTTTGAGGCTTTGAATGAGATTTATGTAGAAGAGGAAGATTATGATAGGCTTCAAGAGTTTATAGATATGCATGAAAACTTTGATCAAATAGGACTTGCCTAGAGGTGAGAGGGGCATCTCTTTTAGTTCATTCATTTAAATTCAAAAGAGGATGTAGCTTAACATTTGAATATTATTCTAATGAGCTTCACTTTCAATTAGGTTGAGAAACAGAAACTTCTTGAATTACATTGTATTCTTCCTTTCATTTACAAGATAGTAGGGAGATGGAGGCAGTCTATTGCATTGTCTAAAAAGGATAATCTTTACAAGGATGCAATGAAAACTAGTTCTCAATTGGATGGTTGTGAGATTGCACATAAATTGCTGGTGTATTTTGTGGAAGAGGTATGTAATTTCTAAATCATATTTTCTTTTTCTTTTACATAGGTTAAGTTAGATTTTGAATTTTCTTATTGAAGTGTGTCATTGAAATGAGGCTTACTTTTTGCTTTTGGAACTACAGGACAAGAAAGAATGTTTTTCTTCATGCTTGTTCATTTGCTATGAGTTGATTAGACTAGATGTTGCTTTGGAACTTTCCTGGATTAATAATGTGATTGACTTTGTGTTTCCATACCTACTCCAGGTTCTTGATATATTTCCAAATCTATGAATACTTTAAGTTTCTTTTTTAACAAGTATTTTATGTCAAATGGAGAGAATAGCTAATTCCAACTTTTTTTCCTTGTATAATTCCCTACATTGATCTTTCAGAAAATAAAATTCAATTATAGTTTTTAGTAACTGAAACCATTTCATATGTAATATTTTTTAAGATTTTGAGTTCATAGATAGAGAACTAGCATGGTTATGTGATAATGATCCGAAGAAGTTACTACCAAAAAAGAAACTCTATTTAGTGTTGGATCTAGATCACACATTGCTGAATTCTTCTTCTTTTTTTGTTGAAGTCCCCGACAAGGAGACAACATATGTCACATCAACTTACTTAAAGGGCATATAAAATGCTAAATTAGGTATTCTAGTCAATCAGTTACCTAGATAATTTTTTAAATATCATTTTAGTCTTTGAAATGATTTCTTCTACAGTTGTAAGGAGTCATGTTTTAGTTACCTAATATTTTTACTTGATTGCACCTTTCCATGTTTGTTAGCAATTGTAATTACCTTTACTATTTTTTATTATTTTTATTATTAGTTTGTTCACTACTTATTTTCACTTGATTGCTAACTTAAGATTGCTTCATAGACTTATTTATTCTTTTTCACAACTACATGACTTGCAATCCTTTTCGTTCATGATAAGAGTTTCCTATTAAGGTGGTGTTATGAAAATGTTTTCAATTTTTTGTTGTAAGTTAAACGGATCTAATTTGATGTCATTTTCCTCTTGCATTTGATTTCTACTCTTTCAATGAGTGCTTATGTTGATTGGTTTGATCTAGATATTTAATTGTTGAAGAGTAATATTAGTGGAAATAAAATTGTGCTATTATTATGATTATGATTATCATTCAAATATAACTTTGAAAAGGTGATCAATGATATGAAATTTATGATTATGATCAACCATCTCAGGACCCATGAATATATGGTTCTGAGGCTTATCCTAAAATTGGGGTTATCAACAAGTGAAGCATAGCCATTGCCTACCAAACTTTACTAGTCCATTATTCTTTGTGTTATAGGTTTTTTTAAGCAATTTATCATAAACATATTATTTAGTTCTTTGTGACATTTAAGAATTGGCACCACTTTCCCTATTACTAGGAATAAATTAATTATAGATCATTGATAAAAAATTTCTTTTCATGTGCCTTATTTTTATCAAATTCCTATTTTTATGTTGTCTATAGATAAATGTTCAATAAATTTCAACATCAAGTGTAATGAACACTTTTACACCCACTTGAGCATAAGGAAGAGGAAATATTTGATCCTTTGGCATCTCCATATGTTAAAAAGTGAGTATTTCAATTGATTATGTTTCATAGTTTTTAAAAGATGTGATTTTCTATTGGGGTTTGATGTATTTAGTTAATGAAAAGGTCTATTTTCTTGACAAAAATTGCATAATCATTTGTATCTTTTTTTGAGAAGTCAGCACAAGAAATAATACTTATGTGGGCAAAGTGCTCCAAATTATATTTTATTAGAGCCTATCACTACAATAGTTTAGAGAGTGTAATTGATATGAAATATAATTTTAAAATACTTGAAGAAAAAAATTTAATATTGCTGAATTGTCATTGATAAAGATTTAGATTATTGGTTTTCATAATAACTAAAATTTGTGCTCTTTAAGAAGAGTATATCATGTTATAGTGACCATGATCATGGTAGATCTAATGTTGAGAAGGAAAATTTGTCAATTTTTTGCATTATTCTTTAAAGGGTACTAGCTCAATGGAAGAGCACCTACTTTATAAGTAGGAGGATGGTGGTTCAATTCCATCGTGCCCTAATATGACTAAATCAATGATTAAATAAACTACCAAATATTACCAAATATACTACCATATGTACTCCCAAATAAACTACCAAATATATTACCAAATATATTATCATATGTACTACCAAATATTGTACTATATATACTATCCAAAATACTACCAAATCAACTACCATATATAATACAAAATCAACTACCAAATATACTACCTAAAAAACTACCAAATATACTACCAAATAAACAACCAAATTTATCAAATAAACTACCATATAAACTACCAAGTTACAACAATAAATGACTAAATCAATGACCTAATAAATGATTAAAATAGTTTAGTCATAAATTTGGTTAGGATATAAATGTCTGGCAATAAAATACCATTGGTCACGTGATAAAAAATAGTCACATATCTACAAATTTTAGTAGTTTATTTAGTAATATATTGTTGTTTTTGTACTAGTATTTCCATAGACTAACTTTCAGTAATGCTTGGTAGACTCTGTAATTCACTTTGCTGACCAATTGACCTTGGTAGACTATGTCTGATAACTGATATGACATTTGTGTAACATCAAAGACAACACACAATTGAACAATTGTATCCAACAAAAAGTAGATTGAGGAAAGTGAGAGGTAATTATAAGATGTTATTGTAGCTTATTAATTCTTATACATCTTCAATATAAGTTTTTCTAGTGGTTTATTTGTTTTCTTTACAGTTGGTTGTGAGTGGGATGCACTACATTTGTATATTGCAAACAATCTTGATTGGATGACGGTATGGATTCAAAAATCTCAAAAAAATAGTCACTCATTAACATGGTATGGTGTTGCATCATTAGTTAAAGAGGCTCATCATAAAAGAGATCCCAATATTATGCCAATGGTACTTGATCTAGCATATGGTTTAAGAGGTAGAAAGGTATGTATAAGTTTACTAACCATGACCTATAAGTTTAATATCATCTCAAAAATTGATGTAGATAATCTAAGACATGTTTGAATAATTGAAAATCAAACACCTCAAAACTATGTACTACCATGACCATAAATTTTGCTTAAAAGAGTTAGACAACACAAAGAAAACTTGTGGTTCTAGGATAAGTGTAGTTTTTGAAATAACTAATATTTCATCTAGAAATGACATACATCCTCAAAAATTTGAAAATCGATATGTATGGTATTTTGATGTTATACTTGAGTATGACTTTAATTCATTCAACTTAGTTATGTTTGTTGTGAAATGGCATAGGATTTGATTGAATCAAAATGATCCTGATAGGACTATTATTGAACATGATAGTGGATTTACAATGATTAATACAAGTTCATTTGAGCTAGTTGGAGAAGATTCCTATGTTCTTCCAAGCCAATGCGAGCAAGTATTTTACTTTGGTATTCCACATAAACTAATTTGGTCATTTGTTGTTAGACATGATCCAAGAGGAAGGCCAGTAAAGTATAATGTGATGGAAGAAGAAGATACTAAAGAATAAAAAGATGAAGTAAATGATGATCATGAACGAATGTTACACAATGATGATGATGATGAAGAAGAAGAAGAAGGAGGAGAAAATGATGATTCATGTGATGTTGATGATGATGGAGATGATGACCATGATCATGATCATGGTGATAAAAATGGTGATGATCAAGGTGGCGATGGTCATGATGATGATGGTCATGATAATGGTGATGAAGATGATCATGATGGTGAGGAAATGGTGGTGGTGTTGGTCATGATGATGATGACAACAATGATGATCAAGGTGACAAATACAATGATAGTGATAATGATGACATGGATGAAAATGATGTTCAATAACATGATCAATGAAATGTATGTCAAGGTATGATCAATTTCACATATATGAGGTGTTGATTTATTCATACAAATTTGTTTGACTTGTAAATTTTTATAATTAAGTTGTTATGTGTTGAACTCTAATGTCATAAAGTATATACAATGATTTTGCATAGATACCACACATAAAGTAGATGTAGGGAATTTAAAAATATACAATTATTTTGATGAATGCATCATGTATTTTTTGTCTTCTATATAATTTGTAGTATACATATGATGTAATTTTTGGCTAACTTAAGATAAATGATTTACATATTTAGGAAATTTAATGCTTTGACTAGGATCATGTATAGTGACATGGATTGACATGTATAATTCAATAGATCCTATAGGGTATGTGTAGGATCATGGTCAACCAAACTATGCTCTTAAATGGCAACAAAAAATTAGAAAATCAGGGTTATGTCAACTTGACATGCAACTTTCTAATTGTTCTTAAATTTATATCAAAAAGTTGAGAGAAAAAAATCTCTAGCAAATTGAATCTAGTTTCTAAAATAATAAGACTTATCTCAAAAAAATAAAAAATGATTGGTCAAAATTTTGAATTTTAATGCAATATTACAAAAATTTCAAAACAAAAATAGAAGTAGATGTATGTCCGACCACCTTAATCAAAATCAAATGATAATATGCTTTAATAATATTCTAGATATAAGAACTAGACTCATGCTTGGATGTGACACATATTTTTGGGTATTTTAATTCTAAATAAATAATAATTAACTAATTTTTGACTTTAGTATTTTTGGAATAAATAAACTCTCGTATCTAACCACCTTAACTAATTCAAAACTCTGCAAAATTCATTTTTTCATTATTTTTCCTTATAGTAGATGAAACATTGAATGTGATCCATCTTTTGGATTTAAAAAATGTTGTACCATTTGAAAGTTATAGTTGTTTTTCAAGTAGTTAGCCCTTTATACCTAGCTTCGTTAGAAAATTAGTAATAATTACTTACTAAACTCAAAATTTGACAAACTTTACATTTATGGAAAGATAAGAACATTCTTAAGAAACCCTTTTCATTTTATAAAATTTTGGTGAAAAAAAAGTCGTCAAGTACATGTTTGAAGTTAAAATCACATAAAAATAGGCCAAGAGCACATTTTTAGGATGTTTGTAAAGTTGACCATATAGGTTTGGTATCAAAAGATATAGTAGAAATTATAAAGATATTAATTATTTTCATTTAGTATCAGGGTGGGTGGGAAAAAAGTTGGAATAGATTTTGAAATGGTTTGAGATATTTTAGAACTACAGATTTTTCAGATCACCACTTTTTGGCACACCATGATCCCGCACATATCCTATAGATATAAAAAATAAAATCTATCCTCTCTTTACTATCCACAAAAACTTCAATTAGACATCAAATTTATTATTTCGTTGCCTTCTCTTTAGTTAGCAAAATATATAGATCCTACTTTGTCTCTCCTTTGATTGACTATAGGTATCACCAAAAAGGTATTTGTCTGATCTATCCTCCTTGAGTGAGGAAAATGTTGGAATAGAAGACAAAATTGAAATGTCTAGTAGCTCTAAAAAATAGAGATCAACTAGAGATCAAAATATTAAAACAAAAGTCAATTAAAAAAATACAAGTTTTTCTTGTTGAGGGGGATCATGTTCTTATGATAATGAGACCAAAGGTGATAGGAAAGTTCCCTTAAGATACACACATCTTTAGAAAAAATGGGTATCAAAGGAACTACCTCAAGTTAACATTATTTTTTCTATTAACAAAAGGATATATCACATAGCTAAATCTTTATTAGATGGTTTGGGCTTATTTTCCATGTATGGCATAAAGATCAGTTATACTAAAGTTGTTGAATTGATGGAGTATGTAGGACCTTATTACAATTACAATAATTTGATGTGTACTAAAAATACAAAAAAAAGTATTCCTAGGTATCCATTGTTAGAAAATTATATGCAATGCAAAGAAAATAATCAAAGTAAAAGGCTCACTATGTATATTGATTGAAGGGCAAAAGAATAATGGAATATTGTAGGTTTTTTAAATAGTTCTCAACTGATGTCAACTAATAAGTGGTCAAATTTTATACTTGAGGGACATGAGGGAAATCATATTTTTGTATGTATGATAAAATTAATAAGTACTATGGAAGATCTTCTGATAGATTACAATTTGAATCATGTAGATACAAAACAATTCACTATCATGGGAATGGTAAGTATAACATTCAAACCAATTGCCTCCAATTTAAATTGACTCCAATATACAACTATTATTTTATTAATATTTTTTTTGGTAAGTCTACTACTTTCATTTTGTTGTTGATTGCTAAGAATTACTAATTTTTGTCATAGTGAAACATAGATCCACCACAAGGCACATGCAAGGATGTTCCTTACACAACTTCTTCAACAAAGGTAAACCTTAATTAATGTAATTGTAAAAATTATATAGAATCAAATGCCATATTATTAGTTTCTTTTCTTTATGGATTTGGAGTTATTTTTATAGAATTTTACTAATATTAATGTCACAACTTGATACTTATTCATAGGGAAAATAAAAAATCATAGTAGATCGAATGCAATCTAAAATTGAGGCATTATTTTTAGATGATAACACATATACCATTAACCTCATCTTAATGGCTACTCAGATGATAAAAAAATTATAGTAAAGTAATTCTTACCCTTGTCCTAAAACAAAACAAAAGTAAGGAGATAGAGGGACCAAAAGATAAATTGATACTTAGAGTCAATTATATGAAGCTAAGCAGTAATTAATCTTAAGCAATAATAAAATATCAATAGATGTTTATATTTTATACTATCTTATGGAGCATGATCTAAAATATGATGTGTTCTATTCTTACTAGATTTTTTGACACCTGTGAAAATGGTCAACATGGTGAGGGTAGTAGTGCATAGCCTTCATGAAAATAATCCTTCAACCTTTACTCATTCATTTAACCTTTGCATGCATCATTGACTCAAATTATGTTTGGGATGCTTCTAGTACCCCAATTGATCTTTATCCATTGAAAATGTCTTTGTTAACAATGTATTCTTTAGCTCATGATAAAGTGAGGACATCTCCTTCTATAACCACTCTAATACTGTCAACTATATTTTTTGCAACAAGGAGCTTATAGACATCTTCATATGTACCAATTATAACTAGTAAAACCTTGTTTTTCTATATTTTGTTATGTGCTAATCATGCGTTGATTTTTTTCTTGGATTCATTTTATACTCATAGACCTATTTTGTGCACTAATATATACACCTACAACTAATAAAAAATAGAAACTAGTACGAGTGAATATTAGCCATTTCCTAGATTAGCATGTTTTACTAGTACTGGTTTGTTTGCAGGGTCATTGTTGTTGAACAAGAATAATATGTTTCTATTAAAAGTGCCAAAGCTTCTAGGTGCTTTATAATTGTTATTATTTATAGTGTAAGTGTATTTTACTTATACATAACTCATTTTGGACTGATAATCCCATGATATTTTAGTAGAAAATGATGTTTTTATGATACTCTTTTTGAAATGACATTAAAGCTATTTGGGGCCACCATAGGTAAAAGGTACATAGCTTCATATCATTGTTACAATATTTTTCTTTTCTTCCATTTATTGTACTATATTAAATTTATGTATCTAACAATTCATTTTTTTCAAAAAAGGTGGAATGAACAGGTCCTGAGTAAAAAAATCAGCTCATTAAATCTTTAGAGGACCTTTTTGTAGATAAAATTTTTGATAGTGCCCTAATTATTAAAAGAGCATCCAAAAATATAAAGACTATGAGGGACCAATATAGAAGGGCTCTAAAGGATAACCCAAAGTGCAAGCATCTTCCTATGATTCCATCAATGAAGTGGAATGAAATAATAGAAGATGCAAAAGATAAAAGGATAAATGGTGGAGGAATTCAACTAGAAGATGGCAAGAAATGTATGTGATGATAATATTAAGCAGAATGTAATTATGCACTAATTATTGATCTTTGTAAATATATAATCTAACTTGTTTCAAACTTTTCATTGATTGTAGGACACATCAAAAGCTACAAAAGAAAGAATAAAAAAGGTTAGCCAACACAAACTTGGCTCTGGTGGCTATATGAAACTTCGCTCTTGACTTGTAAGTAATAGCAACAAAATTTCATATCAATTTTTTTAAATATAAGGTTGCACAAATATTTTTTTTTAATCAAATCATGCATGCAAAATTGATGATATGTTGGCACCTGTATAGACCTAGTAATTAATTTTTTTTAATTTATGATCTTGAACTGCTTTGAACAATGGTTCAAAGTGGTTTGAAGTGGTTGAATTTTCTCATTGTAGGTTCAACAAATGATTCTCAGTCATCTTGGTTTATTTTATTCAAGGTAGTCCATCCTACAAGTTTAGATTGATTGTAGTAAGCTTGCAAGCTTCATTGTGCAAGTTCTTCAGTCACTTTTGGTGTCCCATAAGCTTGGGATTTGTCCACGGGAATACTCTGTTGATAGCATAAAAGGTTAAGATGTTGATTATTAAATGTTCCCCATGACACTATTGAGTTTTGATCATAAACTATTATGTCATGAGTACCAAAGTTAGGAAACCCGCCTATGTCATGTGATCTATTTGATAGAGTACCCATGCATATGTGATGGTCAAGAATGATCATCAAATTTGGATTTCTATGCTTCATTTTTTTTCTGAAATTATTAAGGAACTGCACTTTCCATGGTCTTAATAAGTCAAATAAAAACCAATAAACAAGATTAAGAATAGATATGATGATGGTTGGCAGTGATGAGTCAAAGATAGTTTGAAAATCTTATGACTCCATGTTATACTGGTGAGGAGGCCATTGGTTCAAACTTTTGAAACATGTATGAGTTGTGTGTAATTAAATTTTGTGCAAAGTGATTAAAATCACCATGTAGGCTAATAGGGATGTTATAAAATTATGATGGTGTAATCAATCATAATCTACATACAAACACCTTGGGTAGTTGAAGTCATGATCGCCCTAGCCACAGACTTGAAAGAGGAGAGTACACCAGAAATGACCAATAATGAATGGTGATCCTGAATGCATGTAGGGATAGGAGGATTGGAGCACCATATTGGTATAATGAAGATGCCATGATTAGATATCATCTATATACAATAGGGCACAAAAAATTCAAGTCCCAGATAGAAAATCCAATGGCTAGGGAATGCTCTCCAAATGACTAAAGATATGCCTAAGATATGTCATGGGCAACACTCCACCTTTTATATGTGCTCATCAATGAATACATTGAGTGTGTGTTTCCTATCCAAAAATTTTATTGAAGAGAGATTAATCAAAATATTCACATTTCACAAGCATTTGAAACATCTTCCAAAACTTGCAAGTACACCTAATGAATTTGAAGTTGCACCTCACAAAGCGAAGTCTGTAGATTGGGTGTCAATTATTTGGTGATTTGGTTATCAAAGAAATGTGACTCTTAATATTCTCCAAACATCATGGTCCCTATTACTATTGAGGAATGGACTCTCAAATCTAGCCAGTGCTTGACATCATTGAGTCATGCTAGGTGGAATGTCATGTGTCTGCTAGGAATGCATATAATGGTTGTATTTGGGCACATGCGCCAACTGCTTGACAAAATGCCCTAGTGTTGGAAGGCCCTAATTCAAAGAACATGAGAATCATCATAGAAATTTATTTGAATATCAATTAATTCTTTTCCCCCACCCATACAAACAAAATGTTGATGCAATCATAATGATTTGTCAGTTGTTTGTGAGAAAAGCAAGGGATCATGAATTTTGGCAAATAACTTTTCTACCAAATCATATGCTTATATTCAATGGTAGTAGATGAAGGAATGAGTGTTGAGTTTCATTGAATCCTATTAATGGAACATCAAAAGTGCATGCCAAATGTTTGAAGGTATGCCTGAGATATATCATAGGCAATGCCTCACTGAATATGGTGCTCACATCTAAACTGAATATAGAAATTTGACAAATGACTCAAGCCTCATCCTTTTTCAAATTGAAAGGATATGGAAGGCAGTAACAAGATGGTAGACACATGGCTACAAGTTTCATCAAATTCTCAACCCATTATGGCTTAATCCTATAAAATTGAAAATATGCCCAAAGTTACCATTGGATGAAATAGACATGAAATGTCTTTATGTATTTCTCCTATAATGTAATGATCGGGTGAATGAGCTTCGTATCATTTTCCTATTATTTTCTTTTAGTTAATTAGTTTCTTCACATCTAAATCATGCTTATGAGTGAATGTTTGTCTGCATTTTTTGCTTTCTATTTAAAAGCATCAATATTTGTAGTTCTGTGAATTCATTGTAAATCATACATGGGGAGTTGTACTTGGATAAATTTAGAGGGCACTTATGCTCTTCAATAGTGAAGTGACCCAACTATTAGTGTTGATTAAGTCTTCCTATCTAGATATTTTGGAGTTAATTTGTAGATATTTCTTTGGAGGACAATCTATTTACTAACACAATATTAAGAAAAAATTATAAGGCACATAATTCAATGTATAGCCCACAGATGAAGATAAAAAAATTGCTTTAAAGGAAACCTATAGAGTCATTACTACACACGTACACCAAGAATCTAAAAGTCATACTAAAGAATTTGGTGCACCATATGAGACATAGGTAAATTGGTAAACATTTATATTACTATTAAGGTAAAATTCCAGCATGTGTAGAATTTTAGTAATAGTTACTATTTCTAGCAACTTGCTATTTTTAATAAGTTTGTCATACAAGCTCAGAATGTTCTCATTTTCTACATGAAGGTTCATTTTATAACTATAAGCCTACCATAAAATTCTTATTGCTCCATCTTAACTATCAGAGAAGTTATTGCAAATTTTCTTGGAATTTTTTGGGAAATAAATCTTTGAACTCAATTTTGAAGGCCTTAGAGGCCTCAGATGAGGTATAAAAACTTGATAAAAGGGCACTTGCATAGTTTCAAGCATGTTTTTTAGGAGCTGGCATTTTTGAAAAATGGTTATAATAGCCAATCAGAGCAATAGTTCAAGAGTTATGGCCTTCCAAAGTTGGGCTACCCAAAATTTCTAAAATAATTGTCAAAGATGTATTTGGCTAACTCTATATGTATTGTTAGGTTTTGTTTGCCCTAGGTATTAAATTTGAATGTCTAGAACCTTCCTAGGTGGAATATAATTACCTATTTAAGAAAGGCCTAAACATTGTCTAGGACAACTCTAGTCTAATAATTGCCTAATAATTCCATAAACAGCTTAATAATTGCCTAATAATTGGTTAAACAGCTTAGTCTAGTAGATTACTATAATGAAGGTGCCCATGTGGGTTAGCATATTGTACTTGTGAATTCTATAATTCTACATTTACGGTGATAATAAGAAGTCCATATTTTGTTCTCACATTTACTATTGTTTCTTTGTTTTTTGTTATAGGTTTATGGTATTAAGGGGAGCACCCTTCATCGTTATGACTAAGCATCAGAGTGTTCATGGCTTTAGCAAGCCAGTTTTGGTATATTTGTTTGGAATGGCACAAATATTTAGGTAAATCATTTTATCTAACATGGATTCATAGTTTACTAATTATAAAGTCATTTATAGAGATGTGGCATTTTCAAGTAAAGTAAAATGCATTTTATGTTCTACTAGTAAATGAAATACTTGTAACAATAATAAAAAGTATGTGAATTTAACCCATTTACTTGTTATTGCAGTAGACCCCTCTTTAGTACAATAGCTCATGCTCCTCAAAATAGGAGGAAGCACCATAATTTGACATTACAATCACAAGAAGAGGAGAATGAGGAATATTTTGATGCTCCTATCAGCCTTTTCCTTAAGAACTCTACAAAAAATGAAAAAAAAAGAAATATTTTTTGTTAAAATGCTCTTTGATAAACCTTGTTTGATAAACTTTGCTGGATAATGAAAGAACATTGTTTTAAGTAATATTCTATGAATATTGCATATTAATATTCAATTTTATGACATGTTAATGAATATTTTTATGTTTAAATGTATTCTTGTTTAGTGTTGTGTATTAATGAATTTTATATCATATTAATGAATGCTATGTGATTGTATTGATTGAATGCTAAAACTCATAAATGCATGAATGAATGAATGAAGTATGTAATTAGATGTTAATGGGGAATTTAGATTGATGTTAGGGGGAGGGGGTGAGGCCACAAAAGATTCCACCTTCACGTGGTTGGAAGTAGATAATACTAAAGTATTCTCAAAGCTAAGTGAAGCTCAAACTAACATACCTTCATTATTTAATCAATTTCATTTGTTCTAGTTCTTTTCTCATAATTGCATTTTGAATGTGTATTGTCAAGAAACTATCAAATGATAAATTGGAAGGGCCAATTCTCAACTTGTGTGGCATGATTTCATTTCATTTTGTGTAAGTATTCTCTTCTTGAATGTGTCAAATCACAATTGAGTAGTAATATTCTAAATCTGCCCTACTCTTAGTATTTGCTTGGTTGTGTCCTAATATCTTCTTTGCCTCTTATTTGAATTTGCACATGCATGATCATAATGGATAGAATAATGTATATTCTACTATGGTATTCTTTTAGAATTTAATAAAGGATAGAATAATGTTTGTTATACTTATATGGAGAAA
This sequence comes from Cupressus sempervirens, assembly GCA_028749045.1. Classification (NCBI taxonomy): domain Eukaryota; kingdom Viridiplantae; phylum Streptophyta; class Pinopsida; order Cupressales; family Cupressaceae; genus Cupressus; species Cupressus sempervirens. The sequence goes on along the minus strand of CM053786.1, from coordinate 274,876,904 downwards.
TCAATTTTCTTCATGTACAAGTGTTTGACAAGAAGGCACGAAGAAATTTTTTTTCAAAGAGATTATCTGTTTTATTTTCTCCAATTTTAGTCTATCTACCATTTCTCTAGATGCTATATTTTGAGTAGGACCAGAATCAATTACTTGTTTGCATACCTTTCGATGGATCTTGTAGTTGGTTCTAAAGACTATCCTTCCTTGAGGAGGCTCCAGTAGTATTGTTTCTTGAATCAAGGTTCTATTCATCATGAGGCAAGTCCCTTCTTCTTGAGTATAGTATCTTATACTATCAACATCATCCTCTTGCACAAGATTGGTTCTTCTTTCACCTTGTTTGTTCTTGTTGTCTTTATCTAGACACCTATTGGTGTAATGATCCATATGATTATAGTTGTAGTAGCTAATCTACCCGTTATTTCTTCCTCCATTTCCACCTCTTCCATTACCACTTCTTCCTATGTATCCACCTCTTGAACTACTTTCTCCTTGGGTGTTCTCTCTACTAAATTCTTATTGTGGTCTATTTTTCAATGTTTATCTTTCTCCATAGTTTCCTTTTCCTCTATCATTTTTTCCTTTACCACTACCACTTTTTTGATTTCTTCTTTTGAACTTTTCTTCAACTTTGAGTGCCAATTGATAGCATTGATTTACTATGGTAGGGTTTGTTACACTAAGTTCATCTTGAATGGAAATTCTTATTCCATTCATTACAAATTTTGGATATGCCCTAAATTTTGGCAAGGGCTTGTATCATTCCTCACAATTTATGCATTATTATCCATAAAATCTTCCTTCCCACTTCTAGAAATAGATGATGCCATTATGAAATAGGTTTTACAAAATTTTATTTATATCACAAAGTAATAAACTTAGTTTCAAGAAAATTTTCAACCTTATTTTCTCCTATCTTTTGTCAACAATACATTGTTGAATCTCGTAAAGTTTTTGTGCAAATCCACAATCAATCACCTTTGAATCACTTTGAAAGTTCTATGATTACTAGGTGTTTTCATTAGTTCCTCAAAGTATCTCACAAATTCATTAGGTTTGTTCATCCTCTTAATAAATTCCTTTTTAGATCTTAACTCATTACTCATATTTGCGATTTCCATGTCCTTTCTCTTTACCTCTTGATTTGCAAGTAACAATTGATTCACCATACACAACTGATTATTTGTGAGCTTCTACACATCAGATTTCCTTTCATCAAGTCTAGCAGCCATTTGTCTCTATTCTTCTTCTAACATTTTTTTTTCTTCCTCAACTTTCCTTTTTAGTTCAATCATGTCACATTGTCTTACTAATTTAGTTTCATGCTCTCTTTTAAATCTTGTAACCTATTCTTTTACTATGTTGTTTCTCTCTATTTAGTTTACTATTATTCCATCACTTTCACTAGAATCATCATTATCAATTAGTACTTTAGTGTCTTCTTCTTGATATATAGTGTCCTGTTGGATAGCCAATTCCTTTCCTCTCTTTAAGGATCTCTTCAACTCCTTTCTTGCTTCTTCAACCTATTGTAGTATGATTTGTATGTCAAGCTTCTAATTCTCAATGATCTTTCCTAACTTATAAGTTTCCATCTCCAAGATCTTAACCCTCAATTGGTTAGACTTCTTCTATGAGAATAGATATTTGATACAAATTGTTAGAAGTCTATTGGAAAAGTGATATACTAAGAGGGGGTGGTGAATTGGGATCTATAAAAAAATTATCTTCTTGAAAAAAATCAAATATATTTACCTTTAACCTTTCTCATATTAGCATCATGAATCATATAACCATAAACTAAAATATATTTAACTATTCATAATATCCATAAACATGAAAGTAAATTTAAACAAATTAAAAAAACATTTCGTTATCCAAAAACTCTCCAACATGAAGGTAAAATTGTGGTGGGGATGATACCCACAAATCTTCACTACTATGGCAATAATGTGTTCCTATTAAGGCTAGAATGTTTAACACTTTTGGGCATCTACCTTGTGAGAAGTCTATCCTACTAAGAACTTACAAGACTTATTCAATCTACCTTGATTAAAGGATTTAAACTTGCAACTAAGTAAGCACTTTGTTAGGAGATGTAGGCAGGCCTCTTAGGACCACTTTGTTAAGAGATTTACATTGATTCACTTGCTAGAATGTATCAATATCCAATAGCACTCTAATGTTTGATTAGAGATCTTTTCTTTCCAATTCTTATCTAATCTCCTATCGAATAAACTATGTTTTACCCTTTGCGACTAGGTTACTCTACCTAGTCTTTGCTTCTAACATCCAAAAAAGGATTATTTCTTAGATACACTTCTCTCTTCACTTTGTCTTACATCTCTTTAAATTTAGGTTTTAGACCCTCCTTAAATAACAAACTAGATAAGGTTCTAGATCATGATCAACGATCCAGATTTCTCCCTTTTATCACTTAATCCTTCCATTTTTATTATTGGTTACAATACCTTCCTAGGGATTAATGACCTCTGAAAAAATGCATAAACAACTTCTTAAGTATCTCAATAATCATTAAACTATGTATAGCAGTAGACCAAAATTGTTTAAATAAGTGTTTCTACCATTCCAAACACATATACACAAACTAGTTTACTCAGCACACAAATACTCTAGCACTTGGTCATAACCAAGACTCATGTTTTCACTTGACATTTGAATGCTTAGTACTAACTATGTATTTTGGTGTGAACTAACTCTGTTTAGCTTGGCATCCACTTACTTTTGACTTTCTTGGCATAAATTGTTACTCAGTACATGATGGGGTTCTCAACAACCTAAGACTTTATAAACACAAATTAAAATGTGAATAATTATAAATAAATCATTTGGCCTTCATTGGGTGGCTCAGTCAAAGTGACGACTGACCAAATTTTCCTAGAAAATGACTAAGTATTTGACATTGATAGTCAAGATGACTTGGAGATCAATAAAAGTATATTATAGTCTTTATCAGTTTTTTGTGTACACACACACACACACACACACACACACACACACACACACACACACACACACACACACACATAGAGAGAGAGAGAGTATGCATATGTATATGTACATATATATAATTCAAATTATTTTTCTCCCACAGAAACTCATATGTTGTCAAAAACCTAATTTTTAAAGTGTGACACAATTTTTTTACCTATATAACTCCTTATTCTATAGTAGATATGAATGTGATTCTTTTAAATTTAGTTTCTTTGCATCCATATTGAACTCATGGAGGTGTTTTTATGTCTTTACCCTCAGTATTTCATATCTTATTGATGTCTAAAATTAAACTAACTCTAATTTTGACTTATATTATATTTTATACGTGTAACTTGTTTTATATTTGTCCAATTTATAAATTGATTTTTTGTGATAGAAAGAGGAATTGAATATGGACCTTTTGGCTATTTTTTAAGAATTTTTATTCTCCTATTTACTATTTTTCAAGGAGCATCCAATATAAGGTTTATTTGAGACAATGAACCTCTATTCAATTTGTGTCAAAAAAAGATATACGTAAAAAAGTTAAAATATATAAAATCCATAGTCATTAGAGAGTTCAATCTGAGTACTTATGTCTTGCAAAATTACATATCTTACTATTCCATCCGAAAATGATAATGAGCTCAAAATCAATGAAAAGAGCATAAATCTGACAACATCTCCAAAACATGTTTAATCATGGGAACTACAATAGAAACTAACTTTATACAAAGAGTCTTTTTGTTATTTTGATCAAAATTAAAGCCCAATTGAACATGGGTCATAGACTTGCCCAGATGCTTTTGACTGAAAGTACCCATGCACTTTTGGGGTAGAAGCAAGGAGTTGGGTCTCAATTCTGTGGGAGTCTGTGGATTGAGATTGTGCTCCTTTAGAAATGGGTACCCATTTTTGAAAAAAAGGATACCCATTTTAGGCTTGGGAACCTATTTTTTATTTTCAAAAAATAGGTAACCATATTTGAAAACATAAAAAAATTGTATTTTTTAGAAAGGGGTAATTTTTTTTGAAAATTAAAAAATGGGTGCCTGATTTTTTTCAAAAACAAGTACCCATTTCTCACAACATTGGATGGGATGCTTTTCTCCCACCTCGGATTTTTGTTCAAGATAGGCTTGGTGAGACCAAGCCTATGTCTTGACCTCTCAAGATTTGGCTAAGGCATTGAAGTAACAAATTCATGCCTTGCCATTATTTTTAGAGTGTCTTCTCGATCAAACATTTTTATGAAACAAAAACCTATTAGATCTCTCACTGTCCTAGTTTTAGAAATATAAATTTTATAGTGCTATGATTTTATTTACTATTTTTGTATTATTTTTACACGAAAGGTGGTACCTAAATGTAAAATAATGAAGTTCACTAAAACTTTATTAACTTTTTAATTCTATAATTTTTATTAAAATAATTTATATGTCATCAATCTACATACAATTCTTTTGAGGTTGAAAAAAAAAAACAATTTTTGAAAAAAGTAAAATTTTGATCAAATTATGGTGTCCATACATGAGAGGTTTTTAAATTTACCTTCATAGCTAGTTAATAATTAATAATAATAAAATTATTTGATAAAAAATTAAGGAAAAATATTATCATCAATCTTAGGTGTATTAGGTAACTCCCTTTAAAAGGATTTACAAAAATTCATTTATTTGTGTCAAATTATGCTGTCTGTATACAAATGTGGTATGGTCTTGAAATAGGCATTTTGAAAAAGTGGTTTTTAAAGATCCATACCAAAAACAAAATCTATCATTTGGGTAGACAAATAAATTACATATTCAAAACCTAGATTATGAACACTAATATTTTTATTTCTGAAGTTTTTAATATTCAATCTCCAAATGCCTCAAATTTTGACATCAATTGATAAAATATTTTAAAAATATGGAAAACACTTCCGCTTTTTACCCAAAAGTGATACCCAACTTCTAGCACTTACCCTTTGGTTGAAATTACCCAAGTACTTTCTATCGAAACCTTGGTCATTTTATTGGGCATTATTTTTAGTTTCTAGATTTACATATAAATAAAGACTGATTTATTTTAATTTTAATAATTTCAATTAAGTACATATTTCACAAATAAATAGGGAGGAAATATATATAGACCTTGTATTTTCAAATTCTGTGGGAGTCCACGGATTGAGATCATGCTCCTTTAGAAATGGGTACCCATTTTTAAAAAACAAGTACCCATTTTGAAAATAAGAAAAACACTTCAACTTTTTACCCAAAAGTGGTACCCAACTTCTTGCACTTACCCTTTGGTTGAAATTACCCAAGTACTTTCTATCGAAACTTGGTCATTTTATTGGGCATTATTTTCAGTTTCTAGGTTTACATATAAATAAAGACTGATTTATTTTCTTTTTAATAATTTCAATTAAGTACATATTTCACACACAAATAGGGAGAAAATATATATATAGATCGTGTTTTTTCAAATTCTATGGGAGTCCGCGGATTGAGATCGTGCTCCTTTAGAAATGGGTACCCATTTTAGGCTTGGGCACCTAATCCTAAATTTAAGAAATGGGCTCCTATTTTTTAAAAAATTGGGTACCTAGTTTTTATTTTCAAAAAATAGGTACCCATATTTGAAAACATAAAAAAATTGTATTTTTTAGAAATGGGTACTTGTCTTTGAAAAGTAAAAAATGGTACCTGATTTTTTCAAAAATATGTACCCATTTTTCTCACAACATTGGATGTGATGCTTTTCTCCCACCTCAAATTTTGGTTCGGGATAGGCTTGGTGACACCAAGCCTATGCTTTGACCTCTCAAGATTTGGCTAAGCCATTGAAGTAACAAATTCATGCCTTGCCATTATTTTTAGAGGGTCTTCCCGATCAAACATTTTTATGAAACAAAAACCTATTAGATCTCTCACTGTCCTAATTTTAGAAATATAAATTCTATAGTGCTATGATTTTATTTACTATTTTTTTATTATTTTTACATGAAAGGTGGTACTTAAATGTAAAATAATGAAGTTCACTAAAACTTTATTAACTTTTTTGTTCTATAATTTTTATTAAATTAATTTATATGTCATCAGTCTACATACAATTCTTTTGAGGTTAAAAAAAAAAGAATTTTTGAAAAAAGTGAAATTTTGATCAAATTATGGTGTCCATACATGAGAGGTTTTGAAATTTACCTTTATAGCCAGTTAATAATTAATAATAATAAAATTATTATATAAAAAATTAAGAAAAAATATTGTCATCAATCTTAGGTGTATTAGGTAACTCGCTTTAAAAGGATTTACACAAATTCATTTATTTGTGTCAAATTATGATGTCTGTATAAGAGTGTGGTATGGTCTTGAAATAGCCATTTTGAAAAAGTGGTTTTTAAAGATCCATACCAAAAAAAAAATCTATCATCTCGGTAGACAAATAAATTACATATTCAAAAACTAGATTATGAACACTAATATTTTTTATTTCTGAAGTTTTTTATATTCAATATCTAATTGCCTCAAATTTTGACATCAATTGACAAAATATTTCGAAAATAAGAAAAACACTTCCGCTTTTTACCCAAAAGTTATACCCAACTTCTTGCAATTATCCTTTGGTTGAAATTACCCAAGTACTTTCTATCAAAACCTTGTTCATTTTATTGGGCATTATTTTCAGTTTCTAGGTTGACATATAAATAAAAACTGATTTATTTTATTTTTAATAATTTCAATTAAGTACATATTTTACACATAAATAGGGAAGAAATATATATAGATCATGTTTTTCCAAATTCTAGGGGAGTCTGCGGATTGAGGTCGTGCTCCTTTAGAAATGGGTACCCATTTTAGGCTTGGGACCCTAATCCTAAATTTAAGAAATGAGCACCTATTTTTAAAAAAATTGGGTACCTATTTTTTATTTTCAAGAAATAGGTACCAATATTTGAAAATATATAAAATTGTATTTTTTAGAAATGGGTACTTATTTTTGAAAAGTAAAAAATGGGTACCTGATTTTTTCAAAAATATGTACCCATTTCTCACAACATTGGATGTGATACTTTTCTCCCATCTCAGATTTTGGTTTGGGATAGGCTTCATGAGACCAAGCCTACGCCTTGACCTCTCAAGATTTGGCTAAGGCACTAAAGTAACAAATTCATGCCTTGCCATTATTTTTAGAGGGTCTTCTCGATCAAACATTTTCATGAAACATAAACCTATTAGATCTCTCACTGTCCTAATTTTAGAAATATAAATTTTATAGTGCTATGATTTTATTTACTATTTTTGTATTATTTTTACATGAAAGGTGGTACCTAAATGTAAAGTAATGAATTTCACTAAAACTTTAATAAATTTTTTATTCTATAGTTTTTATTAAATTAATTTAAATGTCATCAATCTACATACAATTCTTTTGAGGTTAAAGAAAAAAAGAATTTTTGAAAAAAGTGAAATTTTGATCTAATTATGGTGTACATATATGAGAGGTTTTGAAATTTACCTTTATAGCCAGTTAATAATTAATAATAATAAAATTATTCGATAAAAAATTAAGAAAAAATATTTTCATCAATCTTAGGTGTATTAGGTAACTCACTTTAAAAGGATTTACAAAAATTCATTTATTTGTGTCAAATTATGCTGTCTGTATATGAGTGTGTTATGGTCTTGAAATAGGCATTTTGAAAAAGTAGTTTTTAAAGATCCATACCAAAAACAAAATCTATCATCTGGGTAGACAAATAAATTACACATTCAAAAACTAGATTATGAACACTAATATTTTTATTTCTAAAGTTTTTTATATTCAATCTCTAAATGCCTCAAATTTTGACATCAATTGACAAAATATTTCAAAAATAGGACAATCACTTCCACTTTTTACCCAAAAGTTATACCCAACTTCTTGCACTTACCCTTTAGTTGAAATTACCCAAGTACTTTCTATCAAATCCTTGGTCATTTATTGGGCATTATTTTCAGTTTCTAGGTTTACATATAAATAAAAACTGATTTATTTTATTTTTAATAATTTCAGTTAAGTACATATTTCACACATAAATAGGGGGGAAATATATATAGATTGTGTTTTTTCAAATTTTGAAAATGAATTTGTAATGAGACAAAAAAATAAAAGAGAAAATCTACATGAAATAGATTGAATATGTCTACATGTATGTTCATATGTATGTATATGGTTGTGTGTGTGTGTGTGTGTGTGTGTGTGTGTGTGTGTGTGTGTGTGTGTGTGTGTGTGTGTGTGTGTGTGTGTGTGTTTGTGTGTGGGTGTGCGTGTTATATATATATATATATGGACACCAAATCTAGAGTTACACAAGCCAATTCTATATATGATAAAAATCTTTAAAAAATTTGTAAAGTCTTAAATAAGTTTATTTATCAATATTTAATGGTAATTTACCATAGGAAATTAATAGATATAATTGTAATAAAGAGATAAATATAGAGAAACATTTAACACACTAGTAAATAGACAAAATATATACAATTACACACAAATATCTAGAAAACTAATAAATAATTTATAGTAGAAATAAATATAAAAAACCATCAAGAGATATTGACACTTATTGGAAGTGATTATGAAACAAAAATGAGGCTCCCAAGGCTTAACCATAATTAAGTAAGTATTCTACTTATAGACTAGCACCCAAGTATAAAATGAGGTTGTAAGGATGATGCAAACTTAAATTAGCACATGGGTTGTATGGTAATGAGGTGTATACAAAGGTACACAAGCTCTAATTCAAACAAAGCTAAAAAGTATGAAGAATGGACAAGGTTGAGTCAAGTGTATCAAGTTGAAGGAAGTAGAGTTTTGATAGAACTCAACAATATCCTATAGGATGAGTTAGAGTGTGAAATAGAACTCAATAACATCCATCTACCTAATAAATGTGTTAACTTAAGTAAAGAGTAACATGGTAAATCATGATTTACTCCAATAACTCTCCTTTAGTACAACGAAGGGAGCACAATAATGTAGTAAAATAGCTTCATGGGTCCTAACAACAAAGGCATGCTACCTATAGCTTTGTACACAAATTGAGAGAAAAATCCTCTCCAAAATAGAGAATGTAAAGGTTTGAGAAGCCTTCAAAAGGATATCCTATAATCATGAACATAAGAATTACTAAAGCAAAATAATCTATAGATTAATATCAATGAATGATATGGTTTTATATATGATGATCATCTGCTAAAATGACTTTGATCAGAAAGTTAACAATCTTTATAAATGCTCAAATTGGAACTTTATGAATTTTGATTAGATGACTACAATGATACTAGCATCATTTGATCTGAGATACAAAGAATGCATAAATCTTCATGACTGAACTTAACTACACAACTACTAATGTTATTTGAGTGATACCATCATCACTTCTCAACCAAGTTAAAAATTTAAGTTCAATAATATAAAAAGAATTCAAGAGTCACAACACACTCTAAGAAAAATAAAGGAACCTCTACAAAAAAGAATGCAAGAGTGTCTCAATACAGTTCAAGTGAAACCAAGAAGGGGTTAATATAAACAATATGTTGCCCCTATAATGTTGACTTTTGTATGATAGATCAATGAAAATAATTTGTCACCTTGATATGTATAATTCATCTTTATCACTAATTAATTCTAAGCAAGTTCAACAACACATCTTGATCCTATAAACTTTGTAGCATCCTCACTTTTGTTCTAATGGTTGCATTTAAGCTAGAACACACAAGTTGTAGATAAAATTCTTCAAAATGTGTGATTTCATGGGTTACAAGGATTGCAATATGTACAAGCATGAGTTTGTATCACTATCAAAATATAATCTATTTGATATACCTTTTTGGGTAATAGTTTGGTGGTAATTCATCTTTCCTTCAAAGTGCACAAGTATTGTATTATCAAGTGCTAGTTTTGATCCACGGTATCTACAAATAAATATATTAAATTTTGCATTGAGTATTGTGAGAGCACAGGTGAAAATCAGTCCCCAAAACATCTATTTCCAGGCTTTCATATGAAAGAGCTATATATTAGTTTGCATTTATCACTAGCACTTGCACCAAACAGTGCAAGGTTTTAGCCAATTTTGATGTTAGTTTCTCTGTACTAATCTAAAGTGAACTATGATACTTATATTGACCTAATAATATGAACTCTCTCTCTCTCTCTCTCTCTCTCTCTCTCTCTCTCTCTCTCTCTCTCTCTCTCTCTCTCTCTCTCCCTTGTTTCTTGCTCTATCATGTCATCTCCTACTCTCACATTTATCGAAAACACAAAAGACACAACCCAATTTTATATTATGCAGATATGCCAAAAGTGCCTCCAATTATATATATTTCTCTTCTCCTCATCTTCTTCTTCTTCTTGGTCTTTTTCATCTCTATCTTTTTTGTCTCTTCCTATCCTTCTCCTTTTAGTTCCACTTCTTTTTATCCTCCTCCTCCCTTCTTCCTCTTTGTTGTTTGTTCCTTCTTTGGTTTCACCTTCTTTCCCTACTACTTCTAGTCCTCTTCTTTTTCTTTTTCTACTTTTTTCCCTCTATTTCCTTTTCCTTTTTCTTCTTATGACCCACTCCTTCTTCATGTCCTTTTCCTCCTCCTAATTCATTTTCTTCTTCTTCCCCATCTTCTCCTCTTCCTTCTTGTCCTCTCTTTTTTATGCTTTTCCTTCTTTTTGAACACATTGTTTTCATTGGGATGATACATGATTGGGATGATACATGCATACACAATATCAATCTTATTTGATAATTTTTTTATATATAAACTAGTTACCTTATACTTACAAATAATTCTTGAATTATCACAATATTGTTTTATAATATCTAATATTTCTAATAATTCAATTCTAAATGTGTAATATAATAACCTGTATATAAAAATAAGTGATATATTATTACAAATAACAATATTGAAAGTTAATATATATTAACTTAAATTATTTTCATATAATATTAAAAAATATTATAAGTCTTAGACATAAATTTAAATGTTAATTTTTCTTTTTAATAATAATTATTTTTAATATTTTGTATTATAAATATTTTAAATCTACATGTAATTTTTTTTTTTTTTAAATTATTAAATATATGAATCTAATTTTTTCTTTTTTGACATAATATAAAAGTTTTAATATTATATAGTATTAAATTAAAAATATATTATTATTATATAATAATGAATTAAAATAAGAAATAAAATTCTATTATTAACACATTAAACTTATTATTAAAAAAAAGTCAACACAATTTTAAATGATACTTTTTGGGAAAAGTGAGCCAAAAGAAAAAAAAAAAAAAAAACATTTAAAATATAATATCCTTAATTAATAAGTGTATTCAAATAGACAATAATAAGCTTTATTTTAATTTTTATTTCTCCTTTCATTTATACATTAGCTTTCATTGTTTTCTATCTGTAGCATTATCAATACATCCAATCTTTAAATTAAAAAAAATAGAGTACATAGCTATCTACAACCTGGCGTATAATTGTGTTTGTTTGGAAATTTTTGTTGGAATGTTTTCGGCATTTTACCACTTATTTCATTTCATGTTTTTGGAATATCGATTTTTAGTTTTATTTCATGTTTTTTAGTTCTAATTCAAGAAAAGATCAATACAATTAAACGATTAAATGTAGATTACAAAAAGTTTGACTATTTGGGGTAGCTTGCATGCCGATGTGGATTAGCAAGATTAATTATGTAATCATATATATATATATATATAGAATGATTAAATGCAGATTAAAAAAAGTAATTCCTAAGGACTGCAGCTAGAGACACAAGACAAACAACAATACAAGTTTGTCACTTTTGTTACATGCATTTTCGTCAAATAATCCTTAAGCATTCTTATAATAGGGAAAATAATTCCAACCACAATTTAGTATTTATGTCAAAATGTAAGGAACAATTTATTATGTACCATTCTAAAAGCAAAATAACTATTGGTATGTTAAGACTTTATCAAGAATTATGGTAAATCTTATGGTCTCATCCTCATTCCTTTATGATGTTGGGTCCTGCATTTAACAAGACTTGATCCCTAGTGGGCTCTTTGTGAGCCTTTCAACTTCACTAGTAGACCAAGGGCTATTTGCCTCTTAATTGCATGAGTTAATTTTTAAGTTTTATATTAGAAAACTAGATTGGATTAAAGTTTTCTTATATTTCTATAATATTATATTCAAATTTTCTATATGTATTTCTACATTTTTATTATAATTTGCAAGTGAATAGGGATGAGTATGACGAATCAGAAATGAGGGCAGCTAGTCCTGATTTTGTTTGCTCTTTTTGCTTTTATGCTGATCACTCTAAGCTTGGTGCTCTACAGGGTTTTATTGTGTGTGTGTGTGTGTGTGTGTGTGTGTGTCTATGTAATTACTAGGTAGCAATATGTTGCCTTACTGCTAGAATGGTTTTTTGTTATAATGTTTTTCCACAATTCATTTTTATAGCTGATTTGTTTCTAGCTTCGATTGTGTGTGTAATTTTTAGCATCAATGTTCCAGATCACACTCCATGATCCATCATCAGGATGAGAGAAATGCAAGAATAGATAGGTGTTTTTCTCTATTCTTGCATTTCTCTCATCTTGATGATGGATCATAGAGTGTGATCTGAAACATTGATGCTAAAAATTACACACACAATCGAAGCCAGAAATAAATCAGCTATAATGTTTTTCCATTTTATTTGCTGGTTAGTAACAAGAATGTTGGTAGTGATGGTTCTGTTCTAGAACTTTTTAATTTTTTGAAGCACAAAACTTGTATGGTTAAATGATTGGAAGGTAACCTCATACTGATCACTCAGCCTTTTTGTACTCCAGGGTCAACCCCCATCCTTTTGTTGCTATCTAATACTTCAAAAATAAAATAACCTTTTTATATAACAATTTTAGAAAGATTCAAAGAAAACTATCTGGATGGTGGGATGTGTCATGCTAAGAAGTGGAATGAAGAGCTGGGAGTCTCTAAGATATAACTACAACATGCACTATTAAAGATGAAAAATATGAAAAATATGAAATATTCAAAATCCATATTCAAAGCTTGCTTGAACCCTTTGAAGAAAAAGTTTTGGAATATGAAATTTATTTTAAAATTACAAATTTTGTATGAAAAATAAAATAAGTTTTGTGTTTAAGCTCCTTTTTGAAAATCTTAAACCTACATTTCCAAAAATCTACCATACAATCATTAATAGTGGTGACAAATATGACAATAAAAAAATATACCATTTAATCAATATAAAGAATACAAAGGTAAAACTAGTGTTAGCATTAAATCTTAGGTTTAAATTATTAATTAAATGGCTTAGGCTTAGGTTCAATTAAGAGTAGATTCTAATTATGATCAATGGTACTTTTATGATTCATTTAACACTTTTAAGGATTAAGTTACGATAAGATCACTAATTTAAGTAATATTATTTTAATATAAGAAAATAGTGCTATGTGTAACATTATATTTCCCAAAGACTCTTTAATACCTAGTATTGGTATTATCGTGTACTCCTAAGTTTGTTTCAACTTTTAATCTCTTTGTTCTTTTTCATCCTATTACAAGCTAGAGGTGTCGTTGCACCAAAAGACCAACCTGTTAATGCCTAATACAACCACTAGAATTATAGAACATAGGAGGTGGTTAAACCATGTTACAAATCCTAAAGGGGAAGACTAGCTATTAGTCCAACAATTCCCTCTTTAGCATTACCTGAGGAGATTCAAACCTATGACCAAGCTTTGACACCACTCTGATGGATGGGTAGAGGAAAAATAACAAAAGAATAGAACAACACAATGTGTTGCTACATAATAAAATATATTATATTTCATTCACCACAATCTCAAATGAGTATATAGTGCCTTTTTATAGCCAAGCATACAATATTCTAGAGAAATCTAGCATTAGCTAAGAAGGAAAAATATCTACAAACTTTTGGAATATATTACAACTAACTCAAACTTCTAGAAAATACTTTAACCGATACACCCTAAACTTAGACCTAATAATCTAGAAGTATAGTTTACAAAATGAGAGGTCTGGCTTGTTACAAGCTAGAATTGTTGTTGCACCAAAAGATCAACCTGTTAATGCCTGATACAACCACTAGACTTATAGAACATAGGAGGTGGTTAAACCATGTCACAAATCCCAAAGGGCAAGGCTAGCAGTTAGTCCAACAGTTCCCTCCTCAGTGTTACCCATGGATATTCAAACATATGACCAAGCTCTGATACCACTCTGATGGATGGGCAGAGGAAAAATAACAAAAACACAGAACAACACAATGTGTTACCACAAAATAAAATATATTATATTTCATTTACTGTGATCTCAAATGAGTACATAGTGCCTTTTTATAGGCAAGCATAAAATATTTTAGAGAAATCTAGCATTAGCTAAGAAGACAAAATATCTATAAACTTCTAGAAAATATTACAGCCAACTCAAACTTCTAGAAAATACTTTAACCAACACACCCTAAACCTAAACATAATAATTTAGAAGTATAGCTTACAAAATGAGAGGTTTAGAACTCTCCATGAGAAGACAACAATAAATAAAATAATTGGAGTAAGTAAAAGGGCAAGGAACATTAAAAAAGGATAGGCTAGAAACCTATGTCACCAACACTCTGCCTTAATCTTCACTTCTATGTATGTCTATAATACCAATACTTTCTCAAAGATGTTCAAAACATTGTTTGTAAGAGGCTTTGTGAAAATGTCTGCCAATCGTTCTTTGGACCTGCAAAACTTAAGAGATATGTCACCATTGTTCACTAATTCATGAATATAATGATATCTTATATCTATATGTTTACTACGTTGATGAAAGACATGATTTTTTGATAAATCAATTCTAGAATTATTATCACAGTATATTCTTGTGGATACTTCAAGTCTGAAAGTACTCTTCTCATCCAGATTGCTTGCAAAGCTGTTGATGTTGCTACAACATATTCTGCTTTAGCTAATGGTAATGTCATAGTTTATTGCGTCTTTGATGCGCAAGACATAGCTCCTAATCCTAGGTGAAAGATATGTCCTGAAGTACTGCTTTTATCATCTAAGCTACATGCCCAGTCACTATCTATATAGCCAATCAGTTTGTAATGATTTGAATGTGCATATAAGATCCCAAAGTTCATTGTTCTAGCTATATACTTCAAAATCCTTTTTCTAGCTTTCCAAAGAGTTTCTTTTGGTTTTTCCATGGATCTAGAAATGAAACTATCTCCATGCATTATATCTAGTCTTGTAGCTATCAAATATAAAGGGCTTCTAACTAATCTTTTGAACAAAGTTGTGCCTACATTAGGAGTTTCATCATTATTGCTAAGTTTTAAACCCAATGCAGTTGGTGTAGAGGCTGAATTCACGTTTGCCATTTTAAATCTTTTCAACAAATCAATAGCATATTACTTTGACAAATGAAAATTCCTTGATCATTTTGATTTACTTGTATCCCAATAAAATCTCTCATGAGTCCCAAATACGTCATATCAAATTCATTTTTCATGGCTGCCTTGAAATTATTAATTGACATATTACCAGTGAATATCATAGCGTCTACATATAAGAAAACTGTCAATATTTCTCCTTCATTGCTCACTTTGACACACAAAGTTGGTTCATAGAAACACTTACTAAAACCATTATTCACAAAATAAGAGTCTATTATGCTATACCAAGCTCTAGCAGCTTGCTTCAAGCCATATAGTGCATTCTTCAACTTGTATACCTTATGTTCTTCTCCCAAAATTTCAAATCTTGGTGGTTTTATATACACTTCTTCTAAATGCCATTAAGAATGTTGATTTCATGCCCATTTGATAAACCTTCCAATTATTTTGGGCTGCTATGGATAAAATCATTCTAATAGTGTCTAATCTTGCCATGGGTGCAAATATCTCATTGTAAACTATACCTAGCTATTGTGTGAAGCCTTTGGCTACTAGTCTTGTCTTTTGTTTCTCTACTCTTCCATCAGCATTATATTTTGTTTTGTATACCCACTTAACTCCAATCACATCCTTGCCTTTACGAAGATCCACTAAGTCCCAAGTTTCATTCTTTTCTATTGACTAAATTTCTTCATCCATGGCTGAAATCCATTTGTCATCTTTAATAGTTTCTTCAAAATAAATTGGATCAGCATGTGCTAAGAGTGAAAAATTAATGCATAAATCATCATTTTCAGCCTCTTTCAATTCATCATATATGTCTCTAAGACTTCATGTCTTCCTTGAAATATTTATAGACCTAGATCTTAATGATGAAAGTGTTAGATTAGATGATTCACTACTATTAGTGCTTGCTGGAGTAGTAGTGTTTTGAGTGGTAGGTGCCCTTGTAGGTGTTTTAGGAACATTTGTAGGTTCCCTTGTAGAATACACATCTTGAGTTTCATTTTCTCATTTTCTTGTGGAACACTAGCTACAACCATAGTTGACTTATCCAAGCTACCATCCCATGCTTCCTCTTCTACAAACTCAACATCATGACTTACTATTAACTTCTTTGTGATGGAATTGTATAGCCTATATGTCTTGGATTGTTCACTATATCCCACAAATATGCACTTCTCTCCTCTATCATCCAATTTTTGTCTCACTTCTTGAGGTACTAATAAGTATGCCATGCAACCAAATATTCTCAAATGTGCTATATTGTGCTTCAGTTTCCTCCAAGCTTCTTTTGGTGTTTTATTTACTACTACTTTTGTTGGACATCTATTTAGTATGTATGTTGAGCATGCAACTACTTTAGCCCAATACTCATTTGGTAAGTGTTTCTCCTTTAACATACTCCTTCTCATCTCCATAGTTGTTCTATTTTTTCTTTTTGCTACTCCATTTTTTTGTGGAGTGTACCTTGCTGTAAATTGTTTCCATATGCCATTTTGTTTGCAAAAATCTAGAAAATCATTTGATATGTATTCTCCACCTTGATCGGTTCTTAATGTTTTAATAGAGTATCCACTTTCTTTTTCAAATTTTTCGTTGAATTCTTTAAAGACATCAAATACATTAATTCATACTTCACAATATAAACCCAAACTTTTCTACTAAAATCATCAATAAATTTCAAGAAATAAAGTTTTCCGCTTAAGGATGGTGTTTGCATTGGCCAACAAAGATCTGAATGGACTATCTCAAGTGGATGTTTTTCTCTATAAGACTTTCCAACTAGAAATATTTCTCTATGTTGCTTTGCCAAAATGCAACTCTCACATGTTGTCTTAAGTGGCTCTATTGATGACAACCTGTAGACCATTTGTTTCTTATATAAGAGTTGTAACCCTTGAAAGTTTAAATGACCAAACCTTAAATGCCATAGCCAAGATTCATTTTTGTGTAAAGCTTAGAATGTAGATTCAGCTACTTTTTGCAATTCATTTGGTTCTAAGAATAATTTTCTTTGGATTTTAAGTGGGAACATTCTATTTTGAGTCATTTCAACTTTTGCAATTAGCCAATTGCTTGGTTTTTTTATCTAGAATCAGACATTCACCATTTTCAAAATGTATTCTATATCCCTTTTTTACTAGTTGCCTAATTCTTATGAGATTGTGTTACAATCTAGGAAGATAATATACATTAGAAATTTCCTTTTCTTCACCTTTTTTAGTTCTTATGCTAATTGACCCTTTTCCCATGAATGAAATTTGATGATCATTCCCCAACTTAACCTTCTATTTTACTGATTAATCTATTGTTGAGAATATCTCCTTAGACCCACTCATATGGTTACTACAACCACTATCTAAGAACCATTCTTCTTTGGAACTCTCTTTTGCAACATTGCATGTTATCAAGATGGGGTTTTGCTCACTAGTATTGGGATAACTTTTGTTTGTAAAATGTGCCTTTTGCCTATTCATATCGTATTGTCTTTTTCTACACTTAGATGCAAAATGCCCAAATTTATTACAATAATGACATTGGATGTTAGATTTGTCATAAATTTCTCCTTGATGATGGTTGTGAGGATGGTTGCTCCCCATTCCTCTTGTTGATGTGAAATGGGTTTGTGAGCTTGATGTTGGCCTTCTACTCTCAAGCTGTGGATTTTCTATTCCTCCTCTTGGTGTAAAACATCCTTTGCCTTTGCTATAATCTGATCTTTCTCTTGTTCTTCCAAATGAAAGTTGATTCTTGAAATTATTCACCAATAATGAAGTTCTTGATTGACTCAACCTTTGTTCATATGATAAGAGAGAACCCATTAGCTCATCTATTGATAGCAAGGAGAGATCCTTAGATTCTTCAATGGCTGCAACTCTTGGATCAAAATTATTTGGTAGACTTCTAAGTATTTTCTCTACAACTTGTTGATCCCCAAGGGTTTCTCCATAAGATCTAATCTAATTTACTATCCCCATTGTTTGAGTGAAGAATGAGTTTATTGATCTAAATCTTTCATTTGTAAATTTTCAAAATCTCTTCTAAGATTTTGTAATTTTGAAGGTTTTACCTTTTCTGTGCCTTGGTATGTTGATTGCAAGTTGTCCCATGCTTTCTTTAAGCTTGTGGTAGTAGCTACTTTTGGAAATATTGATTCCTCCACTGCCTATTGAATAAAGAACAATGCCTTAGCATCATTTTTCTAATTTTCCTTTAATAAATCCTTTTTAGCTTGTGGAGGAGCTTGATATGCCTACTGGTTTGCTGATTTAGGGAACCCACTTTCAACTACATCCCAAACATCTTGAGAATGAAAAAGAGTTTTCATTTTGATGCTTCAATAATCATAATTTGTTTCATTAAAAGTTGGAATTTGTGGCTATGAAATACTTCCACAGGTTCTTGCCATGATTTAATAGTAAAACTTTCTCTCTTGTAACAACTACAAACCCTTTCTCTTCCTCACACAACAACTATGATCTCTTCCTTAGATATTCAGCTTTTCTCTCATTTTCCCTTCACCCATAGTGACATTTGGCCATAAAAATAATGCCTAGATTTTCTAGAGCTCTGATACCACTTGCTACAAGCTAGAGTTATTGTTGCACCAAAAGATTGACATGTTAATGCCTGATACAACCACTAGACTTATAGAACACGGGAGGTGGTTAAACCATGTCGCAAATCTTGAAAGGGAAGGCTGGCAGTTAGTCCAACACATATATGTTTGTTTTAAATTCTATATATATAATCAACTTAGGTTGGATGTTCTTGTTATTTGATTTAGACTTTGTAACTTTTGAAATATATAGATATGTATCAATTGATGATCATCTATTTTCTAATCTTTGTTTCTCCTCTAACACTCACCTGCAATCCCTACTTTAAATAGGGGTGCTTATGTAGAACTAGCCATTGTTGACCATTCATTATAGGGTATTTTCAATTTGGTTTATTATAAAAAAAAAGTTTGATCTAGTGTGCATTCTGACCATCATCATAGTTGGTGAAATAATGTACATTTCAAAGTTTCAATTTATATAATCTCTCTCTCTCTGATGTAGTACTGCTTTGATACCACTGATGTAGGTCCACACCACCCCTACCAACTCACAACAAAAAATGCAACAATATGGAGACAAAGAGATGACTAAATTCTTCATAAAGCATCCATTAATACTTGCAATTCATTACAATATTCTCCAAATGGAAAAACTCTAAACTCTTATAATATAAGAGAGATTCCTAACTAAGGGCTTCCAACTAGAAGAGGTTATAACAAAAGAGCTTGTTTGCTACACCTTGAGAGCTTCCTTACAAGAGATTATATTCAAAGAGCTTCCTTACAAGAGATTACATTCGAAGAGCTTCTACAAGAAATTACATCTGAAGAGCTTGATTACAAATGAACATAAGCCTTCCTTAAATAGGCACTTACCACCCAATTCATGATTTATCCACAACATTCTAGAATTCCACCTACAACCCTCTACAATATCTACAACTTTCTAGAATTTCCACCTAAATACAACTAAGCACCACCATGTGGCCCAATTAGAAAATTACATTTCTTTTGTAGACCACAACAAATATTAAATGCATGATTTAAGGAACTATTCAAAAACTTCCTAAGATGCCAGCTACACACCTCGATTAATGGAATAAAAACTATTTTTATTATTTTTCTATTTATGCCACCTTTGTGCCTTGAAAATAGAAATTCATCTTTTCTCTTTCTTTCCTATTTTTCTATTTTTTATTATTTTCTTTCTATTTTCATCACTTTCTCT
Source organism: Cupressus sempervirens (assembly GCA_028749045.1). Taxonomy (NCBI): domain Eukaryota; kingdom Viridiplantae; phylum Streptophyta; class Pinopsida; order Cupressales; family Cupressaceae; genus Cupressus; species Cupressus sempervirens. The sequence goes on along the minus strand of CM053786.1, from coordinate 274,856,682 downwards.
CTCCTCCACAATTTTTTTTTTCTTTTTTAAATTTAATTTTCCCATGCAAGATGCTCCTGCATCAAACTCCCTTGGTAGATAGAAAAGTGTGTCCCACACTTTGATGCTAAAAGAAAGATATACAACCATCTTCATCTTCACTAAAGGCTTCCATAAAAAAAAATTTCCAGATGCATGATGCTCCTACATCCGACTCCCATGGTAGGAAAAATTTTGTGAGTATGGATTCACAAAATGAAGTAACCACTATTGACATATGCTTTTTTTTTTTTTTTTTGTCTTCCTCCAACACATAGCTAGAACAAGTATCCGGTGCCTATATATTTCCTTCTTTCTTCTTTTCCAACACCTAGTCGGAACAAGTGTCTATTGCTGAAATTTCTCCTTTGCAATGAACTTTGTCCAAGTATAAATTTCATCCTCATCCAATCTTGTTGAATTAATCACCTGTAATAAACCCAGCAACACCATACCAATCTTTCCTTGCATGCCACACATGACTAATAAGATCCTCATGCAAGCCACCATCAATATCATTCAAACTCATCTCAAATTTAGCATCCCATTAGTCAGATAAATTTACCTCTTTGACATATTCATCTTTGCTTGCCTCTTCCATGTCATCAAAAATGCATGTAACTACTTCACTTGCTTGATCTCCAACAAAGGCACTATACTTTTCCTCCATTGCTACAATCTTCAAATCATCTTGATCTACTTTCGGTGCACAAATATGGTTATCTTCATGCTCTTCCTTTTCTCTTTCATCTTCTTCAACTTTAGGTTGGAAAATTCCTCTTCATCCTCTTGCTCTTCCATTGGATCATCTTTCTTTTCTACATCCAAATAATTATCAACATCTCTTTTCTGGTAATGTCCTCTTCTCTTCTGCAACTTAGCTTCTAATTCACTCACTTGCTTCTGCAAATCAACTAACAATGACTATTGATTTCTAGCTCTAAATTTCTCAAGTTGAGGAATCCTTAGAATCCATCCAATCACAAAAGTCATCTTCTTCTTTTTGTTCTCCATAATAAATTCTTTAGAAGACAAATCTAGTGCAACACAACAACCTTGTGGAAACTGCCTCATAGTCGGCGACCTGTCTACACAATCAAGAACTTCTTGACAAACTTCACCCAACTCAAGGTCCTGGTGCAAACTGCCTCATGTTTGGTGATTTGTCCACACACTTAGGAACTCTCACTCTGATACCACTGATGTAGTACTACTCTGATACCACTGATGTAGGTCCACACCACCCATACCAACTCACAACCAAAAATGCAACAAGATGGAGACAAAGAGATGACAAAATGCTTCATAAAGCATCCATTAATACTTGCAATTCATTACAATATTCTCCAAATGGAAAAACTCTAAACTCTTATAATATAAGAGAGATTCCTCACTAAGGGCTTCCAACTAGAAGAGCTTACAACGAAAGAGCTTGTTCGCTACACCTTGAGAGCTTCCTTACAAGAGATTATATTCAAAGAGCTTCCTTACAAGAGATTACATTTGAAGAGCTTCTACAAGAAATTACATCCGAAGAGCTTGATTACAAATGAACATAAGCCTTCCTTAAATAGGCACTTACCACCCAATTCATGATTTATCCACAACATTCTAGAATTCCACCTACAACCTTCTACAATATTACAACTTTCTAGAATTTTCACCTAAATACAACTAAGCACCACCATGTGGCCCAATTATAAAATTACATTTCTTTTGTAGACCACAACAAATATTAAATGCATGATTTAAGAAACTTTTCACAAACTTCTTAAGATGCCACCTACACACCTCGATTAATGGAATAACAACTATTTTTATTGTTTTTCTATTTATGCCACCTTTGTGCCTTGAAAATAGAAATTCCTCTTTTCTCTTTTTTTCCTATTTTTCTATTTTTATTATTTTCTTTCCATTTTCGTCACTTTCTCTTTCCTCCACAATTTTATTTTTTTTTAATTTAATTTTCCCATGCAAGATGCTCCTGCATCAGACTCCCTTGGTAGATAGAAAAGTGTGTCCCACACTTTGACGCTAAAAGAAAGATATACAACCATCTTCATCTTCACGAAAGGCTTCCACAATTTTTTTTTTCCTAATGCATGATGCTCCTGCATCCGAAAGGAAGAGCATGAAGATAACCATATTTGTGCGCTGAAAGTAGATCAAGATGATTTGAAGATTGTAGCAATGGAGGAAAAGTATAGTGCCTTAGTTGCAAATCAAGCAAGTGAAGTAGTTACATGCATTGTTGATGACATGGAAGAGGTAAGAAAAGATGAATACATCAAAGAGGTAAATTTCTATGACTTATGGGATGCTAAATTTGAGATGAGTTTGAATGATATTGATGGTGGTTTGCATGAGGATCTTATTAGTCATGTGTGGCATGCAAGGAAAGATTGGTATGGTGTTGCTCGGCTTATTACAGGTGTGATTAATTCAACAAGATTAGATGAGGATGAGATTTATACTTGGACAAAGTTCATTTCAAAGGAGAAATTTCAGCAACAGACACTTGTTCCGACTAGGTGTTGGAAAAGAAGAAAGAAGGAAATATATCGGCACTAGATACTTGTTCCAACTATGTATTGGAGGAAGAGAGAGAAAAAAAAAGAAACATATGTCAATAGTGGCTACTTCATTTTGTGAATCCATACTCACAAAATTTTTCCTACCACGGGAGTCAGATGTAGGAGCATCATGCATCTCTCTCTCTCTCTCTCTCTCTCTCTCTCTCTCTCTCTCTCTCTCTCTCTCTCTCTCTCTATCTATATATATAGTTATTTATTTATTTATATATGGGAATTCCAGTGTTTCTAATACGGGCATATTTTCCATTAGAAGTCAAGCATTATGTGAATTCATAATTGAGATTATTTAAATAGGGATGCTTATGTAAAACTAAATATTGTTGACCATATTTTTAATGGGATAGGCTAATCTCCATCCAAAATGTACTTAAGACAAAACAAAGTCAAACTTTTTTTTTAAAGATTCATGAAAATGTAGTGATTTTTTTCCAAACATTTTGTTGTTTTTTACTACAAATTATGCAGATCATGAAGATCAAACATTGAAATTTTCAGAAAAATCCATGATGTTTCGAAATTGATCAACTATACAATTTGGATGGAGGATAGCCACGTCCATTTTTAATTTAGTTCCTTATAAAAACAAAAATAAAGTTTGATCTAGGGTGCATTCTGACCTCATTATAGTTGGGTCAAATAATATACAATTCAAAATAAAGGTTAGCTAATCCCTACATTATAAGGATTCATCATACCTCATACCCTATACACTTGTAATAGTTGCTATCACTTGGAATCTTTATATCTCTGGATTGCATGGAATCATTGTGGAAGTATTTCATACTATTATGCTATCGACTAGGCACTACTATAATACTTTTCCAATTCACATAAATATGAAGGCCTTCTCCTTTCAATACTATCTATCTTTGATTTTCTCTTTAAAAAAATATTTTTTTTGACACAAAGTATAAAGATGTTGTCAATCTTAAATACATAGAGACATGTAAATTTTTCAACGATGGGATCATTTCTTTTAAATCTTCTTGTCCACATTCCCTCAATCAATGACAATATATCATATATTTTATATTTATCCCTAGATCTATATATCTTATTGTCATTTATATGTGTATTAACTAATTATTTGTGATTTATATGTACAATGGACTTGAACATTTAGGTTTAGATCTTATATATTAAATAATATATTGTTATCTATATCATTTAGCTTTTTGTTCTAAAATGAGTGTCAGAGACAAACTCAAGTATCCTCTTTATATAAATGGCTACCATGATTTTATTGCTTCCACATTTCAGTTAAATGTCACTCATGATGTCACCAATTTCATTTTAATATTTTATTTATAGTGCACTAGTAGTTACCCCATAATAGATATGGTTCAAAGTATTGGGGTGAATGTCAACCCATATCTACTATCAAAAGAATTTTCCACCTTAAATTGCAATGATTCAATGCATAATGCCTCAGAGATATTTATTTAGGGGTAACAACTGTAAAGTTTTTGCTAAATCCTTATCTGTTAATCAGACTTTTAATCTAGTCTTATATGTTGAGAATGATCTTCTAAGTAGTATGAATATTGATGAAATTAGTGCTTATTATAATGTAGATACAATACTGAATATTTAACCTTTAATTGTGATAGAGAATCTTAGATATAAATTGCAGTATATAAAATGCTTATAGGAGTAGACAGTTGTAACTATGTCCTATAATCTACATTTACAACCTACTTATATATCCTTTCTAAAGGGTATGTCCCTCAAGGAACATAACCCTTCGTAACTTGGCACCTATAGGAGATATATATATCATTAAATGACAACATTAGAGATATATTACTATTAAGAGGAAGTATGGTCTATACTCTCAAACCTATAGGTTTATCTTGGTTAGTATTCTTAACACTCCATCTTAACCTAATAATCCTATAGAGAGATATTATATATAGCAACACCAATACAGATGAATAAGCAAGAATTAATACTCTATATCTATCCATCTCTTCTTAGTATGTACTATCATAGAAGACATGATACAAGGTCATATTACTAAACATGTGATATGACAAATCACTGCCAGCAGTGATATTATATAGGATAAATATGAAGAGTGATCTCTTCATTTATCCAAGTTATGATTTCATAGAAACTAGTATTTCCATATCACAACATGATCCTGAGTTTTAAGATCTACTAGAATACAAGATAAACCTAGAGAATACTAATATTCTTCCTTTATCCAATTTGTGGCCCATGAACATAGAAATGTTAACATCATAATATGATCTTGAACTCATCTAGATCTTATAGTAGAACTCTACTATTTAGAAAATTATCTAAGAGATCATCACCTCTCATAATGTTTTATACAAGTGTTCATTATTTTCAAAGATTATCACCTCTTAAAATAATGAATACAAATGAATACAAATGGTGGAGCCCATAACAGTCAATAGCCTGACAAAAAAAAATTAAAAATTATTTTATTAATAATCAAGAGAGTACAAATGGATTACAACTCAACCATACCAAGTCTCCTCCTAAAGTGTTCTATCTTCACTCTAGATAGAGGTTTAGTGAGTATGTCTATTGTCTGATCTATAGTGCAAATGTATTCTAATTTTACAAAATTTCTATCTACCATATCTCTTACATAATGGTACGGAATTTCAATATACTTGGACATGTCATAGAAAATTTGATTCACTGGGAGCTTAATGGAACTCTGATTATCACAATGAATAATTGTGAGATTCATAGCTTGGCCAGATAATCCTACAAGTAACTTCCTCAGCCATACTACTTCTTGAAAGGCCATCGTTGCTGCAATGTATTCAACATTTATAGAACTCTGTGCTACTAAAGACTACTTTCTACGTATCCAAGATATCATTATCGATCCCAAACTAAAATAGCTCTTGAAGTAATTTTCCCATCTTTAACACTTCTACCCTATTCTGAATTATTGAATCCATGTATGTCTGAAGAAACTTTCTCATATTTGAGTATGAGATTAAGAGTGCTTTGTAAGTATCTCATAATGTGTTTAACTACAACTAGGTGAATCTCCTTTGGTACACACATAAACTGACTTAAGGCATTAACTACATAGAAAATATCTAGTCTTATATTTACTAAGTACATAAGAGACCAAATCATCTGTCTATAGAGAGTAGAATCTATGGATGGTGATTCTGTAGCTACTTCCTTAAGTTTATGTAGATTAGTCTCCATTAGAGAAGACATAGGTTTGCAATTCCACATTCCAATTTTTTTTAAAATATCTGATGTATACTTCCCTTGATTTAGTATGATACTATCAAAATTCTGCCACACTTCTAGTCCTAGGAAGTAATGAAGGAGTCCCAAATCTTTCATCTCAAATTCTCTAGTTAGATCTTTCTTGCACTAATCTATGAGATGATCATCACTTATTATTAGTAGATCATAAAAATTTAGTATTAGAATTACCATATCATCTTTATCTCTTTTATAATATAAATTTTGATCAACTTCATTCTTGGAGAATCCTAAGCTAGTTAGATACTTATCAACTCTTTCATACTAGGCCCTGGCAGCCTATTTAAGCCCATAGAGAGCTTTCTTGAGCCTACAAACAAAAGTGTTAGGATCATGAGTTTATAATCCTTAAGGTTGCTCCAGATATACTTCTTCTAAAATCTTTCCATTTAGGAATGTTGTTTTCACATCCATCTGATGTACCTTCCATCCCTTTAATGAGGCAATTGCTAAGACTACACATACAGAGGTATATCTAACAACAAGAGCAAATGTTTCTTCATAATCAATCCCTTCTTTCTAAGAAAATATGCTAGCTACAAATCTATCTTTATACTTCTCAATACTACCATTAGCAACATGCTTTATTTTAAATATCCACTTGGAAGGAACAACAAATTTTCCTTTAGGTCTTGGAACAATTTTCCAAACATCATTTTTCATGATAGATTGGTATTCTTTTGTCATAGCTTCTTTCCAAGCTATATGTTTAATAGCATCAAAGGGATTGGTTGGCTCTATTTTGGGTAAATCACTTATGTTAGTTGTATAACAAGAAAATCTTTTAGGTCTTTTGCTTTCTTTGACTATTCTAGAAGGTGCAACAAAGTCTTGAGCTGCTTCAACTATTTTAAAGGCCCAAAGAGATCTTTTCCTTGAATTTTCTTCAAGTCTTATATTTTGAATTCCATCTTTGATTTCTTCTAAGTTCTCCCTCGAGGACCCAAATTCACTCTTTCTTTCAAAACTAGATAAAAGAGAAGGTTCATCAGAACTTATGGCTCTTTTGAATGCAAGATCTTCTTCAGAGATTACATCTGTACTAAGTTCAATAGTTTTCAATCCAGGTATGAAAATCCTATATTCTTAAGAAGTTTCACTATACCCTACAAAAATACCTTTCCTTCAAAGGGTTCTAACTTGGTTATCTTTTCTTTTCGAACATGGATATATACAGGACATCCAAAAATTCTAAGATGACTTATATTGGGTTTTACTTTAGTAAATACTTCTTCAAGTGTTTTATCTTTAAGATAGGAGTGAGGACTTCTATTTTGAATATATATACTAGTACAAGAAGCTTCTACCCAAAAATAATATTTTAGGTTTTGGTCAAAAATCATAGCCCTAGTAGCTTCTATAATTATCCTATTCTTTCTTTCTGCTACCCCATTTTTCTCTGGGTTATAAGGAATAATGTACTCCCTCTTAATCCTTGATTCTTTACAAAACCTTTTAAACAATTTAGAGGTATATTGTCCTCCGTTATCAGTTCTAAGGGCTTTAATTTTATGTCTTGAGAAATTTTCAATTAATGCTTTGAATTCATTAAATCTTTGTAGGATTTCTTCTGATTCCTTGCATTTTAAAAAGTAGATCCATTTTTTGCTAGAGAAGTCATCTATGAACAAGATATAATACCAGAATCCTCCAAGAGAAGGAATAGACATAGGTCCACATAAATCTGAATGAATTAATTCTAGTACATTATTTTTTCTCCTAGTACTATCATGATAGGGACTTCTGGTGCTTTTACCTAGAGCACACCCTTTGCAAATACTAGGGTGCTCTTTATTTCTAGTAACCATCTTTTCCATAGTTGATAAAGTTTTAAAATTTAGATACCCTAAACTTTTGTGCCATATTTCATTTGAATATTTAGCTTTGTGAACTAGGGCTTGAATGGAACAACTAGATTTTGTACTCCTTTCATACAAATATCCCTTTCTTTGTCCAATTAACTTTGCTTTCTTGATGGAAGAGTTCTTAGTCCAAGTTAATACTTTTCCATCCATGAATGAAACATTGTGTCCATCATCTTCAAGCATTATAATTGAGATTAGGTTTCTTTTAATCCCTAGTACATAGAGTACACCTTTAAGAAGAAGAGTATTTCCTAATTTTAGCTTCAAAGTACAATTTCCAATTCCTTCAACAGAGTGTGTTGAGTTATTACCAATGGTAACTTCACTGTGTTGTGGGATCCACAACACACACCCCATTCTTCACTAGGAATGGGGAACCCCTACTTTCTTTGACTTCCAAACTCCTAGTTCGAGAGTCGAGAGAAGAGAATTTTATTACAATTAAAGTTTTAGAGTCAAAAAATCAGAAACACAAAAAAATTAGAAAATTTTGAAAAAACACAAAAAATTAGAAAAATTGAAAAAAATACAAAAAATTATAAAATTATAAAATCATTTCATAAAAAAATTCACACACATGCATGGGTGGGATGTGCACCACGCATCGACACATGCACCAAGGCATGCTATGCACCCAGCCCAATGTGAGTTATAAAATCACCCCAAAAAACCTTTTTTTGCACCAATGTTTTAATAGAGTTCGACATTTTTTTGTATCTCCCTATATTAAGGTAATGGAAGTGGCACCATTTTCATTGCATTCGCACTGAATGGCAGCAACACCTCTTTGATATTGTGGCTGTGCCAAATGCTTGCAGTGCCATTTTCAAATTGCACTCATGCCAAAAGTTAGTGACACCATTTTCATTGTGCCTGCACTAAATGGCAACAATGTGCCATTTTCATTGTGCCCATGCCAAAAGTTAGCGGTGCCTCTTTCATACTGTGCTCATGCCGAAAGGCAGTGATGCCATTTTCATTGTGCCCACACCGAATGGCAGCATTGCACCATTTTTATTGTGCCCCCACCAAAAGGCAGCAACACCTCTTTCATACTACACCGGTGCTAAAAGGCAATGGTACCCATTCCATACTGTGCTCGTGTTGAGGTAGTAGTGCCCATGTTATATGGTGCCTGCTTCCACGGTGCCTTTGATGCCATGCCCACATTTTGGCATGGCATCAAAGGCATCACTCACGCAGTAAACCCTAGTCATGCTCGCGATGTGGCTCTGGCACCCATGGCAAACGCACACACCCTTTTTTTTAGTTTCATTTTTTTGAAGTTTTAAAACTTTTTAAATATATATATATATAATAAAAGGACATAAAATAAGAAAATAAGAAAATAAACAAAATGCCCAAACAGGGGCATTTTTTTTTCCTTTTTCCTTATATTTTTTTAATTCATAGTTTTTGAATTTTACTTGACTAATAAATGCTTTCTTCTCATAATGTGCAAATAATCAAATGGCATCCACATCCGAAGTAGCACCCAATCTGGTCATGTTCAAGTTCCAAGGTATACCTTCAAAGTCAAGATTCCATGATGATTACATTGAGATCAGAGACACCAACCTCAAACACACAAACTTAGGTGAATTCTTGAGAATTTGCAATAAGCCAACAAAGAGGTCAACTTTGGTGTCTGTATCGATCCATTTCAGGTTAGTGAATGTAGCATCTCACCCATGTCAATACAGTCACCAGAACTAATCATGGCCTTGTCACAACACTTTGTTCTTGAAGAAAGGGTAGTCAACAGTGTCATCAGAGAGGTAGTTTTGGACCTACAACCCGACAACATTGAGATGGTCTTCCATCTTCCTATAGCTGATTAGTTCATCAGACTATCATATGAAGCGGTTGAGAGATGGTACAGGGAGCATCAACAAGAGGCCACTGACCTAATACTGAGCAAATTTTGAGTCAAAATAAAATATCAAAATAGGGGGAGAGTGTAGATAGCTGAATCAAAATAAAACATGAAAATAGGGGGACAATGTAGATAGATCAATCAAAATGAAACATCAAAATAGGGGGAGATTGTAGAGAGATAAATGAAAATAAAATATCAAACTAGTGGGAGAGTGTAGATAGATGAATCAAAATAAAATATCAAAGTATGGGATAATCATGAAGGGAGACCCAAAGACAAAGAAGTAGAAAGGAGTGAAATACAAAGAGGAGAGAGAAGAGAGGGAAATGAAGAGATCAAACAATAAATTTATATGAGGGAATACATACATACATACATACATACATACATACATACATACATACATACATACATACATACATACATACATACATATATATATATATATATATATATATATATATATATATATATATATATATATATATATATAGATCAATGCTAAAGAGGAAATGGATTATGTATATAGAGGGTTGAAAGGTAAATAGAGGGGAAGGATAAGAGAGAGATGTAGAGAGAGATTAAAGGGTATATAAGAGGTGATAGATGGATGGTTGATAAATAGATAGATAGATAAATATAGTAGATCTAAAAGAAATAAAAAAATTAGGATATGTATATAAATGAGAAAAAGGTAAATAGGAGTAAGATAAAATTAAGAGAGGAAGGGTGAAAGGAGTTTTTATATATGTAAAAGAAAGATATAAATATGGAATCAGGGAAGGAGACAAGAAGAGTTTACGAAAATTAATTTTTTTAGTTGCAAATCTTCACCAAATGGTGATTCCATCTTTTTGGGAAAAAACAATTTGGTGAATAAAACCTATATATTGGGTCAACCACATCACCAAGATATTAAATAATTTTGATCTAAATCCAAGGCTAATCACTCATTAGTTTACACATAATTGGTCCCGAATCCGGGTACAATCACCAATGTAATCTACATTTAGGACACAATTATTTTTAAAAAAATTCCAGCCTTTTCCTAATATTTCTTATTGCATAAAGTTATTTGGCCCTTAGAATAAAAAAATATTTTCCCCAGGGTTTCTCATCACCTACCATTTTACCGATGTGTGTCTCCAACCACCCTCATTTAGCAAGCAATTTTATGTTTTAGGCTTTGGGAGATGTGTCCTAATTTTAGGAAGAATTAGAATTTATGTTATAACATTTTAAATGAGGCCCGAAATAAAGTTGGGGCCATTGATCTATCTTACATCAAGAGTCCAAGTTAATCTCCTTCACCATAGAAATGATAACATGAAAAGTGATGATGACCATGTTTGTAATAAAAATGATACATTATTAATCAAATCTCAATGGATTGGCCGACTACAAGTACATTGTACAATATAAACTTAACATGTGGGCCAATAACCACTTGTCACTATGTAAATTCACAAAAAAATAAAATAATCTCTCTATAGAAACATATATATTAGCCAACTATATAAATATTTTGCATCATACGAAATAATTAATTAGCCTCTTACATTACAAAAATATTTTTGACCAAAAAAAATTTCCAACATTTATGTGCATACGAAAACAAATTAATTAATCCACCACAATTATTATTAAGTTTTGATATAGAATGGAAAAATTTTGCCAATAGGAAATAATTTTCTCCCTTGCCCTAAATGAAAAATCTCCCTCAATTGGAATTTTTTCGTATACATTTAATGTTGAATTTGCCAACATTTTACATATTTTTCTTGGGAGAGTTTTCTTAAAGTTATCCATGTTTATGAATAACTAATACAAAACATGATAAGAAATATAGAGTACTACCGGCTTAAAACTCTTGCACTCTTCAAAGGTGCAACCACGAGTTTCTATACGTTGACTAATCTTTCCATTTTTTCCTTATTTTCCTTACAAGGGAAACTACAAAATTATGAACTTACAAGAAAAAGTTCAACATCTATGGAGGAGCTTAAGATGTTAAATAAATTGTATGTTTATGTCCAACTCTATATGACTTCATCCATTATAAACTTAAATCTATATAGCTTGTCATCTTTTGTTCCCATTATCACACAAATTCTTATGTAAATTTTTTCCCTTTCCAAAGATTTATCTAGTTTTAGAAGGCATAAATTGATTGATGATGTTGACAATATCTATCAATAGTTGCTTATCCATCTAATATAGTCAACTACTCAATTGTCCATCATTAATGTTGCATCTAACCATGATCAATAGTGAATTTGAAATTTATTATGTATATCCCTAAATATTTTATGTTTTAGTAATATAATATTAGAATTCTATTATAAGTTTCTCCTTTGTACCTTTTTTTCAACTTGACATAAAAGCCAATGGTAAAACAATCTTGAAGGATTTTGGCTAGATTATGTGAAATGTGAAGGGCCAGCCTTTTCCTAATATTTCTTATTGCATAAAGTTATTTGGCCCTTAGAATAAAATAATATTTTCCCCAGGGTTTCTCATCACCTACCATTTTACCGATGTGTGTCTCCAACCACCCTCATTTAGCTAGCGATTTTATGTTTTAGGCTTTGGGAGATGTGTCCTAATTTTAGGAAGAATTAGACTTTATGTTATAACATTTTAAATGAGGCCCGAAATAAAGTTGGGGCCATTGATCTATCTTACATCAAGAGTCCAAATTAATCTCCTTCACCATAGAAATGATAACATGAAAAGTGATGATGACCATGCTTGTAATAAAAATGATACATTATTAATCAAATCTCAATGGATTGGCCGACTACAAGTACATTGTACAATATAAACTTAACATGTGGGCCAATAACCACTTGTCACTATGTAAATTCACAAAAAAATAAAATAATCTCTCTATAGAAACATATATATTAGCCAACTATATAAATATTTTGCATCATACGAAATAATTAATTAGCCTCTTACATTACAAAAATATTTTTGACCAAAAAAAATTTCCAACATTTATGTGCATACGAAAACAAATTAATTAATCCACCACAATTATTATTAAATTTTGATACATAATGGAAAATTTTGCCAATAGGAAATAATTTTCTCCCTTGCCCTAAATGAAAAAATCTCCCTCAATTGGAATTTTTTCCTATACATTTAATGTTGAATTTGCCAACATTTTACATATTTTTCTTGGGAGAGGTTTCTTAAAGTTATCCATGTTTATGAATAACTAATACAAAACATGATAAGAAATATAGAGTACTACCAGCTTAAAACTCTTGCACTTTTCAAAGGTGCAAGCACGAGTTTCTATATGTTGACTAATCTTTCCATTTTTTCCTTATTTTCCTTACAAGGGCAACTACAAAATTATCAACTTACAAGAAAAAGTTCAACATCTATGGAGGAGCTTAAGATGTTAAATAAATTGTATGTTTATGTCCAACTCTATATGACTTCATCCATTATAAACTTAAATCTATATAGCTTGTCATCTTTTGTTCCCATTATCACACAAATTCTTATGTAAATTTTTTCCCTTTCCAAAGATTTATCTAGTTTTAGAAGGCATAAATTGATTGATGATGTTGAAAATATCTATCAATAGTTGCTTATCCATCCAATATAGTCAACTACTCAATTTTCCATCATTAATGTTGCATCTAACCATGATCAATAGTGAATTTGAAATTTATTATGTATATCTCTAAATATTTTATGTTTTAGTAATAGAATATTAGAATTCTTTTATAAGTTTCTCCTTTGTACCTTTTTTTCAACTTGACATAAAAGCCAATGGTAAAACAATCTTGAAGGATTTTGGCTAGATTATGTGAAATGTTAAGGGCTAGTTATCAAGTATTTTGTCACTATAGCTAATGCATTGTTACTAAAGTTGTTATCTTTAGCTCCAATGGAAGATGTTCCAGAAATTGTTGAAGATGTAGAAGAAATGTGCTAGCAGTGCACATTTTGCTTTTTTCTATTAGGAATAAAAATGTAAGATGAAGAAAGATATTTCCTTTGAGCTTGTTTTAGAGGTCATGAGAGGATTGAAAAGAATGACTACTAAATACAATCATGGCAAACTTAAAAAATAGATCCTTTTCCAAGCGTAAATTTGCTTGGAGTAATTAATTCCAATCTCAATCCTTGCATGTGATCTAATTTGCTAGAGCATGAACTCATGAGGGTGAATTTCCTCCTTGTGAAATAAGGATACATGTGTTGTCTCATTCTGGTACATTTGTAGTTGTTTGAAGATTGGAGCTTTGTTGAGAAGATCTAGTAGAGATCAATGAAATAGTTGACCATAGTTTAAATTAACATATTAATGAACCATGTATCTATAAATGAATTCCTACAAAACTGGTGACTAGAGTGGCTAGGTGTCCAAGCTTTACAAAATCATATTCCAATTGGCAGCCACAAAATTAAAGCTTGGGTGATTGGACTTCTTATTGGTTTTTTGGTGGCAATGGTTTTGGGTATTCTTTTTGGAATATTTCTATGGAAGCTCAATCAACCATTGCCACCATTTCCTACCACAGATGATCTAACCCCATAATTACAACATATGTTTGTAGGTATTTTTCCAATTTCTACTATGCAAATAATAACTCAATTAGTTCTAGAAAAAGAAATATTTTTACCTTCTAACCCTTGCTTGCAGCTTAGAGAGTGATTTTTCAATATTTCTTTTGTTAAGATGAAAAAAACTAGAAGAATTATCACAAGTTGGCTATAGAATACAAAAAGCTCCTACTTTGCAGGATGATGTTGATAGTTTTGTCTCAATCGACATGGTTGGTTAACCTTGACTAGATATTTATTTATCATTAAACTAGACATTAAGTTGTATGTGTTTCGACAATATGACATGTTTTAGTTGTATTATGTTTTATGAATAGAATTTATTCTTTTTTTTTTTTTATAATCAAAATATAACTTTCACTACTCCACACACATTGGTAAGGGAAGCTTTGGACCTATATTTTATTATAGACTTTCAAGATTCAAGGTTGGAGGCATAATACTTCACATTGACTCTAATCAAGGCCAGTCAAAGTGGGTATAATAAATCATCCAAAAAGAAATTTAAAACTTAATTTTATCCATTACTATAACTTCTCTATAATTATAATTTTAGTAATAAATTATTTTACTATTATAATTATATAAATAATTGTTAATCATTAATTATAAATTATGATTAATCTAATCTTAGTTTTAATTTTAGTGGTAAATGTAATTATTGATATATATTTTCTATTGGATATATATCATAGTGTACTAGGTTAATATAAATAAGTTATAATACTAAAATAATAATTTAATATTATCTAATAATATTTCTTAAAAGATTGTATAATATAAGTATATATTATAATTTTAACATTTTCAATTGAATGACAAAAAATACATTCTAAAAAGTATAATAGATTAAAAGTATAAAAAGCTAAACTAACTCATTTACATTTAACAATATTAAACATTAATAAATCACATTAGATTAAGCAAAAAAATCTTATTAAATATTAATTTGCAATCGATGAAATCTTCCACATCTAAGAGTTAATTGGATTCATCCAATTAAATAATAATAATAAATATTTTTTATAACTTATAAAGTTAAATATCTTGCATCTATATTATGCATAATATACTAATTTGAGAATAGAAATAAATTGTTTTGAATTTATTGATCAATTAGTGATGGCCTTATATAATTTTAAAAAAAAGATTATTATTGAATATATGTATTCAAAGAGACTCCTAGAGATGCTCTATGTAGAATCTCTTTTCTTAATCATTTTCATTGGTCATGATATTTCTTCAAAATATTAGAGTTCAAAGAGGAAAATAGGGGCATAGTTTAGGTCAATAAGGACTCTCAAAATTTCTTTTCTCTTTATAAATAGTAATTATCCTTGGAAAATATTTTTTAAAAATTGTCAAGATACATCATGATTTGATTAACTCAGAAGTGAAGTATATGGATATGATACATAGTTTCTTATAAATTTTGACTTATCATTGTCTTTATTGTTGGATCTATTATTTTTTAACTTTTTTAATACATTCACTTTCGTCTTGACACATATATGCCACTTTTTTCAAAATATTTCTCTTTGATGATAATTATAATAATAATAAAAATCATCTATGACAAAAAAACAAATTTCATAATTTTGAAGCTTATGTCTACCCTATTTTAAAGTTAAAATGAATTGTTCCTTCAAAAAAAATATGTGATAGATCTTACATTGTTAAGAAACAAATAAAACAAGTGCAACATAGTGATGTAGTGCAAGGTAGGAGAATCCCCAAAGGAGATGTCCTAGCCCTAAGCAAACAACCAAAAATCAGAATATAAATAATAACATAGTGATTTATATCCACACAATGCCAATTCTCATAATAATATTTTCATCCAACATGCCTAGACTTAAGGTGTTCTGGGTTCCAACCAAATACTTCGGCAATTACAAAAAAAAGTTTAACAGGATCTCACAAGATCCAAACTACTAGCTAGTCCAAATCCACAACCTAATAAATAACTCCAAGAAGAATCTCAACTCATGCTTGCAAGCCAACAAGCAACCTTCTTGTTTACCAAGCTACACTTAGCTATTATCTCTACTCAAAGTTTTTTTCCTCTTAGCTACTCCTTCTCCATGTCAAATGGCACTGACTCTAGACTCTAAAAGATCCTCTATTTATACTAAACCAAGCCACAAGTCAAACTAGCCAATTACAATAATTAAATGCATCTAAATTAAATATACCTTTCAAGATAGAGTTAGTTGGCAACAAACATTAATTACATGACATAAATTAAATACATTGGATAGACCCCAAGTTTACAATGCATCACTAGCTCATAAGACCACATTGGAATACACAAACTTAAGCATTGGTCCATGTGCTAATCAACTATCCAAATCCAAGAGTGTACACACCAACTCCCTTGGATAGAAGCTCAAAAATACAATCTCCCAAGCTCTGCCATAAAATAAGAACACATTACTGGTAACCACTAAAATGGCTCTAACTCCAAGATGATGACTCCAAACATCACGTACACTTAAGGAATGGTTTCCCAATATTCCTTGAATGGATGCCAAACCATGCTAATCATAATTCCACAAAATTGATAATGAAGCACCTACATACAAGATAGTTGACTTCCCTAGGATGCTCTTGCATCAAACACCCCAGGTGTAAAGAAAATATGCTTTTAACAATTGGAAGAACATTTTTCAGGGTTTAACACATAAACCCCAAACTATTTCTTCACATACATGTCCTCTTCCATACCAACTTGTATATTGTTGCCTTTTTTCTTTTTCTACAACTTTATTTCTGTAACTATCATCTTCACATCAACCTTTAGTGCATAACAAATTTTCTTTCCACACTAATCTGTAACCCTTTCAAAATCCTTCTCCTCAACTTAGCGACCAATTCTTAGATTCTTCCTACTGATTCCTTCATTCTTCATAGGAATTAGAGAATGCTTCCTCCTACCTTTCTCAATAGTAAACACATTCTTGACAAAATCATGTACAGACTTACAATCATACTACCAAGGTCTAACAAATAATATGTGACAACTACACGTGTCCACAATATCACATAACACTTGATCCTTGTACTATCCAATCTAGAAATCAATAAAACATTGCTCTCTCACTTCCAAAGAATGTTCATCTTGTAACCAACTAATCCTATAAGGACAAGGATATCTTACTCTCTTCAAACCAAGTTTTTGAGCCATCTCCTCAGTGACTAGGTTATTAGTACTGCCATAATCCACAATCATAGTACAGATCTTACCTCCAAACTTACAATGATTCCTAGAAAAATTTCTCCTTTTACAAGGTTCCAGCATCCTTTTTCCAAGCAACACTCTCTAAATCTACAATTTATCCCCATCCTACCTAGGTTCATTTACCAAGAGTTGAACCTCTTATACCAAAACACTTCTTCATTCACCCACCTAAGGACATTCAAAAGATATCTAATCTTCTTCACCAAATCTATAGCAAGTGCCCTTAAATGCACCTCTATCTATTCTTTTCCTTTGTTTAATAGGTTTTGATTCATCTAAAGCAATTTGTTTGTTCTTTACCAAGTGATCTTGCTTCTCCTTCCCTCAAGGATTACCTTGATGTCTCCTCTTTAGCTTCTCTTCTGATCTCAAAGCATACTAATAAGCATCCTTAATTGAAGCAATATTCAACATACCAATCTCATCCTAAATATTGAATCTCAAACCATTAATATATCTAGCAACCGTTTATTTAGACAACGCACTATTCCTAGACCAAATAGTCAACTTATAAAACTTCTCTGCATAATCTTTCATAGTCATATCCTTTTGCTTTAGATTCTGCAATCTCTCAAAAAAACTCAAGTTCATAATCATCAGGAATGAACTTGAAGCCTTTAATTTATGTTGAAATTTACAAGTTGGAAGATTTACTTCTGGGAGGGGATGAATCAGAAGTAACAAACTTTAACCTCTAAAAATTTTAACTTAGATGATTCACATGCATCTAATACATCGACTTAACATGAAAAATAAAGACATGCACGAAAATAGATAACACAAGATTTTGGTCACCCAAAAACCCTCCAAAATGAGAAGGTAAAACTAGGGTGGGGATGACATGCATAAATTATCACTGCAGCAATATATAACTGATTAAGGTTACAAAGTTTGACCACTTTCAATGGTCCACCTTGTGAAAGGCCTGCCCTATTAAAGGCTTTACACCCTATTAAAAGTGACCTGGTTAAAGGATTTACAAACACTCACTTAGAATGTTACCCCATTAAAGGATTTATCACCTTGTTAAAGGTTTACAACATGGTTGTTAAACCAACCTATCTCCATAGGATTTTCATTTATAATACAATGGCTAGAAAGTATTAGAATGTGTTGACTTGATGACTTACAATCTTTAATTATTGATTATAGATCCTTGTTCTAGTCAATTTAATCTAATCCTTCCTGATCTAATATGTCTCTACTCAAAGTGTTGATACTTTATTCTGAACAATTTGATTTTGTAGTGATGCTCTTCCTCTAAGTCTTTACACCCCTCTAAATTTTGCTAGTATTCTCCCATATGACTCTCTTTGATATAACTCTCACACATACAAATTATGGGGTATCGACCTCCTCATAAAGGCTTCAAATACGTTGGGTTAGGTATGAATCCATTATCGATATTCATCCATCTTTTCTAACTCAAATCTTTACACTTTTCCTATTGGTTTCATGCTTTCTCCATTTTTTTGATTGGTTGCATGTTGATTACATAGGGAATGTAAAAGATTCAATATTATCTTTTAGATCCTTCAAGATTAATTGTGAGTTAGCTCAAAATGATTTACATCCGAGTTTGTGAAGGCACAAACTCATATGTTGATCCTATGTTACTTAACAATTATTGATTGTTGATGCTCAGCACATATAGGAATTGTCTTGCTTGGCTCATATAGTAACTCTATCTCACTTGGCATCTATACTTTGTTTAGCACCTACAATGACTTAGCATCTATACTTTTCTTGAAACCTATAGTGACTCAACATCTATAGTGACTTAGCATCTACAGTGACTCAGCACTTGAAACCTACTTAGCACTTGAAGTTCACTTGGCACTTGTTGAATTTTTGGCTCAACACATACTATAGCTCAACATCTATAACATACTTAGCTTCAACTTAGAAATTGGTTAAGTGTGTTGACACTCAATTGTCAAAACCACTTTGAGACCAATAGTCTCCCCTTTGACATGAGTGTCAAAAATACTTAACTAAACATTATGAATATGATCTCTATAAGTATAATACACATCTTGTTTGGCATATGCACAAAACTTCAAAAACTTGTTCAAAATTTTGTAGAAGACTATATACCTCAAACACTTGTAACTCCCCCTGAGCTAATGTGCCATTTCTATATCCAAAATCTCTTATGATGGATTTGTCTCATGCTAATGTTTTTTATACTCTTTATCTTTGCCTTGTCTGCTCTATTTGTACTCTATTTGTAACCCCTCTGTCACACATTTCCCTTGTAGTTTTTGCATCCTTTTGCATTTATTTCCTTATCACTCCTCAAAACTCAAAATTTTATTATCTCCCCTTTTGGGTATACTCCTCCTTTGGCTCTCATTTATTATATCCAATTTATTATATCTCCCCCATTTCTTATTATCTCCCTCTTTTTGACACTCATGTCAAAGGGTCCTAGTAATGAATTGAATACTTAGCCAAAAAATATTTATTTACCTCCATTATAATCTTTAGAGCAGCATCCCAATTGTCTAATGCAATTTCTAGTGCTTTATGTTGGATGGATATCTTTACTGCAAGGTGTACGAGTCCTTCCAATGTAGAAAGATTGGGATGTTTCTTTAAAAATAATTTGCATAGGCCATCTCTTTATGCAAAACTTCCATATGGGGGGTTATGGCAGAGTGTATCTGTATCAACTTGGCCTTGATGTTAGCCTCATCAACTGTGAGTACAACTAATTCCTTTTGAGTGTGAAGCATTATGGAAAAATGTTTCACACTTTGAATTGGATCCTTTGGTAGTTGTGTGCATGATACGTTGAGGTTCCTCTCCAAGCTCAATATTCTCTAGCTGCTCTCATGTGTGAAATATGAGGAATCACACAATTTGGAGTACAATGAGAATATGTTCTCAAGTACTACTTTTAGTTTCTCTACCTTTTTAGCCAGTTCCACCTGTGATAGTGCTATCTCACTAGATATTTTCTCATTTATCTTCATTTGAAAATTCTTCTTAGACCATTCAAGTAATTTAACATTAGTATCTAGGTCTTTATTTTGTACCTGGTCCACTATGTTGGATTGTTGCTCCATGATGGGCTTTGTTTCATCAAGTATTAGCAAGCTGAAAACATCAAGAAATATGTCTTTGATTTCTATCAATGCTTGCCTCTTCCTATATTCATTCTTGAGTATTTCTTGCTTCTTCTTCTTCTTCTTCTTCTCTAGTGCCTCTTGCACTTCATTGATCTGCGCTATGTTCATTATTTTGTAGTCATAACTTGGTATGACTATCTCCTCATCAAGTGTAGGGTCTCCATAGTGAAGTACCCTTGCTACCTTGGTAGAGCTCGAGCCTAGTGCTAATATTTGCAATGGTAATGCATCAGTGCTCGCCTACTTAGTAGGAATCCGTATGGTAGGCAAATTAACTAACATTTGTATTGCCTCTTGTTCTCTCTCGTTAGGGTTTTTCTCCACTTCCTCATCTTCTTTAGTTTTGGGAAATCAATTATAGTGATTAGAGGAGGTGCTCCTTGACTCTGTGTTGAAGGATTAGAGGTATCTTTCTATCATTTTTTTTCCCTTTGTTTGCTCCTCAGGAGTTACTATGACTATAGTGTCAACCTTAGTAGATGTGTCTTGTGTTGCTTTCTCCTATGGCTAACCACTTGTAGCTATTGGATCTTTTTAAGGTGGTTCTTATGGATTCATGTTCTCCTTGGTTGTTTCAGCTACTACCTTTTAAAGTTCCTCTACACTCATTAGAACTAGATTGGTGCACAATTGTGCTTGTAGAGTTGTCTGGTGAAGGATCTTTTTGAGATCTTCTGTAGTCAATAGGTTAATGTTCTGACCTGAGGTATCAGGAACAACCTTCACAATTATTGTTTCTATAGATGTAGGTGTAGCATGCGGAGGACTAAGTTGTGGAAATTGTGTATCTTGCACACTCTATTCCTATTGCTACTCCTTAGTTGTTGCCATGTCACCTTTCTATGTCTCCTTCTCCACTATAACCTTTTCCTTCTCTTTCTCTACTTCTTCCTCCTTTTCATTTTCCTCTTCTTTTTCATCATTATTTCTTCCCTCAAAGGGATCTTCTTGTCCTTCCTTGACTATAGTCAACCCATAAATCAATTTCCACATTTGTGTGGACTTCTTTACAACATCTTCAATCTTATTTTGCAGAATGCTAAAGGCTTTGTATTTGGGTGCAAATTTGCTCACATGTTTCTTGCTAGCCTTGCTTATTTGACATTTAGTGAGGTCAGGCATTACACGAGCCAAAGTTGAATCTCTTATTTATTTCTCCATGTTTAGGAAATATTGCCATTTATTTTCAACAATGGAGTACAGCTCGCTAGTCATATTATTATCTAGTTCAAGTGGAGTAGTCTTGAACTTGGCCATCATAGTGTAGATTGATTCTTCCACTGTGTTCTACTCTTATCTTGTCAACTTATTAAAATCAATATCTTTTAGCCCTGACAAATCTTCATTATCCCTAATATTATCACAAACATTTTCTAGGTCAGATTTAGTGTTGTGACTTACCACTCTGAAATTGTTCATTATCAGATTCTTTCCTCTCCTTATCTAATTCTAGGGTTGCCACATATTTTCTTCTCTTTTTCTCTATTGGCCCTCTTAGTTGTGTTGCTTTCTGCTTCTCTTGTTCCTTGGCTACCTTAGTTGTTTCCCTTGTATCTACCTTGGTGATAGGCTGGATGGGCTTGGCTTGGCTATTTTCTTCTTTCCTTTTGGCTGTACAGTAGGCTATTCTTGTGCTTTCCTCTTCTTGGGTTGTGCTTTGGGTGCTTCTTGCTCAACACCTTCTTCTTCCTCAACATCCTCACCGATGCCTTGGGTTAATGCTAGTGGTCCTTGCCCCTATTCCTCTTCATCATCATTTACCTCTTCATCTTCTTCTGGCTCCTCCGCCTTTGCTATGCCTTCTTCAAATTTGGCCTTGAGCTTCTTTATTGGTTTATCCTTTTTCTTAAGTGTAGAAGCTATCTTCAACTCCATATCTACTTTTGATCTCACCACATAATAAGTTCCAAAATGTGGGGTACTCTTGTCTACTTCCTCTACTACTAGAGCTATTATGGCTACAAATGCCTCATCAATGTTAATTTCATAACAAAGAGGTCTAAGCCATCTTACCCTTGGTTTGGCTACTTGAATGCAGGTATAATCAATTTCAACAAGAAAAAAACCATCATTTACATGCTGCTTAACTAATGAAATAGGTATCCTCAATCTCTGTTTCATGGATTTCTTGAAATCTTCAAAATAACTATTCATTAATGTCTCAAAATTTTCCCCCATTTGTTCAATGTATTCATTTACCTAGGCTATAATGGACCTATTTTTTTTCTAGCTAACTTTTCCAAAAGATAGAAATTCATTCTATACATAGAAAAATATTCAAATAAAAATTGGACCAAATTTACATTGGGCTCCCTTAGTTCTCCTTATAGCTCCTAAGTTCTCATTGATTTGTTCTAGTTGTAATTCTACTAGGTCATAGGTATGATCCTTTTTGACAAGTTTGTAGCCAACATCTACTACAATGTATGGAACACTGTAGAGTTTTCTAGATTGATAAAACTTGTGTGGAATGACTCTAACAACAAAATCAACAAGAGGATCCTAAATGGTATCTATGGTCATGCCTCTCTTGTTCCACTTGGCTCCTATATTTTTCTCAATAGCCTCTTTGGAGTCACTTCTTAGGGTTTTGGGCTGATCTAGGGTTGGATACCTTGTTACCCTGTGAACAATCATCATTGATATTTTGACCAAGCAATCTTCTAATCACAAACTTCCATCATGAATCCTACTCAACACAATTTTGATCCATTGAGTTTTGAAAATAGTAGGGAATTCTAGGGCACGAGTTAAACACTTCCTTTCAACAATTTGGAATTCTTCCTTTAAGACCCCATTTTTGCATAATCTATCATCAGCTTCTCTAATCTCCATATCTCCAATGGTATCTATCTTGTAGTTATAACATCTCCTAACATCTTGTACCATTACTACCTTAGAAAGAATCATGGATAGGGCTCTAGTTGGGTCATTTTTATAGGAAACTTTAGGGATAGGTTGAAAATTTGGTTACTTAAATTCATTTGACAATAGTTGGACTCAAACAGTTCTTTCTCCTGAGGTTCCCTTGAGCTGCATGCCATTTCTTCAAACTCGGGTTTAAACAAGAAGAAATTTTGAAATTGTTTAGCTTGGCACTAGTATAAATACTTTAAAATCAATGAAACTATGCTAAATCTATGTAGGAATCTACTAAAATGCTTGATTCTTTGCTTGGAATTCATTCAGCTCTCTTCTTCATCTTTGTTCTTTATTCATGATGGTGAAAAATGATTCAAAATGCAAACATATACCCTATTTTCATAGCATTTAATGCTTAGTGTGTTTACAGCTATCCACTCAGCTTCTTAAGCATTTATGCTTTACTCAGCATCCATTTTCTTTCCACTACTCAACATACACTTGAGTTTCCCTTAATCAGCTTCTATTGGAGCTTCTCTTCACTTAACATCCACTACCAACTCGACTACAATTAACCACTTAGCTTCTACTGACTTTGGTAGAAAACTTGGCATGTTCTATATCTTTACTCAGCATTTAAAGGCAACTCAACAACACTTGTGAAAACTGAAAATTTTAACTTTGCATCTCTATTCGTGCTGATCTCTCCTTTTGAGTACTTGCTTGTCTTGGAATTGATGTATGATAAAGATTTCTGTATCAATCCCACATACCTTCTTTTTCTTAGTTAAATGAAGTGTGACCACTTGACCTTTTAGGTGAAGTGATCCTTTCGTTGGATGTGCTACTTCCATATTTCTTCTTCCATGTCTTATGCATTTCTCCTCTGACATGTTCAACATCTACCTTTCCTTTTCCTTTGTTGAACTCTGAGTTAGGTGTCTTTGACCTTGTTGGGTAGTTCCTACTAATGTGTCTAGTCTTCAAATAACTAAAGGAGTTAGGTGCCTTTGACCTTGTTGGGTAGTTCCTACTAATGTGTCTAGTCTTCAAATAACTGAAGCATGTAGTTTGGCTCAACCATTTGTTGTAGTTTCCACTTAAATGTGTTCTTATGTAATTTTTAGGAATGTGTCCATACTCCTGATAGTAGTGACACTATACTTGGTGGTGTAGTTCCAATTATAGTGATGTTAATGATTATTTCCCCTTGTTGGTTGATTAGGTGTCCACATAGGCTTTGATCTACACTCAAAATCTCTATGTCCATACTTCTTGCAATTGTAGTAGTGACATTCAAATCTTGGTGTCCTTATAGTCCTAGTCCTACAATCATGTGCTTGATGTCCTTGCTTGTTGCACTTGTGACAGTGAACCATGTTCTTAGGTTTGTCATCCTGATGGGTGTTCTAGATCCTATAGAAATTAGAGGTATTTCCCTTTTTACCACAAAAAATGACAAGTAGGTTTAGTGATCTTAGCTTTGTCACTTCTTTTTGTAGTCTTAGATGACTCTCCTTTCCAGTGTTGGTGTATCTTGGTCTTGAAGTATCATTGCTATCTCTTAGTGATTTTAGTAGCTATTCAAAGTACTTGATGGCATCATTAGGTTTTTTGAAGCTCTCTACAATTTTCTTCTCTCTTTCCATGTCATTTTTCAGTTGTTCATTTTGCATCTTCAGTGTGGAGATCTCAATGTCCTTGACATTCAACTCATGATGTGCACTCATCATTTGACTTAGGGTGTCTAGCTACATGTTGGAAATTCTTGCAAGCTCAATTTCCTTTTCTTCCAACCTATTAGCAAGGTTTCTCTTGTCCTCTTCTAGCATAGCCTTATCTTCAATGGTTCTTTTCTTATGTTTAGTTACTTCACAAATCATCATGCTTGAGATTCTTGTTCAAGCTTGAGAGTTCTGATCTCTTCTACTTGAGCTCTATTCTTCTCCATTAGGCCTACTATTGCTACATCAAACTCTTTGGAATCTCCATTTGCAAACATTTTAGAGGTCTCAATCTCCTTGTATTGTGTATCATTCTCAGCTATGGCAATCTCTCTTCTTCTCTTTAAGGATTTTCTTAGTTCTTCCCTGGCTTCTTTCAAAGTATGTAGAGCAAGTTGTATATCAATCACCTAGTTTTCTATGACCTTCCCATGTTTGTAAACTTCCATTTCCAGATCTTTTTGCCAAGCTATAAGGCTTCTCCTTGTGAGAACTTGGCTCTAATACCAATTGTTGGAATTTACAAGTGGGAAGATTTACTTCTGATGAGTTTTAAGTTGACTTTAAACTTACTCTTTATCAATCTCACTTTCAGTGGATCTCCAATATCCTCTAACTCAAAATAATCTTCCAATTCACCAATCTAATCAATTAGGTCTTTAGGATTTAGAGCACCTAAAAATCTAGAAAGATTCATCTTATGCTTTACCTTCAACTAAGATCCAGATCTATCAAACTAACTAATCCTAATTCCCATATATGTCTCTTAACTCGATCAATTCTACCTTCAACACTCGATCTAACAACCTCAAAGTCTTTAGAGGATTCCTCATAACTACCTTTGGTACCCATATGTCAATGCACACCACCTATAAAACTTATGATTTCAGTGATCATATGACTCTTCATCAATGCCATCTTAGATCTGAATTCTTCATTAGTCTTCTCTAAGATCCTCACATCCACACCATCACATAGATCTTTAATTTCCCTAGGGTTCAATTTTCTCAAACATATCTTCCAAGATTTTCACAAACCTTCTACATAAAATCAACTAGATCCAACCTCACTCTGATAATCTTCACCCTAGGTCCTAGTGCAAACTACCTCAAGTTCGATGATCTTTCTACATGCTCAGGAATAACTATGATTTAATATCATCTAATGCACTACAAGGTAGGAGAATCTACAAAGGAGATGTCTCATCCCCCAACAAACAACCACACAATAGATTATAAATAATAACATAAAGATTTATATCCAACATGCCCGGTTGTAAGGCCTTATGGGTTACAACCAAATACTCCAATAGTTACAATAAAATCTCACCAAGGGCTCATAAGATCCAAACCACTAGCTAGCCTAGATCCCTAACCTAAGAGAGAAATCCATTAAGAATCTCAACTCATGTTCACAAGCCACCAAACAACCTTCTTGTTTCCCAAGCCACACTTAGCTACTAGCTTTACTCAAACTTTTCTCCTCTTAGGTACTCCTTCTCCATGTCGAATGAGCATGACTCTAGACTCCATAAGGACCTCTACTTATACTAAAATTAAATGCAGCCACATTAAATAAACCCTTGAAGCCACAAGTCAGTTTGGCAACAATCATTAAACGCATGAAATAAATTAAATACTTAGGAATGACCCCAAGTTTACGGTGCATAAAAAACTCATAAGACCACATAAGAATAGATGCACTTAGACATCAATCCATGTGCCAATCAACTATCCAAATCAAAGAGTGCACCAACCAACCCCCTTGGATTGAAGCTCACAAATACAATTGCCAAAGCTCTTGCATAAAATAAGAACACATACGAACAAGCACTAAAATGGCTCTAACTCCAAGATGATGATTCCAAACTTCATGCACACTTAAAGAAAGGTTCCCCAATATGCCTCGAATAGATCCCCAACTATGAAAATAATAATTCCATGAACTTAAGCATGAATTTTGTAGTGCCTACCCCCAATTTACATTTTTGTTATCATTGCCAAACTCTTTTAGACCAATTTATGCTTGATGATTAGTAGCATTATCTTTTAGATTATTAGATATTGTTTCATACTTGGTTGATTATATGATGAGACTATTTGCTACTAGTTATTTCATCTATGCATGGTTATACCTTGATGATGATTACTACGGTGATTTCAGTTACTTGATGATGATTAGTTAGATGGTTTGTTATACTTGTTTTCTTATGGATACTTACCCCATACTACATGTGT
This sequence comes from Cupressus sempervirens, assembly GCA_028749045.1. Taxonomy (NCBI): domain Eukaryota; kingdom Viridiplantae; phylum Streptophyta; class Pinopsida; order Cupressales; family Cupressaceae; genus Cupressus; species Cupressus sempervirens. Next base: position 274,829,274 of record CM053786.1, on the reverse strand, counting down.
ATGGTGTGCATGTATATTTTCTTTACGTATGACATTTTTGACATGGTTAAGGAAAGGAGTCATAGTCACCTACTAGTCGAGATCTACACAATGCACCACTTCCTACCATTGCATGTTTAGATTAGAATATATGTGTTAGTACATGTGTGGATTTTATGCAGATTACAGGTACTAGGTATCGACTTCCCTGAATTGCCAAGATGAGCATACCCTATTGCATTATCTCAATGGTAAGAGAGGGGAGATAAATTCTTGGGTCCAAATTCTAACCTCTAAACCCATTTTTCCTAAAAAATTAGGATAATTATTTGAGATGTTACCTTTTCGAATGCGTTGTATAACATAAATTCATGATTTTAACCATTAAGTTTGATCTTGTATGTGGTATTTTATGATGGGTTTTTGTATTTTTTCTTATAGGTCTTTGGTGAAATTTCTATTAATTAAGTCAAATTAAATGATTTAATTTAATGAAAAATTATTATTATATTTTAAATATTTAATTATATTTAATTAATTGGTAAATTAATTAAAGAAAAAGAAATAAATTTATATAGAAAACTATAGTTCTAATTTTAGAGCATAATAATATTTATTTAATTTAATAATAATATATTTAGGAGATATTTTTAAATAAATGCTAAATATTATTATTACTTAAGTTAATAAATATTATATTTAAAACATTCTAAAAAATTATAAGAGAGAGTAAGCAACTAATTAATAAAGTTTATTTTAATTAAATTGGATAAAGTATATGCATGAGATTAAAATGTAATAATATTAATTAAAAGGTGAAAGAGAAATTGAATTATTAAAGATATTTAAAAGTGCATAAGGTATGCATGAAGTTTTGAAAAAAGATAATAGAGAGCTAAAAAGTTGTGATCAAGGAGTTCTCTTAGGTGATCGCACAATCAATGCCCTGAATTTAGGAGAGAACTCCTTATCATCATTTAAGGGTCCATTTTTGAGGGTCTAGTAATTTTCGAGAAGGAATTTTTAGAGACAAGGCTTTTAGAGAACAAATTTCTCTCACAATCTTTTGGTTATTTGTGAATTTAGCATCAGAACCAAATAGATTCTTATGTTTTAATCACCCAGTCAATTACATTATTTAAATATATTCTATCTTCATCATGAATGTGAATTATTTATTTGAATTTACCTGTGATGAATCTTTCAATATTATATTTTGGATTCACTGAAATGGGTTTCTTCTATATACGTGGAGATTAAAATATCGTTAAAACCCTCTTTCAGTAGATTGAAAATGGAAAATTAAATAGGGAAAGGTTTCAATAGAATAGAAATTTTGCATTGAAGATTTGATTAGTTTTTCGTATTCTTCCTATTAGAGTGTTTGTTAGAACATATATAATGTGTGTGTGTGCGTGTGCTTGTGCGTGTGTGTGCGTGCGTGCGTGTGTGTGTATTAGAAAAAATTGGAATTTGGTAGGGGGAATTGTTTTGTTTTAAATTTTAAATTTATATATATATATACAAACACACACACACACACACATGCACAAATAACTATGGAGGTGGGGGCAAGGTCATTAACTCCCCACACCCCAATCCTCCCAATTGCCAACCATTAAAACCTGCATACGCAGGTGGTACTATGGCCTACGACAGCAGTAACACTTGTAGTCATAGGGGTTAAAGGTCAGTGGGCCTTTTAAAAGTAAATGCTTTGCTAAATTTCTATTTTTGTAAATTTTTATTATTATTTTAATTAATAATTTCTATTACTAAGTTTTTTTATTAATTATTAATTAAATTATTAATGAATTTTTAAATATTTAAATATAGTTAATTTTGTTAATTATTATTAATTAATAAGATATTAATATAGTTGTTTATTTTCATACTTATTAATTAATTTAATTTAATTAGTTTAATTAAGTTTAATTAATAATGAATATTGTTTAAATGAATTTATAGATCTAATTTATTATTTTATTTTAAAATTAATAGTTATTATTTTATTTTAATAATTTGAATAATAGTTACCCTTAAGTTATTTTGGAATAATTGACTTATAATCAAATAGGGGTAATTGTGCATTTATTTAAATATAAGAATGGGTTAATTGTAATGGTAATACTATGATTATCATCTACTTAAAATGTACATTCAAACAAATACTGAAACCTTACTGTTAACTCAACTATGAGTTTTCAAATCAAACCAAACTATGAGACTACTCTTTTTTCTGTGTTGTCTATGTTTTGGGTTTGGGTTGACTAGAGTGTTGACTAGTTATAGGACATCTAGCAGAGGCTTGGGAGTTCTATGTTTGTGTTACTATGATGATTTGATCTCGATCTTGTAAACTCAACCGTGGTAATGTGTTGGTATGCTCTATGATGAGTTTGGTTATATTGTTCATTATTGCTATCAATGTTATGGTGGGATAGCAAGATGAATGTCATGACATGTTTGACTTAACCTTCTTGAGTCTTCAATCAGTATGTTATGGATACTCTCAAGTTGCTCATAAAGAACTAATAGGTTGTCCTGATTAATCTTTTGATGATTTCTAGTCACTTGTATAGGACTAAGGGAAATACTATGATATGTGATTTTATGAGCTTAGGGTACGTTATCTATATGTAATGTCAGGAAGTGGCTTGCAGTGGAGGTCGGGGCCCTAAGTGGCTACCAGGGTAACCCATTGTAACTTGTTTGTTAAGTAAAAACTCTACACTAAATGAGAGTAAAATGAACCTAATAAGATTCTTTATATGTTCTCGCCCATGCCTCAAGTGCTAGTATAGACTAGGATGGGAATGGAGAGAACGCTTGGTTGCAACCATGCATCTTTAGTATGCCTTGTTAGTATGAAAGGATACTAGTACCACAAAGAGTCACTAGGGAGCCCAGGTCAAGTTAGACTACTAGGGTAACTCTAGCGTTGATTCATATGATGACACTTGCCTGCTTGCATAGTAAATTCCCTATGTGTCTATGCTTGCCTTTTGGTCTAGATGTTGATTTATCTTGGAACCTTTGAGTTAGATTACTTTTAGCATTTCCTTGACTTGGATACTACTTTTGATTTTGGGATTGATATCCTATTTGGGACTTGAGACTATCTCCTTAGTGCGGTGGGAGTGGTGGACCATTTTGGGTTACCATGTGGTCAGGTGGTAGCGCTTTCTACTCTTATCATTGTGATCCATCTATTGTTGCCATGGCTGGAGTTTCTTATTTGCTTTTCCTTTCATTAGGTCTTTGTGTATTATAATGGATGGTTATATCTTTATGATGGATGATTATATCTTTATGATGGATGATTTCACTTATTGTATTATATCTTGTTTCATGGATCTAAAAAGGATAATATAATCTATTTTTATAAATGTATATCTTTTCAACCTTTCATACCCTGTGACATGAACAATGGATGATCGTGCATTCTGAATTTTATTGCTAAGTGGCATTCAGAACAAATGTATATTATTTAAATGGACTTGGACTTGTAATTATTCTTTCATAATCTATTATGTTTGCTTATGTACATGATTGGATGTTATTGCTATTGCTAATTTATGATTGATGTGTATGTTATTCCTTTTTTTTTTTTAAATGTTTTGCAAACTTAGTAAAAAATTTAGGTTGATTCTTTTGGATCCCTTGATGGGCCATTACAAAGCCCCTACATACACAATTGTTGACTTCCTTAGGATGCTCCTACATCACATAGTGACTTACTACAAATTATTATAATATATAAAATATTTTAATTAATAAAAATATTATATAGTTGTATTCGTCTATAATTATAATTTTATTAATAAAATGTTTTTGTTATAATTACATAAATAATTATTAATTGTTAATGATAATGTCTGATTAATCTACTCTTAATTTTAATTTTATTAGTAAATAGAATTTTTTATATTTATTTTCTATTGGATATATCATATTTATTCTAGTATAATGCAAATAAATTATGAAACTAAAATAATAATATTTTTATAACAATATATATTAATATTTCTTAAAAGATAGGCAAGAGCCTAAAACACAATGGTAAATTGTAAACCTCTTAATTGGGAGGTCTTAGGTTCGAATATACTCAAGCTTAATTAATAATTGAAATAATTAATTAGGAAAAAAAAAAGACATTGGCTTCGGCCTCTTACCGATTAAAAGTAAATAAAAAATCTTAATATCATTATAATGACTGTCTATAACTATTTTGAAAGATTATTATTGAATATATGTATTCAAAGAGACTCCTAGATATGGTTTAGGTAGAATCTAAAAATCTAATATTATTATAATGACCTTCTATAACTATTTTGAAAGATTATTATTGAATATATGTATTCAAAGAAACTCCTAGACATGGTTTAGGTAGAATCTCTTTCATTTATCATTTTTCTTGGTGATAATATTTTTCATTAGATTAGAGTTCAAAGAGTAAAATATGGGCATAGTTTAGGTCAATAAGAAATCTAAAAGTTTATTTTCTCTTTATAACTAGTAATTATCCTTGGAATTATTTTTTATTATTAAGTCAAAATTGAAGGCTATGGATAGGATGTGTAGCTTCTTATAAATTTTGACTTATAATTGTCCTAATTGTTGGAAATAATATGTTTTAACTTCTTTAATACATCGACTTTCATCTTGACACATATATGCCACTTTTTAAAAATCTTTCTCTTTGATTGATAACTATAAAAAAAATTTAAAAAATCATGTATTATATATATTTTAAAATAACTTCGAAGCTTAAGCCTACCCTATTTTAAAGTTAAAATAAATTGTTCCTTAAACATATTGATGTGATAAAGCTTACATTGTTAAGAAATAAATAAAATAAGTGTCACATAGTGGCTTAGTACTCGCCTTTAATTTTTAGTTTTATTTTAATAAAATAATTAATTTTTGATTGGTATTATGTATTTTGATTAATTGTTATTATTTATTTATTTAACTCATAGATTTGCACCCAAGACCTCCTAGATAAGAGGCTCATAATTTACCATTATATTATAGGCTCTTGTCTAATTTTGATAAATTCATTATAATATATTAAATATTATAATGAATTATTTTATTATATATTTATTTTATTTAATCTTAATTATTGATAGATTGATCAATAATCGACAAATAATTTTTATTGAATTTATTGATCAATTATTGATGACTTAAATAACTATTTTAAAAGTTTATTATTGAATATATATATTAAATTAGACTCCTAGACATGGTCTAGGTAGAATCTCTATCCTTTATCATTTTTGTTGGTCATGATATGTTTTCATTAGATTAGAGTTCAAAGAAAAAAACAGGGGCATAGTTTAGGTCAATAAGAACTCTAAGAATCTCTTTTGTCTTCATAACTAGTAATTATCTTTGGAAAATATTTTGTTTATCAAGAAACATCTTGATTTGATTGAGTCATAAGTGAAGGGTATGGATAGGATATAAAATCTTGATTTGATTAAGTCATAAGTTAAGGGTATGTATAGGATACGTAGTTTCTTATAAATTTTGACTTATCATTGGCCCAATTGTTGTATCAATTATTTTTTAACTTCTTTAATACATCCACTTCCATCTTGGCATATATATGCATTTTTTCAAAATCTTTCTCTTTGATTGTTAACTATAATTTTAAAAAAATCATCTATTACACTTTCTTTTAAAATAACTTTGAAGCTTAAGCCTACCTTATTTTAAATTTAGAATGAATTTTTAGTTAGTGGATTAGTACTTGCCTTTAATGTTTTAGTATTTTTAAAATAAAATTATTATAATAAATAAAATATATTAATTGGTAGAAATATTATATAGTTGTAATTTTCTCTAATTATAGTTGTAGTAATAAAGTATGTTATATAAATAATTACTAATTGTTAATTATAAAGTATGACTAATCTAATCTTAATTTTAATTTTAGTGGTAAATATAATTATTGATATATATTTTCTCTTAGATATATCATAATATACTAGTATAATAAAAATAAATTATAAAACTTAATCTTTTTAAATAATATATAATAACAATTCCTAAAATATTGTATAATATAAGTATACATTATTAGTTTAACATTTTAAATTGAATGAAAAAGAATAAATTATTAAAAGTATAATAGATTAAAAGTATAAAAATCTAAACTAACTTATTTACATTTAACATTATTAAATATTAATAGATCACACTAGATTAATCAAAAAACAATTCTTACAAAGTATTATTTTAATAATCCATGAAATTCTTATCTATTTTTAATCCCTATTTAAGATATGTGGCAAGTTCAGAGATATTATTGATAAGATACACCAGAATTTCTTATGGATGTGATCAGAGGTAAAGAAAAAGCTAAGCTTGGTTAGTTGGGATAAAGTGTGTAAACCAAAATCTCAAGGAGGTCTAAATTTGAGAAGAATTAGAGATCGTAATAAAACCCTCATGATGAAGGTTGGTTAGATTTTGACTCAAAACTCTGCCCCTTGGTGTTGTATTATGAGTGCTAAGTACTTGAACTCCCACCCTTTTACCTAGGATCTCTTTGGAGATGGTCTACTGATGAGGTCAAGGATATGGAACAATGTCCTTAGTTATGAAAATACTTGAGAGGGGGGATAAGATGGAGCATTGGTAAATGTGATCAATCTTGATTATGGAATGAGAGATGGATTTGTGAAGTTCTCTTAGTTGAAATGAAGTTCACTATGCTAAAAGGGCAGAGGGGAGATTGAGATGGAGGAAATGATGAAACACTATATTCATTATAGTGAGTGGAATACTTTCAACACTAGTAACTTCATTGAGACAAATTAATTCTTATAAAAAGAACAAAATTCTCTCCAAAGGACTTTCATATTCCCTCCTTCTTAGTGATGGATAAAATAATATGGGACAAAAATTCAAGTGGGGAATTTAGTGTGGAATTATCTTATTTTTTCTTCATTGGTGTGGAGGGAGCATTACACTAGAAGAATGTTTGGCATTCCAACTTCCTCCCCAAAATTAATTTCTTCTGGTGGTCAATCATTCTTAATAGTATTCTCACCATTGACAGCCTTATGAGGTGTGGATTTCAAATGTGCAATAGGTGTGTGTTGTGTTGCTAGGATGAAGAGTTTGTCCCTAACCTTTTCATTTATTGTCCTTACTTTGTTCATGTTTGGCAAACTATTTTTAGCTAGCTTCAAATTTCATGGGTTTTTCATAATATTGTCTCCCAATTCATCCTTTGATGACAAAGCCCTTTACACCACCCCCTAATAAAAATCATATGGGAGGCCATTCACCCTATGTTTGCTAAAACATATGCAAAGAACAAAATAATTGCATCTTTATAGATACAAGTACCCACTAGGGGTGGTTACACATAAATGTATGGCAGGAATAACTTAAGTGAAATATTAAAATAGTTAGTGGTAATGTAAATCACCAGCATGAAGCCCATTATGAAAAGGCACTCCCTATCATACATCAAGTTGTACTCCATCACTCGAAGGACTCTTTATGGATGAGTGATTTGATCATTGCTGGAAGATCTTCATGCAACGATCGAATCAATTGTACAAAGATCAATTAATACTTATACTCATTCGTGCAATGATCAAATCAATTGCATGAATGAGTATATTTATATATAGTCATTTTGTCAACCTTGATCATTGATGACTTCATGTCTCTATCTTGCCAAGTTTTCAACCACCTAGTTTCCCTCTTTATAGATGTATTGTATCCTGACATCATTAAGATCATTCAGAATACACTAAGAATCCATAATGATCAACGTGGCATTCTAGCTCATCTTGATATCCTCCTTGACAACTTTGATGAGTAACATAGAATCTTCCTCAACAATCAAATTTTAAATTCCCATGTTGCTAGCTAACTCCACTCCACACAAGAGCCCAAGTCCTTCCACTTCATTGCTCAAAATGCTAACACATTTTCTAGAGTATCCTCTAATACCAACACCTTGCATGCATTCCAGATAATTTTTCTCACAATAGCCCCCTCTCCACACTTTGACACATCAAAATTTAATTTCAACCAGTTCAAGGGGTAGCTTCCATTTAGTTTTCATCCTCTCCTTGAGCTTAGAATTAATAACCTAGTTGATATTCAAAACATTTGCAAGTGTTAAAATATATACTCATGCTACTTTTTAATTATAATATACTATATCTAAGTAAAACACTAAAAACTCTATCGGAGAATATTCTTAACTTTGAACTCTATAAAACAGTGTTTATATTTTATTAAAAAATATCATTAAAAAGAGTAAGAGTTATTAAAACACAATTTTTTGAAAATAATTTTATTTCATTAGTAATTTGGACACCAACTAGTATGAAATATGTATTTAACAGACATTTCCAATTAGAAAACTGTGAGAACATATATAACTTAGCTAGAATGAATTAATCTAGACTGTATCTTTGAACAAAATTGATTTTTAGATAGAAATACTCAAATTCAATCATTTTGATAACTCATACTAAAAGGTGACAAAACTTTGTACTTTTAGCCTAGCGGTAATTTATCTTTAAATTTACCTTTACCTCTTGGTAGTCTATTTGAAAGAAATGCTTTAATCTCATCCATATCAACATTTGAATCTAAGTCACTTTCATTCTTATTGATCTTTTTTTTTTGAACTATTAATGGTTAGTGAAGTCTTGAAATCATTCCCAATTGTAGGCACTCCATTCTAAAAATTACTAAATTCAAATGCAATCAATAAACCAACTAAGACATCAAGAGTAAGATCACTCCTAACATAGCTCTAAATTACTAAATTGTAGATACTCTTATAGAATAAATAGGTAATAGCATTTTGAGAACATTACTTGCAACTTCTTCATTTCTAATGACTTCTTCTTTAGCTTTGATATCACTCACCACTTCTTTGATTCAGGTCACATATCAAGCTATGTTCTTACCGTTTTTCATCCTCATGCCATCATAATTGCCTCTCAGACTTTCAGCATTAGCTCTCAATACATTGTGTTCTCCACAATGCACATGTATTAACTTGTCTCACTTTTCTTTAAAAGTGCCACATTTTTTGACATCATCGAACTTGGCATCATTATGGTCAAATGCAGTCTCAACCATCAGGATATTGTGTTTTTTATTATAGTTCATCTCCTCTACTATCATATGAGGGTTTGAAGAAGTGTATTGGTGATATAGATAATATAGGTCATTATCTCCAATTCTAGATATTTATGACCTCATTCTTATTATCCATGAAGAGAAGTTCCCCTTGTTCATCTTTGGTAATTTTCTCTTATACATTTTCAGATATTTAGCTCAAGTCCCTTCAAACTTCTTCCTTAAAGAACTCAACACTAATACCAATTGTCAAATAACTAAGAGGGGGTGTGAATCAGTTATATGCAGTTATCATACTAGCCTTAAAATACTTTAGTGCCAATTCAAACTTCATAAACTTTTAGATCAATAACTCAGTCATGACATCCAACATCTCCATTCAAACTTATAAACTCTTCATATCAAATTTTTATCTTACTGTTTCTTAATATATTAAGTATTAGAGTAACCACTTAAATTATACTAAGTTGCAACATTAAAAAAGTAACATGCAATAAGCTTGTAACATAATAAGCATTCACACATTTGACACACATATTTAACATAGAAACTCTATAAAGGGAAAAACCCACCTCAGAACTAACAACCCAAATAATTCACCCTTTTACAGTGAGCTCTATTAGGATCTAACCTTATTAATGACTACATGCACATTTTTAGTGTGACCTTGTTAGAGGGTTTTCAGAAAAGATCATCTAAACCTTATCACTTATTGAAATTTCTAAAGAGTTTCCTACTCTAGAGGACTTACATAGTATTCAAAAGAATGCTACCATATAGGATTTCAAAGACTTACTAGCTGCACCTAGTTGAGATATTTTTTACAACAATGGTAAGAAAGTAATAGTCAAAATGATTTGTTATGTTTTAGAACCTACCTTAATATTTTAAATCTACAATTTTCTCTACCTCTTCCTTCTAATTATTTTTTGTCTAAATCACACACTCACACTTCAACTTAGCACTTCGTCTTTTGGATCTTGATGTTATAGTTTTTCTCAATTCACCATCTATCTTTTTTCTTCAACTCTTAAAGTATTTAGCACAAATACAATCAGCGATGATAAAAAACAAGAAACATTTATTCATCCCTTTAAATAGAAAACATTACATCACTCTTGAAACTTCTAATTTTCATCTATTAACCATGATCCTAGATATCAGATTGAATGAATCTAGATAATCAAAAAAATTAACTCCATCATGAACTAAATGGTCCATTTCAAATTGTTAATTACCCTTCATGAGTTCGTCTTTTAATTTCTCTAGCCATTGATCTTATAACTAACTTTTTCCTTATCTTTGAAATTGCTCAAACATTCTTATTTTTCATCAAATGTTATCTTCATATTAAATATTTTCTAAACGGGTTCTTCCTATTCATAATCAATGAATACAACATATTGGTCGATCAATACCTCACTCGATTAGCACTAAAATTCAACACTTCTTTATTATGTGCTCATTAAAAACTATAGTAGCTCTGTTAAAAATGTGTTCCTTCATTTAGTGAGTTGATTATCTTAACACTTCATGATCTTTAACACCTAATACATGATCTGATTAAGTGTAAAATAATCAAACTAACATTATACTATCAGAGTCCAACTCATTCAAGTGTCCATTGAATACCATATACTTATCAACACTCTAACCCATCATACTTTCTTTAAATCAGCTTCTTTAATAAAATCCTTTTCAACAATCAAACAATATGGCACTCTTCTAAATTAGTATAATGCCTAAAAACTAAGCCTTATAATCAATACCAACATGTCAAATGATATAACTCTTTCACATGCATTAACTTCATCATCAATTGGGACTAACATTGTGTTTTGGCCTCTTAGAAGCCCTAGAAGATTCAAAGAGAAGTGGTTCAATGCTCCTCAATTTAAACACCACCAACATTGCACTTATCCCTAAGGGAAAGCTTCTAGATACATTTATATAATTCAAGCCCATTTCACTTTTTAAATACCATCTACAAAATCTTCACAAAGGCCATCTACCTTAGGCTATATCTTCTCATTTCAAAGATTATCTCTCTAGAATGATGTAGTTTTGTCCTAGGGTGACAAACCATTGAAGAGGTACTTGTTTCTGATAAAGACATTCATTCTACCATAGTTAACAATACACCTACATTTATAGAAAAAATGGGTATGAAATTGGTTTATGATAAGTTGAAATGGTCTTGTTTATTTAAAGCCCTCAAGAAATTTGATTTCTCAGATAAGTGGTGCAAATGGATCAATTCATATTTGTTAGGAGCATTCTCCTCTATTATAATCAATGGTATACTAATGGGGTTCTTCAAGTCAAAAAATTGATTAGGTAGGGAAATCCATTGTTACCTTCACTATTTATCATTATGGAGGAAGAATGTAGTAGAATCATTACTTTCAAATGCAAGTAGAGACTGTGGAGGGGAGCTTGTATTGAAGGTCCATAGAATTCTATTACCCACTCTTTATTTTTTGATGATACATTTCTCTTTGGCAGTTCTAATATTAGGGAGGCAATTGAAATCAAACATACATTAGAATTATATTTAGGAGTTTCAATACAATAGATCAGTTTCACTAAGTCAAAAGTATTCCTTTTCAATACTAATAAGGTTGTTTCATAGAAAATTATTCTTATACTAGGATTCACACAGGATCTCTTGTATACTGATTTTAGCATCGCTATCTTTGTAGGCTCAAATAAGGAAGCTTACTAGAAATGCATCACTAAGTGGATTAAATGTAGTCCATTTATGCATGGAAAGTGAGATGGATTTCCCTTTCAGAAATAATCTTGCTTGTGAAAATGATCCTATCTACTATTCCAAATTATTACCTCTCAATTCTCCAAGCACGTTCAAGCATTAAAGGAGATTATTTGGAAAGGTAATATGTTAGAAGAAAAGAAGATACCACTTGTTTCCCTAGAAGATATGTCTTCATCTAAGATTTCAAGAGGTATTGCAATTATTGATATGGTAGCTAGAAACAAATCATGTGGGGGAAACTAATTCATAAAATGTACCACAATTTTAGAGAAAAATGGTGCCAAATCATGCAAGAAAAATAGCTAAACTTATTGGACCCACTCAAAATCCATGCCATTTGTTTGTCCCCCTAATGGCTTAGCAGTGCAGGACTTCATGATTGCCTCTAGAGAGATAATCACTAAGTACATGATGTGGGAAGTGAACAATGGTGAGAAAGTCTAATTCTAGTTTGACTCATGGAATGGGCTCTTCCCAATGAATCAACGTGACACCCTTAAAGATACTTCATCCATTTTCATGGACCATTGGGGCAGCTACTTATTTGACAATGTCAATTTTGTCAAGTGGATACTAAGTGGAGTCATTTGGAAAGACCCATCACTTTTATCTATCTCCTCACTTGAAAAGGACTTTTTGATTGAGACTTTGTTGAAGAGAAAAATTCTCCTTTCTAATAAATATGACAAAATAATTTAGGCACCTTCAAATGATGGATTCTATTCTATTAGATAGGGATACTAGAAAATAAATGATAAAGAAATTAACCATAGGGCCTTTGTCTTCTATTGGAACAATGTGGTGCTTGTAAAGGCAGGGTGCTTTGCATGGCTTACATTAAAGAACATTATTCTTACCATTGGTCATCCTCGTAAATTCGACAATGCTTATCCTTTTAGATGTGTCATGTTCCAAGATGCCTTCAAAAAAGTGGATCACCTTCTCTAGTGTGCTTACGTTCATGAATATCGGGTAGCCATCATAGGGAAGTTAGGACTACACTTGGCCTTCCCAAACTCATTGTGGGACATGTTTAAGAATTGGCTAGTAATTTTGCAAAATTATTTCTTTGCCTATATTTTGAAATGCATCTTAGCCTCCATATTTTGGTCAATATAGTAGGAATGAAATAAATGAATATTCATAAACACTATCTTGATAGTTGAGGTAGTTATTGAGGGAATTGAATTGACTATTTCAGAATTAGTCAATAATTATATTAGAAATGCTATGTGCTCATACATCTCACTTGCCCCTTTATTCCATCCTTCTTGGGTTCTATGGGTAAAGCTATGAATAGAGAAGAGATAAAATGGCATCCTTTAGAGTGCAGTTTTGTCAAAATCAACTTTGATGGTTCCTCGCATGAAAACCCTAGAACTTCAAGAGTTGGAGTATGTATCATAGATCAACGCTTGCCTTAAAATAATCACACATACACCCAGGTACTAAAAATATGATAGAAGCCCAAGCATTACTTTCAGGACTCGTACAAAATTCACAAATATTCACATTGAAGGTGACTCAATTTGATTATCTCCTCATGTATTCATCACTCATCTTCAAAATGGAAACCAGCCCAAACCCTTAAACAAGCATGGACTATCATGGACTCCTTCAAGGATTGTTCTATCTCACATACACTCAAAGAGGGTAGTAAAGTTGTAGACATTCTCGGAAATTTTGGATACAACCAGAAGGAAGTGGATTCTTTTCATCACAATCTTCAACTGTCAAATTTTTCCAAACTACAAGAGCAAGTACAGCTTGAGCAATTGATATTCCATGATGAAAGGATATAATTTAAATACTAAGTTCCACTTTTCTTTAGCTCGGGTGGACGAATTCTGTTGAGGTGCATATCTAAATTGGTATCGTGGAGGCATATTGTGATTCCTTTCGTAATGTTTATCAATTGTCCTTTTCCACTCAGCCACGGGTTTTAAGTGAAATAAGATCTAGTTAGCCTATATAACACTGTGATATGACATATATGAAAACAAAAGGAATTAAGTCACATGCATCAAGTGCTTTCTAGTAATAGATTAAGAGCTGAGATGCTGGAAATACTAGATCTAGCCAAAGTGAGGACATTGTGGCATTAAGTCCTACAGAGAGTCAGGTGGAATTAACTAAAGAATGGTGCATGTGAAATTTTGCATCTTGTGATTGTGAAGATGGTACAGAATTTGGAATTCGGTACCAGTATGATGATCAGAGCAAAGGGAAAAAATATGATGTAACTTGGTAATAATGCATCCTATATTATCATTGTTACATATGAACGCCTACCAAAGGTTTCCTTATTTGGTGGGTATCTATTTTATTCACATGGCCGAGTACTGGACGAAACACTTATGATTTAATTCATACTGTAATGTTTAATTAAGAGTTTGTTAGTCTGCACAATACAAATATTCCTCACATCCTCTTTCAGTGTGGGGTTGCTCTATTAATAATTATGGTGAATTACATTTTGGCTTTAAATACAAGCCTTCTTCATTTTTCATGCACCATTGCTCGATTCTACTTAAGAACTATCTAACTTGTGTGCTGAGGCACATCTGCTAGTTGAATTTTTTGGCTAAACATGGAATATGGCCAAAGTAATTACAAAGTATACAATCTGGTGAATAGGCGGGAGAGACCATTTGATGGTTTTCTATCAGATGACTTGCTCAGCGTTACATTCAACATGGAGTGTCCCAATTATGTGAGAAGCTTCAGGAACATTCTAGCAGATGAAATTATCTCCCCATGGAAAAAGAGGCTCATCTTTTCATCACAACTGATATCCATTTTTTTGTCAAACATTACTAATTTCTTCCAAATTACAAACAGGTTTAAGGATGTTGTAAGGAAAACGATTTGGTTGGGTTTGGTTTCAAACATACAAATTGTTGCAAGGAAAATAAGTTTTACGATGTTGTAAGGAAAACACTTTGAGGCTCAGAAGGATAACATGGTGGCAATAACGGATTTTCTGTGTACTCTATCTCTCAAGGATCTGTCTGAACCTACACCTATGAAAGAATGACAATGGTCAGTGGGCTTCCAGTTTTGGAAATATTTAGTGTGTGGGCTACAAGTACCTTACAGACTATGGGCGATTTGGACATAATTCAGGCAAAACTCATTTTGAAAACTTGCTTGCATGATTTACAATATTCTTCTTGTCTGATGTGAAATTCATCGAATTCAATGGGCCTTGTCGATTTGGAATCTAGGGTCTACGTGGAGTATTGTATTTTGTTTATATAAATTTGGTATATGTTTTTGGACTACAAGTGGTTTCATCGATCTAGTTAGTGGTGATGTCGATGTAATTAATATATCAAAGTTTACAAAATATAATACTTTGCAAGTTGATATACTAGCAATCGCACCTTATTGTGCAATAGGTATGCTGTAGATGTATGGAAGGTCAGCCAAGTATTTCTCCTTTTGTTGGTATCTCCCTCTCATCCTCTCTAGACCTTTACTTATCTACCTCCCCATTTATATCCCCTTTTTATCGTATCATCTCTATCTCTCCCTCTTTATGTTTCCCTATCTAACTCCCTAGATCTATTTCTATCTTTCCATCTCTAGATCTCTCTTTATCTGTCATTTTTTCTTCAATATTGTATCTCTATATTGGTCTCCATCTATATTGTCCTCTCTCTCTCTTCCATATCTAAATATATCCCTCTCTATCCATCCATCTCTTCCCATCACCCTTTTCCATATACCTTTAAATCTCTACATCTCTATTTTCTTCCAAGTATATCTTTGTATCTCTGTATATCTATTTTGTTATCTTTCCATCTTCTCTATATACCTTTAATATATCCACCATAATTAGATGGCCACATATCTTTATCTTTATTTTCACATAAATCTTCATCTCTATCTCTTTCTCCCTCCTGCATCGATCATCCCTAATTTTGTCTCTTGCTCTTTATCTCTCCCAATCTCTATATCCATGTATATATATGTACTTATCTATATTTGATGTTTTTTTATCTATCTATTTATTTATACCTCCCTCCTCCTCTCTCTCTATGTGTGTGTGTGTGTGTGTGTGTCCTTATCTTTTTATCTCTCTATTAATCCATCTCACTATATATTTGTATTTATCTCTCTTCCTTCTTATATTTTGATCTCTATTTTTCCAAATCTATTAATATATGTCTCGTCCTATACCACTCTTTAATCTTTATATCTTCTCTTCCTTTCTCTCTCCCTTTCTATTTTCATTCCTTTATCTCTAAATGTACATCCCTCTCCACTTTCATTCATATGTTGCTCTCATTACTTTCCCATATCTCTATACTTACTTTCCCATATCTATCTTTTTATTTCTATCTGTTCACATTTGGAAAGATAGATAGATATAGAAATAAATACAACTATAGTCAAAGGGGGAAATAATAATTGTGTGTGTGTAGGTGCACATACATGAGATAAATGGAGATAGATATAAATAGATAGAGAGGGAGATAGGAATACAAAGGACTGAGAGTAGAGTTTTAGAAAGAGATGGGGAGACAGGGAATCAAGATCAAAAGGAGAGGCATAGAGATTTATATAAGTTGGAAAAGATATAGGACAAGAGAGAGGGGAGGTGATAAAGAAAGATAATGTAGAGAGGGAAAGAGAGATGGAGAGAGGAGGAAGAAAAATATATGCAAAGCCACAAAATAAAAATATACTAATAAAGCTCAATAGGAAAAAATAAGGTGTGCATGTGTGTTTAAAAAATGTAGATCTAAAGATATGGAAGAGAAACAGGAAATGTGTAAAGGATGAGAGAGATATGATGATAGAGATCTAAATTTGATACATTATATGTATTAAATATAACTATACTGATTCAATTTTTTAGTTTTCTAGTCATTGACTATATACTCATCCTTTGTTTCGGTCTCCCACCACTTGTAGATCCACCACATGAAACAAATCTCTTACTTGATGAGCTTATCTCTCTTGACAAGAGTCAATGAGTCCAAGAGGATTGATTCTCTTAGCTCAGATTTCCTCCTGCTTCATCATGAGACATCCTTAGCTCCCTAGCTAGATTTATGGATCTTATTGGACATTTGTTCTCAAGCTAGAGATGACAATTTATCATAAGAAAAAGGAAAATGTTTGTGACCCTTCAACTTAGGCATTTATCCCATCAATCTTGAAGATCATTGACAAATTTTAATCTCAACTATCCTCCTCATTTATCCCCTTACCTTCATCTTTCCAACCCTCAGCTTTTCTTCCTCTCCCTATGCTTCTATTTCTTCCTCTCACTCTTTCCAATAACCCATCCACTTCCCTCTCGCCACCAACTTCCATTGTCTTGCATCTACTTTCTGTACCAACCATATTAACCTAATGTTGGATCATAGAGTGTGATCCAAAACGTTGATGCTAAAAAAATGAACACAATCAAATCCAGAAGAAAAAGATAAAAAAGTCTAATGGATTCTAGAAATCTAATCAAATTGAACAACTAAAAGATTAAATCAAATATTATTAAAAGAAATTTAATTATTAAATAAATAAATGGTTAAAATATTAAAATATTTTTTTGAATAATAAATATATTAAAATTGGAAAGTTTGCAATTTAAATTTAAATTCTAAACATTACATGTAAAACTTATTAATATGGTGAAAAGTTATTTCTTAGAAAATAATTTAAAAAAATGCATATTAGAATAAAAGTAAATTTTCTAAATACATAAGTTTAATTCTATTATACATATTTTAATGGAAATCATATTTTACAACATTACTTAATCAAATTTCAACCATAGATAATAAAATATCTTCTCCTAGAATAGTATAAAATATATAAATAATAAATTAAAGTATTCCTTATCATTTACAAAATTAAATATTTTGATTCATTTTAGCAATGTTCTATCATTATATAACTTTATTTATTTAAATTCAATTAAATTATTTAAATAAATAAATCATCAATTATTTTATTACATTTGCTAACTCGAATATTTTGTCAAAGTATGTTTCATGTTTGTAATTATTATAAGCTTAAATTTCCCAACTCAAAACAACTTAAACTAGCACTTGCACCTTTAATGGTGCAAGGGATTATGCTGATAAAATTATGTACTTTTAAGCATTTTCTTGAGTATGTATTAATCTAACATATTTGATTCAATTATGTCATTTTGATTTCTGTCACACTTAGAATACAAATGCTTTGTCTAAAGAGCCATTTGATATAGGCGGTCCTCCTCTTTTTTTCTTATAATTGTATATGAATTGCTTTTCATTTTTGAGTATCTTTTAAAAGTGAAAACGGGTTGGATACAGAGACCATCTATTATTTCTAATCTAGATATAGCTATAAAATTGAGTCCTTGTCTTTCAATTCCATCGATATCAATCGTTGCTTTCTATAGCATGAGTCCTTGGGATTTGTATTGTGATAGCCCATGACATGGTGAGTGGTAGTTGTCTTCAACTACCTAATGTGATTAGCACTAGTGGAACACATTTTGGTTCATCTATATTCCATGGTGGTCCAATGTAATTTATAAACCATATAACAACATACATGGGCATGTCTAGTGGCTTGGTGCCCATTCTATAGACAATATCTATGATTTCATCATTTCCTCCATTGACGAGTCCTGCTTCTATCCAAATGTTTGTCATAAGCATAATGTGCTATCCTATATAGAGGAGTACATGTTTTTCCAATTGTTCATGATAAACCTCACTCTTATCTTTGGATCCAAAATTTATTTCTATGCTTGTGGCAATTGGACGATTTAATGATTTTAGCATTTTCTTATTATGTAGTTTCAATGCATCATTGTAGCATGTAGATGTATAGACCTATTAAATTCTTTATTTTTTGTTGGAAATATAGATGAAGTAACTGAGAGGGGAGGGGTGAATCAGTTACCACAAAAAAAAGTCCAAAAATCCCTTAGATGTCTAAAATGCTTATTTACTGCTGATACTTGGTAAATAGTGCAAAAATACTTTAACTTAGTAAGTTAACTAGTTACTGTTCATCTAGCATTCAAAGTTATTAATATGCATGCAAAGATTAACTAAATGAACACAAGAGACACCAGATTTAACGTGGAAACCGAATATGGGAAAAACCACTGAGTAACTAGTCACCAATTTTCACTCTTCTGAAGTGAGCCTTGTTAGAAGCCAACCCTGTTAAAGGTTACAAAACACACTGTTAGGTGTGACCTTGTTAGAGGATTTAATCACCCTATTAGGAGTGGCCTGGTTAGAGGTCTTTAGAACAATTCAACTAAATTGTCACCTTGTTAGAGGATTTATAAAATGGCTGTTAAACCAACTCTGTAAAGAGATTCTGAATTCACTGTTACAATGATAAGAAAGCAACAATGAAATGACCTGAATGATATGCAACTTATCTTTTGCTGATTACAGATCCATGTTCTGCTTTTCTGAATCCTTACTGATCAAATACGACTTTGTAGCACCTCCAAGATATCTAATCCTTCATCGATGGAAGTTAATTTCTCGCCATATTTCCTTCGATGATCGAGTGAGCTCAGTGGACACTAGCTTTACTTTGCTGACCGAGTGAACTCAGTAGAAGCTAACTTTTATTTGCTGACCGAGTGAGCTCGGTAGAAGCTAAATTTCCTTTGCTAGCCTTGTGAGTTCGGTAGAAGCTTAACTGATGACTGATATGACATTTGTGTAACATCAAAGACAACATTCAATTAAAAATTGTATCCAACAATCTCCCTCTTTGGCATTGATGGCAAGACAACATGTCATGGCAGAATGAAATTTGAAAACAAGTCTAGCAAGTCTTTTCTTTAGCAAACTCCCTCTTTTAGTAATCTCCCTCTATGAAGGAATTACTTAGCGAACCCTTCTTTCAAACAAATTTCAGAAAGATATGACAGTAAAACTCTCCCTCTTTGACAACACATGCCAAAGACACCATAACTCAAATGAATTCTAATGTACCTTTAGTACTGATTCATATGCAATATTTCCTATCTATGTTGCATCAACTGATAGATCTTCAATTTCGTATGCATTGATGCATCACTAAAACTTTATTTGAGCGAACTTCGGATAGGGGAGTGACCCCTAACTTACCTCTTAGATACAAGAATGCATCCTTAGGTAATGGCTTTGTGAATATGTCAGCAATTTGGTCCTTTGTATGGACATATTCCAATCTGATCTCCTTATCTTGCACCAATTCTCTAACAAAATTATATTTTATTGCAATGTGCTTGGTTTTGAAATGCATTACTGGATTCTTAGATAGATTGATTGCACTTGTGTTATCACAGAACATAACAACTGGTTCTTTGATTTCCACCTTCAAGCCTTCCAACAACTATTTAAACCAAACAATATTTGAATAGTTTACTGCTGCAGCAACATACTATGCCTCTGCTGTAGATTAGGATGTACAATTCTGCTTTTTGCTTGTCCACGAAACCAATCTTTCTCCTAGAAAGAATGCTCTTCCACTTGTACTTTTAGCATCAGTAAACACTATTAAATCTAGATTACCTCCAAATTTGTACCATAAACCATAATCTTCAGTTCCTTTCAAATATATCATTATTCTTTTGATTACCATCATGTGATTTTCTCTTGGTTTTGTTGAAAATCTCGCTACAATCCCAACTGCAAGGGCAATATCTAGCCTAGTATGAACTACATACTACAACTTTCCAATCATAGATCTATACAAGGTTTGATCTACTTCTTTTGATTCATCTTCCTTGGTAATTTTTAATCCAGTACACATAGGAGTTCCAATTGGTTTACAATCTTCCATACCAAACTTTTTCAATATCTCCTTAATGTATTTTGATTGAGTGATGTAGATACCATTTTTATTCTGTTGAATTTGAAGACCAACAAAGAATTTTATCTCACCAAACATAGACATTTCAAATTCCTTGTTCATTTGTTCTAAAAATTCTTTGCAAAGATCATCATTTCCTGTGAAAATAGTATCATCTACAAATATTTCTGCCAAGACAATTTTATCATTTGGTCCATCCTTTATATACAAGCTACTGTTATTATTAGTTCTTTGAAAACCAATTTGAATAAGATAGTTATGTAATCTTTCATACCATGCTCTAGGAGCTTGTTTCAGACCATATAGTGCCTTGTGTAATTTGTAGACCATGTTTCTTTTATCTAGATCAACAAAACCTTTAGGTTGTTCAATGTAAACCTCTTCATCCAGTATACCATTGAGGAATGCCGACTTGACATCCATTTGATAAACTTTCAATCCTTTGTGAGCAGCATATGCAAGTAAGGTTCTAACTCCTTCCAGTCTTGCAACAGGAGCAAAAGTTTCTCCATAGTCTATTCCTTCTTCTTGAGCATATCCTCTGCATACTAATCTAGCTTTGTTTCTTGATATCTTACCATCTTCAGTCAACTTGTTTCTGAATACCCATTTAGTTCCAATAACATTTTTATCTTTAGGCCTGGGTACAAGAGTCCATGTCTTGTTTTTCTCTATTTTCTCTATTTCTTCATTCATAGCCTCAATCCAACTATCATTTTCTAAAGCATCTTTGATATTTCTAGGTTCAAAATCAGCAAGTAAACAAGTACCTTTCAACTTATTTCTTGTCATGGTTCCTTTAGATTTGTCTCCAATGATCTAATCTACTGAATGATGTCTCTTGACATATTTTGCTAAAACAGGTTCTTTGCCTTTTGAATGAATTTAATTGTTATCCTTTTGCATTTCAACTTCAGGTTCTTGCTGTTTTGGCTCGGTAGATATTGGCTTGGGTCCTTCAGACTCGATAGACACTTGCTCGGTAGCATCTGGGTGTAACTCGTGTTGTTGTAGCTCGGTTTAAACTTCCTGTAACTCAGTTACTGATGACTCGAGAGTAGAAGATTCCTAATTGATTTGTACTATACAAGGTTCAATGAAAACAAACCTTCTATAATCTTTTGGTTCCCTTTTGCTTTCTTTTTCAGTCCTTTCTGCAAACTCATCAACTTTCACATGTGCACTCTCTATGACTTTGTTAGTAGACAACTTCAAACATCTATATGCTTTAATTTTGCAAGAATATCCCAAAAATATATTAGGTTTATAGCCATACCATAGCTCATAAGGAGTTTTGAATGAGTCCCTTCTTAGTTGTACTCAGTTCAGGGTATGAACTGTAGTGCTGATAGCTTCCTTCCAGTATTTGATAGCAATGCCTTTTTCAATCATTAAGGTTCTTGCACAATCCATTATAGATCTATTCCTTCTTTCAGCTATTCCATTTTGCTCAGGAGTTCCAAGAGCTGACACTTGTCTTTTGATTCCTCTTTCAATACAAAAGTTATTGAACTCATGTGAAATAAATTCTCCACCTCTGTCTGACCTCAAGCATTTCAATCTTTTCCCTGTTTCCTTTTCTACTTTGGCCAAATACCATTTGAATTTCTCAAATGCTTCTGATTTGTTCCTTAGATACATGAGAGTCATCATTCTTGAGTAGTCATCAACAAAAAGAATGAAGAACTTTTCTCTAGTATAGCTTTCAATTCCAATGGGTCCACATAAATTAGTATGCACAATTTCTAATATATCTTCAGACTGATAGTTTTTACTTTTAAAGCTAGTCTTTCCTATTTTACCAATCTCGACAATTCTTACATAGACCGACCTCAGGTTTCTTTATGTTAGGAATGCCTCTTAATTTCTTGAATTTTCTTATCTATACCAAATTATCAAAATTGACATGACACAACCTTTTATGCAATAACCAACTTTCTTCAACTTGAGCAATAAAACATGAACCTTCACCAAGTTCAAGATAAAATAGGTTACCTTTTGTTTGAGTGCCTGATCCAATCTGTTTTCCTTTGTCATCCAGCAGTCTTGCTTTTCCATGCATGAATTCCACTTTGAGTCCATTATTGAGTAGCTGTGCCACACTCAACAAATTATGCTTTAGTCCTTCTACCCAATAGGCATTATCACATATAAGTTCTTTGGTTAGAAAGATTCTTCCTCTTCCTTTTATACAACAAGGTTCATTGTTACCAAATCTTACACTGCCACCATCATAGTTTTCAAAGTATTCAAACTTAGTTTTATCACCAGTCATGTGATGAGAACAACCACTATCTATGATCCATGTATCATTTTTTCTCATATGAGAAATGAGTGCCATTTCCTCATCATTATCAGATTCATCTTTCACAGCAATATAGACAATTTCATCTTCTTCTTCATCATTAGAATCATTAGAATCTTTAGCCATAAAACATGTTTTCTTAACTTTATCTTTGAATGATTTGAAGTCTTTCTTACCATTGTACTTGTAACCTTTCTTGTCATCTTTGTTCTGCTTGTTTGGGCACCTAGCAGCAATATGACCGACTTCTTCACATGAAAAGCAGATTAGAGGAAATTTACCTTTAAAATTACCTCTACCTCTAGAATATTTCCTTGCTAGTAGAGCTTCAATCACTTCAAGATCACTATCTGAACTTTGGTCTGATTCATCTTCACTTCCTGACTAAGATTCTTTTTTCTTTTTTCTTTTCTCATTAAGTGAAAGCTTGGCTTCAAATGCTGATTCAATGTTCTTGGAAGTTGGAACATAGTTGTCAAAGTTGTCTAGTTCAAATGCAATCAATCTTCCAACTATGGCCTATAGATTTATCTTGTGATTTGCTTCACATCTTCTTTCTTGAATTGCAGAAACTCTAATTGCATAAATGGGAAGTAGAGTTCTAAGAACTTTACTTATTACTGTCTCCTCCTTGATATCTCCTACAGATGCTTTGATTGCATTGACACATGCTTTGACTCTTTCAACATATTTTGTAATGTTTTCATCCTCTCTCATCCTCATTTGATCAAATTTTCCTCTCAGACTTTCTGCTTTGGCTCTTCTCACATTATCATCTCCTCCATAGACTTCTTTCAACTTATCCCACATTTCAAAGGCAGTTTTGCAATCCTTGATGTCATCAAATTCTTCATAACTCAGAGCAGATGCTATATCTATCATCATAATGTTGTGAGTCTTTTTTTCAGCAATATCATTGATAGACAGTGTACCAGCAGGTTCTTCATATTTTTCATCAAGGTACTTCAGTCCTGTGTCACCAATTAATGCTAGGTGAAGTCTCATCAATCCTTTCCATGCAGAGAAGTTGTTTTTGTTGAGTCTAGGAATTTCCCTTTTGTAAGACATCCTGATCTTTAGCTTAGATCCTTGAAATCTTTTCCTGAAAGCACCAAAAGCTCTGATACCAATTGTTGAAAATATAGATGAAGTAACTGAGAGGGGAGGGGTGAATCAGTTACCACAAAAACAAGTCCAAAAATCCCTTAGATGTCTAAAATGCTTATTTACTACTGATACTCGATAAATAGTGCAGAAATACTTTAACTCGGTAAGTTAACTAGTTACTGTTCATCTAGCATTCAAAATTATTAATATGCATGCAAAGATAAACTAAATGAACACAAGAGATACCAGATTTAACGTGGAAACCCAATATGGGAAAAACCATCAAGTAACTAGTCACCAATTTTTACTCTTCTGAAGTGAGCCTTGTTAGGAGCCAACCCTGTTAAAGGTTACAAAACACATTGTTAGGTGTGACCTTGTTAGAGGATTTAATCACCCTGTTAGGAGTGGCTTGGTTAGAGGTCTTTAGAACAATTCAATTGAACTGTCACCTTGTTAGAGGATTTACAAAATGGCTGTTAAACCAACTCTATAAAGAGATTCTGAATTCACTGTTACAATGATAAGAAAGCAACAATGAAATGACCTGAATGATATGCAACTTATCTTTTGCTGATTACAGATCCATGTTCTACTTTTCTGAATCCTTACTGATCAAATACGACTTTGCAGCACCTCTAGGATATCTAATCCTTCATCAGAATTTTCTCTTCCATTCACTTTGTTCACACACACACTATTCGACAACTTGAATATCTATATATATACCTTTCAGATTTATCAAGTCAGCTGAAATATAAGTTACAATAACCAAAAAAATATCAGTCGGCTACATTAATTCTATGAAAAAAATAATAAAATCCTTCGCTAGCCGACTTAGCTCAGTAGTCTAGTGTTAACCAAGTGAAGCTCGGTAAACATTGTAAAATCTTGCAAAAGTCCTTTGGAGATCGAGTGAACTCGGTGAGCACTGACTTTCCTTTGCTGTCCTAGTAAACTTAGTGGAGGTTAATTTCTCGCCATATTTCCTTCAATGACCGAGTGAGCTCATTAGACACTAGCTTTCCTTTGCTGACCAAGTGAACTCGATAGAAGCTAACTTTCCTTTGCTGATCGAGTGAGCTTGGTAGAAGCTAACTTTTCTTTGCTAGCCTTGTGAGTTCGGTAGAAGCTTAACTGATGACTGATATGACATTTGTGTAACATCAAAGACAACATTCAATTAACAATTGTATCCAACAATTTTTATCTGTGCATAAGTGGATGTTTGTATGACTCGTTAGGTGCTCCCAATCATGTTGTTTAGGGCTTGCTTCTCATATATTGTGTAAAAGCTGACAAAATTTTACTTGTGTGGTAGTTTCACATTTTTTCGAAAGATAGTCTGCAAGGTAACAACTGTAGTGAACTACTCCCAAATCAACTTAGCACTTGAATGTGATGTATAGATTGGTTTGTCCATAACAAGAGTTAGTTGTAGAAGTTGTGAAAACTAACTACAAGGATTGCAAAGAGCACCTGCATGCAAAAAACCTATGCTGAAGAGAAACCAAAGAAGGAAAAAGTAGGGCTTGGAAAATCTCAATAATGTGAGAGTAAAATGTATTCTAGAATATGAAAATAAAATTACAAGCATTCAACCTTAAAGGTGAAAAAAACCCTAAATCCTAAGAAAGCTAGGTTGCACATTAATAATTGATATAAGGATTAATTATTAATGCACCTAAGAGAAAGCTTAAGCATTAAAGAGTAATAACTTAAGTAATTAAATCAAAATTATTTAAGTAGTAAGAAAAAAAAATTACTCTAACACTCTCCCATAAGCTAAGTGAAGAGGAAAAGTTAACCTAGCACCACTATGAAAGCAGGAAATGGGTCCCGACAAAAAGGCCTGATCGTGTACCCAATACAAGGAAATTTCTGTAAACTTAAGACAAAGGAGAAAACCCAATGGGAAAAAATCCTCTCAAAAAAGAGATGAAAAAAAAAAACAAAAATAAATAGCTCAAGAGACTCTCTCAAAACCATAAAGGAAATCTCTAGAAAGTAAAGACAAAGGAGAAAACCTAGCGGGAAAAACTTCTCTCCAAAAGGAGATGAAAAAACAACAAAAGGAAATGGCTCAAGAGACTCTCTCATAACCATAAGTACAACTAGTTCCCCCGTGAGAGAGAGAGAGAGAGAGAGAGAGAGAGAGAGAGAGAGAGAGAGAGAGAGAGAGAGAGACCAAAGCCCCCCCAAAATGATGGAGCCCCTGTAGAAATGAATGAACCAATAGAACTCTAATGTAGAAGAAATAAGGGCACAGAACAAGGCAACCCCTGAATAATTGGAAGGCCTGGCTAATGCTTAAAGGGAAAAACATGAGGATCCTAAAAGGGAATGCCTAATGTAGCTGTGTTGACTCTGTCATGAAGGAGGAGATGAATGTCCTCTATAGAATCCTCAACAAGTGCACCTAGAGGCTCGAAGAATGGAGTTGGAGGGTCAGGCAGAGTGAAAGAATAATCTTGCTAAAGAGAAAAGACCTCAACTAGATGTGGTGTGGTAGTTAAAATAGTGATCTTAGGAACAATACAAAGGTTCAAGTGTCCTAACTACATCACATGATGCTCTCACATAAGACAAGAGTTGTGCTCTGACAGTGGAGATGGTGGAGCAAAGTGTGAAAAAGTGTAGAGATGGGTGGTATGATCTATTGCCCCTACAGAAATAAGGCCTCATGTTGCACAATCCCAAATGAAGATTGAATCTAGAGTGAACTCAACTATCTTCCTTGATCCACTATGTGTAATCTGATAAATTGAGAGAAGGTTTCTAGAGAAAGATGGAACATACAATACATCATTGAATGTGCCATCCTGAATGGCAACTTAAGGTGTTTTGCAAACTGATAAGGAAAAGTTATTCCCCATGAGAATACGAGGAATGGGAGAAGCCTCAATAGTGGAGAAGACCCCTTGAGAAGATGTCATATGGTGAGAAGCACCTGAATCTAGTATCTAAGGGACCTGGGAAGGGGATGCAATGGATTCTTGTAATGCATGACCCTATCCAAAATTTGGTGGAGATGTCGAAGAGATGGAAGAAGACTAAAAGATAGACACATGTAAGGTAGATGAGGATGGAAAGGATATAGTGCTCTTCTAAAGAAGATCTTGCAAATCTGCAATCTGTTTCTTATAGGCATCAAATCTCTTCTAAAAAACATGTGACACATCATGAGGTGCCTTCCAACAATAGGAATAGGTAGGAGTCTCATTGTTCTTTTCCTCCTTCTTAGAAGAAGATAATGGACTAGTAGAGTGCTGAGAAGAGGAATCTAATATCTGCTTTGGTTTCGGCTTCTGTGTATCTTGAGGTGACTTAGAAAGCAATGCTTGTGACTATGAACCTGTAAGTGAATCAATCTGAGTGAGATTTGACTGTTCACAAGTTAACCTATCACATAATGTCTTAGAAGAGGGCATAACATGTCATGCACCTAGAGCATCCATAGTGAAGTAGAAGGTAGAAGTGAAAATATGATAAGGACCTTGAAGCTTTGAGAGTACTAGATGTATATACTAATATGTTAGGAAGAAATACTAATCTATTAAGAGAACAAAGCATTAACTAACAAAACTAATATAACATATAAGAGAGTCTAAAGAGAAATCCCTAATTAGGAATGTGAGCCAAATGAATGGACTCTCCCAATAGGAATTAGCTCTTTGCTTGGTAGATGAGTCTATGTAAATGATTTGTATGTATGCTCAAGGCTTCTCAAACTATGTTTCAATGGAGATGGAAAATGGAAAATTGGTAGCTTTGTGAGCTCTCAATTTGGCATTATAAGGGTATGGTAAATGGCTTTGTTTCTCAAACTAGCATTATAACTTTGGCTTAAAATTATTGTGATGAAATGGCTTGGGAGGGGATTCAATTTATAGGCTAAGGGCTTGAGGGATGGAGGGCTAAGATGGAAGGAAAGATGAAAGCTTAAGGAGGGCTAGGATGCACTCAAAAGGGAGCACATGGATTGTGTTTGTTTAGCACCAATCAGGGAGTGACACATGTCACAAGGTGAGTGGATGGAGGAAAGGGGAAGGATGAGTCAACAAAGGAGGCTCAAAGGATAATATCTTCATAAATACCCTTCATTATGGATTGTAAGAGCTTGTAAGAGTCTCTATGGCTTTTGTAAGAGCATTCAAAGCTTAGTGGTTTGGATATTTTGAGGGGAGTTGAGATTGTTGACTTTCCTTGCCTTAGGAAAGTCTTAAGCTTGCTTAGGGAATGTGACAACATTAGGGGGTGGATTAGGCTTGGGTTTAGGATTAGATTAGGGATGTTCGAGATTTGCAAGTGCATGGCATTCATGAGGGTGGGTGAGTTAGTGACTAAGCTTAGTTAGTATGGGTGGATGCGGTGGATTAGGCTAAAAAGAGGGTTTAGGAATAAGTTAAGGGTTATTAGATTTGAGGGTTTCATTTATCAAATAGGTTTATTTAATAAATGGGGATTTTGGAATTAGATAGAAGAATAGGATTTAATTGATAAGTAATAGGTTATTTGATTTATCAATTAGGACTATAGACGATTAATTAAATTAATCAGCTAGGGGATGTCAAAGGATTAATTAAATAGGAATTTAATTAATGATGCCTTTTGAGATAACTAAATAGGATTACCGAAGCGATGTTATCAAATTTAGGTGTCTACACTAGAAAGATACACTCATCATCTAACTTTTTCTTTCTAACAACCTATAAAATAGATCGAAAAGACTTGAATCTCATCAAGAAATCCTCAATGCCAATCAATGATTTAGGAACCAAGGAGGTGAACTTTGCATCTATCTGTAGAACCCTGAGTTGATTCATTGTACAAAACAAGGTGGAAAATTTGTCCCACATAGCCCTAGGTGTAGTCAAACGATCTAGTTGAAACAATAACCCATCTAAAATATTCATTGCAATGAGGCCCATTGTCTCATTCGTCTTATTGCACTACATAAGAAACTCATAAGGCCTCTATAGAATTGATAGAACCACATCGAGGCATGACCATAACCCCTTTACCATAAACAATCTACTCAGCTATCATTTCCAAGTATGGTAGTTGTGAGGTGTAAGGCAAGCAACATAAGAGTCCTCCATTGATAGAAGAAGATGGAAGTAGAAGGGTTGTTTCTTAATTAAATGATGGAAATGAAAATGAACCCCCCCTCCCCCCACCCACAATTTATAAATTTATCCCTCTTAAACCAAAGAACCAACTAGCGAAAGCACAAAAATTGTGAAGAAAACCTAGATGCCAATTGCAAAAGAGGAAATATAAGCCTCAACTTTAAAAGGAGCCCATATAGCCTCATAACAAAATGAAACCTGCATCATCATCTCTAACTTGGAAACAACTTTTTGATGCTTCTTTTGGATTGAAAAAAGACTCAGTATGCTCAAGTTATTGCCAAAAAATGAACCACTCCTCCAAAAATAAGCTCTTTGGAAAATTATAGTGATGGTAAAAAATTTGATGACTGTATGGCCATCAAATGCCCATCTCTAGAAAAAAATCAGTTGTTAGAAAATGACATTAGCAATTGGAAATGTGATGTCAGCAAGTGCAAAAAATGGCTGACCAAAATGATGATGTCATGGTCAAGGTGCTAATCTCAGTAGTCAGATTATGAGCATCAATGATTGAGATGTTGATGTCACACTGCTATTAGTCACTCCACTAGTAGTGGTGGTGGGTGGTCAATGCTCCACCAGCTACAATAGTGGCTAGGCTAAGCACAAGTGCCCTCTGGTGGAATGTAGGTGGCTAGTAGGTGGCTGCTAGGTGGAGCTACCTGAAAACACATTTTTTATGCTTTTATTTTTTTCTTGGTTTTTGTGTCCATATGACCCTCGAGAGGCCAAATTTTTTTTTCCAAAGGCTACAATAGCCAAAAATAGAAAATTTAATATGATTTTTTACTATACCAAGCCTTCTAAGAATGATGACGATGTCCAATTTTGCCCAAAGTGTACCAAAAAAATGTGCCTCCTCTCAATTGAAGAAAAAAAACCTTGAAAAATGGGGGTTTTTGTCTCTAAATCATGGCTTCAAAATCTCCAAACTAGGAAGTGGCAAGGACACTCTGATACCATGTAGAAGT
This sequence comes from Cupressus sempervirens, assembly GCA_028749045.1. NCBI lineage: Eukaryota > Viridiplantae > Streptophyta > Pinopsida > Cupressales > Cupressaceae > Cupressus > Cupressus sempervirens. The sequence continues at coordinate 274,799,034 of CM053786.1, read as the reverse complement.
TGTGAAAACAAATTTCATAGATCACCAAGAACACCTACATGCAAAATACCTGTAATGAAGAGAAACTAGAGAAGGAAAATGCAGAGCTTGGAAAATTTCAACAGTGTGAGAGCAAAATGTATTCCAAAATATGATAACAAAATTAGAGGCATTCAACATTAAAGGTGAATGAAACCCTAAAGCCTAACAAAAGCTAGGTTGCACATTAATAATTAAAATAAGGATTAATTATTAATGCACCTAAGAGAAAGCTTAAGCACTAAAGAGTAATAACTTAACTAATTAAATCAAAGTGATTTAAGTAGTAAGAAAACAAAATATTGCTCTTACAGCAGTTGTGCGAGGTCACTGAATAGAATAACTAATACTCCACCAAAATGGACATATTGTTGATGAGGAAAGGCCTTTTGCAATTGGGTATCAATTTTAAGTAGGAGTTTTGGACCCAAGAAGCTCATTTAATCAATAATAATGTACTTGATATATTGCAATTCTTCTTGGAATGCTATTAATGCTTGACCTTGTAGTGGTTGCATATCTTTAATAGGAATCCTAAGCTTTGAATGTATAGTTGTAGCATGTATATTGAATGCAACAATGCCTATGGGAGCTAAGAGTAGTAATGGCACCTATTTTTGGTGTGCCTTCTTATTGAACATTACTTTTATGGATGCAATCAGATAGGATTTTCTTGTGTCTATTGTGCCTTGCACAATCATGTGTAATGGTTCTCATGATTGATTGTCATCATGATCCATAATTATTCAAAGTGCTAGTCTTTGCTTAGAAGATAAAGTATCGCGGGGATTGGTGGAGACCACTATAGCTGATTATGGGAAATCTAGGTGAGAAAGAATTCATTTTTTATGATTGCTAATTATCCCTATACAGTTATTATATAAACTATAGTATTTCTAATTACAAATTTGGTGTTTGAAGTAAAATTGGGATTAACAGTGTTAGAGTAAGATTGTGCATTCAAAAAATATTATTTTTAGTGGAAGAAAATTTTTGAGAAACAAGTGAGCCCAAATCAGATTGTTAGGTGATAGATTTTGGAGCCTCTTTTCATACCACCTCTTGTATGGATTGCTTCAAAAATTATCAAGAGGGGCAATTTGGAGAATTATTTCTTGGAGATGATGAGTCTGGTGAGATAGTTAGTATAGGTGACATTATGTTGCAATTGGAAGGAGGAGGCCAATGACTACTAAAAGATGCTTTTCATGTTCCTGTAAATTGAGGCAAAATTTGATTTTTGTAAGTTATCCTTTTGCACAAGGATACCATCCATTGTTTCATTCAAATTCTTGGAAAGTCACTAAAGGTTCCCGTTGTGGTTTCACAACAAATGCCCCATTTTTGGCTTCAAAAATGGGGAACCCCTTTTTTCTTTTGACTCATAGAAGCCTACTCCTTAGAATAAGGTATCTGCTAAGGTGTAATGAGGAATAGAACTACTATGAGCTAGGTTTAGGAGTTAGGTAAGTTAGTGTTGTTTGAGGTCTGGTAGCTCAGAGAAAATTTCATGTACTAAGGTCAAAGTGCACATCTTTCGCACTTGTGTGCACCTGCGTGGGGTGCACAAACTTTAGTTAGTCATCCTTATCACCAAGTGCCAAAGTGCAAATTAGCACACCTAGCACATGTACACACCTTAGTAATGTGCGCTAAGTGTGCCTACTTCCATTTTGTGCCTGTAAATGGGAACCCTCCCCACCCCCTCCCACCGCCCCAAAAAAGAAAAAAAAAATGTACTCATTGTTTGTAATGATCCTTCGATTGGCGCAACATTGCACCTTGTGAGCTCATCATCCTCGTAACACACATAGCACAAGATAAAGTCTCCAACATTGGTGCTCTACCTATGTGCCTTCCACTATGAAGACTGTACCATCTCAACTCGCCACAAGTGGAAAATCCAATGGTGTGAATTTGTGCACTTGCTCAACGTGCCCGAAGTTTAAAACAAACTTCAAAAGCCAGTCTCTTGTGCATTAGGGCACCCTACACACCTAGTAGGCACTTTGTTCTTTTACTAGTTTTTACAGAATTTTGTCAGTTTTTGCTAGTTTCAACAAGTCATTAAGTGTCATTTTGGCTCCTAGACAACAACATATTGATGTTTGCCTTTTGTGTAGGTAATGGCATCCTCATCTTTTGGGGAGGAATTTTCTCCTTTCCTCTACTTGCGAAAGAATGCATTACATTTCATTGCATTGTAGATAGGTACTTAAACTTGTCTGTAGCGAGAACCCATATTGCAACTTGCTCATATTGCACAGTAATATATTTCTAAGTCTCAATTAAGGTGGAGTGTTGGAGTAAATATAGATTTGTCCTATTTCCTCATGCTTAAGTTAAGTTATGCATCATCATTTTATAGTTAGGTAGTTAACATTATTTACTAATGTTTTTGTTGCTAGATAGTTGTTGGTAGTTGAACTCTGCCTACTGATTGAGATACATGTCTGTATATGTGTTCTTCCATTAATTCTTCAACTGTTCAAAAGGGTAAGTTTGTAACTATTAGTAATGCGGTCATCTCAGTGGACTGATAGCTATAGTCAGTTTTCTTTGCCTTTTGAATAAGCTAGTAAATCAAGACTTCAACCATGCCATGAGTAATGTAGCAACAAGTTTGTGTGTAGCTTGTATAAGGGAGATATGGAATCAAATTTTCCATTAAGGAAGTTTTGTTTATAAACCAAATTACAAAACCTTTCTTGTAACAACTGGACCAGCCATCAGCTTTAACGTTTTATATGTCTTTTATAGATTTTTAATTTGATTTGCGTCTATATTTGGTTGAATATCAAATGGAGACCAAAAAGTATCAAAATAATTGGAGTGTTTCTTTTAGTCTTTCAATACATAATACCTTCTTTTCTGGATCTAGTGCAGCTGATTAATGAACGTTGCCTGGATGATATATTATGAACGAATTAAATGGATCAAACACCGGATGAAATGCCACACATCCATTAGCATACTTGTTAGGATCACTACATTTAATATATACCCAGTCATAATTACTGTTACTCTGCTCTGAAAGGGGTGTGAACAATCATTTCGATAGGTGGAAAGAAAAACATTAGTTTTGGCAAAACTTATTTAAACGCAACTTCCATATTTTCAATCATATGCAACCAATGGTGCCAAGTTTTGAATCGACTGTTTTCTTTTAAAAATAACAAATGTAAAGGATATTAATAAATTTTAGTTTATTTAAATTACACCTCCAAACGCTACTAAGAACTTCCACCTAATTAATGGGAGAACATGCCATTTGAGTTGCTAAAGAAATTATTGTTGACTGTTTTCCTGAATTGTGAGTTTTGAAGCAGCCTTTCCATATTTTTTTACTAATAGTATCTTTGACAAATTAGTTAGATTGCTGGTTGTTTGATGACCTATTTGGTTTGCCGCGTTCGTTGCTCTGGGAATAGTCATTTTTGCTACCTCTGCTCACGTTTTCATCATATCAAACATAAATTACAGCTGGCAAAGAGACTCAGATACGTAAAGAATGAAGGGCGATGTAATTGACACATGGATTTCCAGATATCATTTGCAGTGTCTGATATCTTCTTCTCAGACGTCTGACAACGCCGGAAAATCAGAAAAATTGACTATATTATTTTCCTACTAAATTCACTATGGTTCATTGTAGCTAAATTAAATTAAAAAACATAATTGCTTCACAACTATTGATTAAAAAATTCAATAAAATAAACTCAAACACCTAATCTAACATGTTCAATTAATAAATATTTTAACAAAGAGTAATTAATATATTTTTTTTCCTTTTGCAAATAAATATGAATATATTACATTCTGAATTTTTCCTAATAATTATTTTCCTATAAAAAAATATAACTATATTTTAATATTCTAATTACATCTAAATAACATTCTTATATTACAAAATTGAATAATAAGAAACCAAAATATAATATTTTATTTACATTTATATTATCTTAAAATTATTTTAATTAATTAATACTTACACTTTCACAGCAAAAATTAAATGAAAGTGGATAATAATGTACACATTTACTATAACTCAATCTACTATTTTTTAAAGAAATGTTGTATTTCAAATAGAACCAAATTAAATAAATTAAATTATTAAAAAGGATAATATTAAATGAAACAAAAAACTAATCAACCTAACTATTATGTACATCACAATTAATTAAAATCAAGTACAATTTATATTTCTTTAAACCTCTAAATAAAATTTCTTATAAATTGTAATTTTCTAACCAATAGGAGAAATCCTATTCTAATCGTCAACCTTATACAATTTGTAATTCATAAAAATTACAAACTAGTTTATATATATATATATATATATATATATATATATATATATATATATATATATATATAAAATAAGCCAAGAGATATCTTTCTCGAGGTGCCTATTTTCATAATTCCATAATTCTTATTATCGCAAATATTTATGTGAGTGCAAGAGGCATGAGGAAATGAGTCGATCCATATTTCTATTTTGTTTCCTAACATGTAAATGAATGTCAAATTTTATTCAAAATGGAAAATGTTTACATTGAAGATTGCTGCCACTGTAGAAAGCCTCTCGGCTTAATTAATTCAATGTTAAACATGTAAAATGGTAAATTATTAACTACTCCTCAAACGTTATAATGGTGTTGGTTCAATCTTCTTTGAGAGAGTAATCAATGACGATGTCTGATGGGATGGCTGGTTGCATCACGTGGGGTATGAAGGGGGTGTCTTTTTAATCATCGTAAGCTATTTATCTAGAGTTTATCTCTTACATTGTCAAATTATTTAAGAGTAAAATCTCTGAGGTGGGCCCAGGATGAGTAAATTCCTGCGCTCCCAATTTCTTATGATGCTATAGTCAGTTGAATGGCTGCCATTTGTTCGATGGCCGTCCAACGTTCTCATTTATTTTTGAGCATCGATTTTATAAATCAGGTCCTTCACTTCATATTGGGAACTACAACATAATTAGTTTTATTTTTTGAAGCATTATTCCATCATTTGGGTATTGATGCATATCATGGAGCTAAATTTGTTGTATACTCAGATTTAGTAGACTTATTTATTAGACATTTTTCTTTTTCAACTGTGATTGAAATTATGTAAATATGTCAATGGGCCCTTGGTCTACTGGTGAAGTTGAATGACTCACAAAGAGCCCACCAGGGATCAAGTCCTGCTGATGCAAGGCCCAAAGAAATTATAAGGGATGAGGCTAGGAACATGCCAGCTGAAGAGGTTTCAAGCACGCGTGGGCCTGTATTGGATACCTAAAATGTCTTTGTGGATGACCTCCATCCAAAATTTTTATAACCAAACCCTTCGCCCTAAAAGCCCCCCCGGGCTAGCCCTTTAGAATAGTAGGCTCGACCTACCATTCTATAGGGAGTTTTATGGGTGACTTTTGGCCTTTCTCCCATAGGGGCCATCGTGGTGAAAAGGGTGGGAGGTAGGAGATAGTGGTAAGCCAGGTCCACCAACCAACGACTATAGCTAACCTTGGTATGGAATGATTCTTCTATTCAGGGTGCCCAACCCCCCCTATATGACATTTCGGCATCATGCCTGCATGACTATTGCGGCAACTAACCAATCAAATGTAACTATTCTTTATCCTTCCATATTCTTTCTTCTCCTTGTAATAGGTAATAATTGGATGGTTTATTTCAGGTTCTTCCTTGCGTGAGCTTTAAGACTAGTATTATTAATATATTATATGTGGCTTACTATTTTTGACCAAACAAATTTATAATAATTATAATAAATTTCATAATAACTATATTTTCTAATACTTTCATGAAGTTGAACCATTAAATCTACTTTGATACAATTTTGTAATATTTTTATATTAATTTTTTTGCTGAAATTTACAAGTGGTGGATGTTAGAATTTATCAACTTTATGAATGTATTCTCATAAAATTTAAAAAGATTGACTTTGTTAGAATATAATTGACAAGTCTAACTACAACAATAAAAAACTCTATACTATTTGAAATACTCTAAGAACATGATTAAATGCATCTCTTTTTCATTTCTCAATTACTATGGCACTTTTAGAAGCATATGTTATAGTTGGGAAAATTTATGCTAGGGTGACTAGCAAGAAGGGGTTAGGAATGTAAAGAGGAGAAGGAACTTGAATTTAAAGAGGAGGGATTAGTTTCACCTAAAATATAGTAGGACCCATTTCCTTTCTACCTAAACCACACTGTGTTTTGGCAACCCTTAGTTTAATATAAGCCCAACCTTAGGAGGGATGGAATTGGATAGGTCGATTACGTATTATATGTTTTTTTATGTTTTCTTCATTTTATTAGTTCATTTATTAATATAGTCATTTTTTGGCATATTAGATAGTTTGTAGAAGCAAGATGAAATAAATAATATTTTTCCACTAACCATTTCCCAACATTTATCATATTCAAAATTGGACCTTTAATCACTAGCACCACAATCAACTAGGCACCCTAGTCCAATCTTGGAGTGTTGGAAACAGGTAGAGAGAACGTACTATACTTCCATTTAGATTGAATTATAAATCCAATTTTAAAATACAAATAAATATGAATTGAAAAAGAAAAAGAAAATTGATATATTCATTAGTGCATATAATCTGCTTAAATAATGAATTTGACTCAAGGACCATGTATTTGATTTATGATAAAAATATTACAATTTAACTTGGTAATATCTCTTATTTATCTAGGTGAAATAATTATAAAACTAAGATGAACTCTTGTGGGATATACTTCAAGTCATAACCCACACACTTTTAACAATTATCGTGTCTTTGAAATAACATAGAAGAATCTCCTACATCTTGGAGGAAATTGTCAATCTTCACCCAAAAGGGAAGAAATGCTTGATAGGTTATAGTAGAAAATCCTAAAATAAATAAATGCTCATGGACATTGTTTTTGTAAGAGTAAGATAATTTTTAGTGGACATATTCTCAAACTATTACGTTTTGAATGTGAGATTGATTTGTTTCTCCTTAATAGGAATTTTTTTTATCCACTTTTACCAAGGTTTTAGGCATGGAATAGACAATCATGTGCTTTTGGTACCAAAAATAATAACATCATATTAACACAATATTAAGACCCATTACCTATAAAAAAAAATATATTTCATTTTCTATATGATTAATTAATTGATAGCATATTTTGTAACTACACAATATTTATTTAGAAAGCATAATTTAATACATTCATAAAACCCATTTCTAATAAAGTTGCTAAAAATTTTTACACTACACCATGTTTTACCACTCAAATTTTCATTACTTTCTTTATTAAATAAAATTTGGCTTATCATCTCTATTATGTCTTGCATATTATTTATTGTTAAAAAAAGGGAGTGATTGAAAATTTCCACATAAGATTAAAACAAATATAAAGGTAAGATGCTTAATTATTAGATTCTCTCCTACTTATAAATAATTCATATAAGATATTCCAATTTTTAATTTTCTTTATTAAATTTTGTCAAATAAATTCATTTGGAATAGAAATTTAGACTTCAAAATTCTCATTTTAAAACCTCAGTGAAAGACAACCTACGAATGAGATAGGAGATTTATTTGGGAAAACTCTCAAAGTAGAATTGCTTGGATCCACTTATCCCCACGTTGGGCATACTATTATGAAGGAGGTTTTTTTTTTTTTTTTTTTTGGGTAATATTGAACTTTGATTGTTTGGTGAATATTCCAAGTTATTCTGTTTTGTTGTTTTTTTTTTTTTTTGGGTAATATTGAAATTTGATTGTTTGGTGAATATTTCAAGTTATTCTATTTCGTTGTGAGCTACAATATGAAGAATAGTGAGAACAATACACACCTCATTCATCCCTCACTTCACAGCCTTAACTTTAATGAAATTAATTTTAAATTAATCTTGATATAATGTGTTTCTAAGGAATCGTGACTTGTAGGTAAACCTACGTTCCATGCCAAAGGGATAATGTATATACCTAGGTGTTTCCTTGTGTAGATGTCACATGATATATTTTAGAAACATCTAGACAAAAAAATAAAAATAACACACTTATCTTATCAAAGTAAACAATTTTTTTAAAAACTCTTCTTATATATTTTACTTTTGAGTTTTTTTGGATGATCAACTCTAGATATCCTCAACTGACAATAAAAAAAACTCTAGATATCCTCAAATGACAATAAAAGTTGTATTTATATAAAATGAAAGGATCAAGTTATTTGACAAATATATCCACAACTACATGCTTCTATCAATCAAATAAATGCTTGGAGTAAACTTTTTTTGTTATCTTAAATCATTTGTAGAAACAAGTCAACATAGATAGTATTTGTCTACTTGTCATTTAATAACTATTATCATATTTCTAATGTCCCTTGAAGGAACCTAACAGGATTAAGCCTAAATCTACTAAGTTGGTTAAGTTTTTTTTTTTGTATTATCTATTTTCCAATAGGTTCCCTACAATTACTCCTTAGATTGATTCATTTAAACATCTAAGTTAGTTAACCATGCCCTACCTAAAAGTTATGAAATGCATTAACCATAACATGACACACTTAATAAGAAATAACCATAGGTACAAGTAAAGCATGAATCTCATTAAAAAAGTGAAACATAAAATTATCTCTTATTTTTAAGGAATTATCATAAAACATATACCTAGGTTGATATTACAAAAGAAAGAGATAACAACCCTACCCTTTACGTTTCAAAGATCTCAATATAAATTTAATATTCCTATCTACACATGCCTTTTACAAGGATTATTTCCATAATAAATGAATAATTTTCCATTTTCTAATTTATACATCATTTGAAATTTACATAAATTACAATGCGATAAAGAACATTTCAAATATCCTTATAGGCACTACACAAGCATCTTCATGAAATGACTCCATCGTAAAGCTACAAACAAGCCTCAAGTTTTTCCATCCAACCATGTGGACCCCAAGGAATCACCCTACGAGAAAGGAGATAAAATCATGATCAAAAGAAAGTCAAAGTTAAGCATCAGGCTAAATTTCCATGGAAAGAAAGAAAATGGAACAAAGCTAGGACTCAAAGAACCATTATGGGAAAATATTTGAGTAAGGGGTTATAAACTCATCTAGGTGAGTGTCATCATACCTTCCCAAAATGTTGGAATGAACCATGCATGCTTAAGGTTGTCTTAAGAATAGGATGCATTTTTCTTGAGTACTCCAACAAGGATATTCATGACCATGTAATGCTAGGATAAACTACATGGGTTAGAGACTTATAAACTATGATGTATGAAAACCCAATCGAAATCCAAGTTCATTTTTGTTATGTTATCACTTGTTAATTAACCTACACTAGAGACATCCCACAGAAAGCTTTAACCTCCAAACATAGGATCCTTGGCCGCCACTTCTAGGCTCCAACACCTATGCTGGGCCACTCACCTAGGGTTTCTACCCTAATCAAGAAAATTGAACACAAGCATCCATGTAGACATAACTAGGGCCTTGATAAAATATAAAGAAATAGTTGCATGGAAAATAACTTAGGAAACCATCCAAAATATCAAATCAAAAAAGTGGCAAGACAAGAAACTATATAGTGATGCATTCATCATTTATAACTACACTTTTTACCATAATTTCTATGCTTTTATTATATGTGTTTATTTACCAAGTAGTATGGAGCATTTTCCTTTTATAGTTGTGCATCTATTAATTATCAACCAATGCCTCACATTCATACATCATAGTTGTGCATATATTAAGCATATTAGTGCATTTTTTACGAAGTGCATTTACACAATGAAATAGCACATATATTTTTCATAATCATATAGTTGTTTAAACATCAAATTTATCAAGCAGTACAATGCATTTGAGAAAATGGATCACCAACAATGAGTAGAGGAAATAAAACACATATGTTAGGAATACCTACATATATGTGCAATATAACTGTGCATTTATTCTAGAGACTCTAAATATATATATAATTTTATGAATTAAATTTCTAGAATGGATACAATCAAGTAATTATTCATAGGTTAAATCCATAGGCTTAGAATTTCCCCATCAATCCCTTTTCAAGGAATTCAGTTCCTTTAAAGCTATCATGAACTGCAAGTAAATCAGAAAGAACTCAAACATATCATCAAAGTTATTTTGCCACCAAAATCAAGATCAAGCCCAGATAAATAAAGTTGCAGATATCATAAAACAATTAGCCATACATACATATATGTTGAAAAGAGATTGTTTGAACTGTGGAATCTATCATTGAAAAATCATTATTTTGTCAATGATGTCAAACATGCTACTTGCTAGTAAGACAACTGCTTTTTGGGTTGAATGCTATCATTTGTTTGATTAATGAAGAGGATTTGAAAAGATATGAGTGTACCAGCAAGAAGTTGGGTTACAATTCTGTGGAAGTCAAATCTGTAGAATTGTACTTATTAGAAATGGGTACCCAATTTTAAAAAAATTAGGTACCTATTTCTAAAATCATGGTTCAAGCACCTGAGCCATGATTCAAATATCGGGTACACAATTATTAAAAAGTAGATTGGGTGCCTAAATCGCTTAAAAATTAGCCACCTAATACCTTTACAAATCGGGTACCTGATTTGTATCGGGTACCCAATTTTTGAAACTTACAAATACCCAATTTCATGCATTTTGGGGGTCATTTTCACATCTGGAAACTGGGAGCCTGATTTGAGAGCGATACAGGAGCCCATTTTTTTACCTCTATCGATTGCCCCCTACTACTATTTTTTATCTACCAGGTATTTTAATTTGTTTTGTACTATTTCACTTAATTATTTTCAGTTTTACGTTTTATATGTTTGTCAATTTTTTATTTTTTTCAGTTTTAATATACTTAAAATTGTAAATTTACATTTTTAATGAGTATTATCTTATCTGTTAATTTAAATAATAGTTTCATAGATGTTTGTTTAAAAAATATTATTTTAGATGTTATGAAATGTATTTAATTTATGTATTTATTACAATGTTGAATGATTAGATTAGATGTAAATTCATTGTTTAAACCTGTAATTATAAATAAATATTGATTTCAAATAACTAGTGATTAATTATCTAGATTAGTTTGTAAACCATATAACAAAGAAAGTATTTAAACTAACTATAACATTGACCTAACCATATAGTTCTATACAATAAAACCATAAACATATAACTAAGTATTTAATTACGTAACACTCTGCCAAGGGATCCAAACACAAAACTTAGTATTTAATGATTTTACTTATTGTATTGTACTTTATTTCATGGATTGAAAATGGATGATGTAAACTATTTTATAAATGTATATTCTTTTAGCCTTTCATAACTTGTGACATGTACAGTGGATGATTGTGCATTCTGAATTAATTTGCCAAGTGGCATTAAAAACAAATGTATATTATTTAAATGGATTGAACTCAAGTTATTATTCTTTCATGTGGATGTGTTATTTATTTTACTTCCAGTGCTTATAATTATTTGAAAATGAAATGTAAATGTGCTCATTAGGGAATGTAATCTCTAATGTTTTTTATGTAAATAATTGTCCATGTTATTGCTTTCTTAGTAAAACTTTAGATTAGTTCTTTGGATCCCTTGGCTGGGCCTCATTTATGATTAACTATAATCCCAATTTTAACCAAAACTCTAATCATAACCCTTACTGTCATCCTAACCATAATCTTAATTTGCTAAAACCTACACCCTAATATATAAATAATTGATTAACTATCCTAAGAACCAAGTACTAATTATAAATGTCAAATCATAATTGTAACCTTAAATGATAAACTATTATCCTAGAGGAGCATCATATCTACATCTACATGTCATATGAATCTAAAAAAATTTACATATCTAATTACATCATTTATTGCATAGGAAGGATTTAAAATTTTCATTATATTATCCATGCATATCATATCTAAAGAATCATATAGAGACATGTCATTCATTACATCCATCATAGATAATCAAGAAGGGTACTTAGGTAAATTTATATATAACACAATATTATAAGAAAAGAAAAACACCATATAGGAGCATCTCATGTATAAACTAGAAAAATTGATCATGACACATGGAATGAGATCAAATAATATTTGTAATCATCGCATATACTATCAATGTATGGGGGTGATATAATCAAAATATCAAAAAATGAATGATATCAGAGCATTATCAATATCAAGGCATCAAAATGATACAAAGACAATGATACATCATAAAAAAATTAGAAGAGAAGAAGGAATTAGGAATCTAATTAAATAACCCTCCCTCACCATCAAGAGGTGGAGGTGGAACATCGGTGCAAGTAGGAGGGACTATACACCCTTGGATGCTTATGAATATATAGAGAAGTGAATAACTTGTCTTTCCGCTAGAATAGTTGTTGAGTATTCATCATAATACTAAGACTCTCTATAGTTATGATAAGTTTCCTCACCTTGTGTAATCCTCAGTTGAGAAGTTAGCTTTGCAATCTACCTGTCATGATCAATTGCCATGCTAGCTCAGATGACCACCTATGTCTAGACTATCACCTAGTACTGTGATACTCTCAATATTCTCTAGAGTCCCCTAATGACATCTTCTTATGTGGGCTCTCCTTTGGCTTCCTACTCTAGAGGCCCATGATAAGACATCAATAATTTAATATAAAAAATCAATTTCAAAAAAGGGGCATTGATTAATTAATTAATCCTAACATAATTAATCAAATCAAGTTTTTAAATCCTATGGCTAGAACTATTAATTAAATGAATTAATTAAAATGATAAATTATCCATATCATCACTAATGGAAAATGAAATTAATTCCCACCAATAAAGCTTAATCATGTATTGATCAATCAAGGATTCAACCTTCACCACTCATGGAGAATGAATCCAAACCATTGAACTCCCAAAGATTTCTGTAAATGTGCCATCAACTCAAGCTTTTGAGATATCTACATTTTTTTCAATAAGGTTATGCAAATCATTCTAGGTGATTTGCAAGTGCTTCTGAGTGAATTATGGGCATTTGAGAGCTAATCCATGTATTACAAGATCATAATCTCATTACACTTTATAGCTTTCTAGCATCATGTAGGGTTTGTAAATAGTTTGACTTGAGTTCATGATTACATCCATTTTATGATTACATGCGCCTAATTTACAAAATATTAAACCTTGATATTAAGTTTTAAATTCTAATTATGTCAAGTCTAACCCTTATCCTAAACCTTTATATCCTAAATTCTAAACCCTTAGACTAACTAAGTTATGGACTAAACGCTAAACCTTCTATCTACATCTCTTCATATATACTTCTATCTACCTCTATATCAAATAATATATCTCAAATTCTTTAAATTCAATATACTATAATATTCACTATTTAAAATCAAATAATATATCTTAAATTCACTTGTGAATTGAAATCATTATATATATATATATATAGAACAACAACCAACTTACTAAACATATAAGAATTTCCCATTCTTTAATTCTTTAGTGCAATTACTTTCCCATTCTTCTTTGATGAATCCAAAAGTATAATAATTCTTCAACATGCAATTACTTTCCTTTGCCAATTTATTTTTCAAGAGTGTGATCAATTTATCTTATGAAAAGGCCTAATAACCTTCAGGAGACTAATCTTGTGTCAATATGGAATGTGGAAAAGATTTCCAATCCTCGGAAGTTGTCAAGAGTGCACAAGACTATATATCAAGGTGCATTTTGTAGTCATTTAAGTTAGGAATATAAAGATGAACATGCTAGTTGGTCATTATGGAGAAAATAGAAGAGTGACAGGAAATAAGGTAATGAGTCCACCTCAATATCTTCCAAAAGGAGATCATTGTCATTCAAATTATTTTTTTATAAAATTAGCAATATTATTAGTTTCATGATAACAAAGTTTAAAATTGTATTGAAATAATTAATGGAGATGAAAAGGAACCTCATCCACATAATATTAAAGCTTCTAAGAATAATTTATTGTATAAAAAAGTGCATGATAAATGACCATATAGGCCCCCTTGATGATAAATATTTGATATATGATGCAAGAGAAGATGAAATAGCTAAGATTAAAGCTTCTATTTTATCCACATTATTAGAAATTAACTACATGAAGTTTATTAGAAATGACTTTAATGAATGAGCTTGAGAAATCCATTTTTACAAGATGATCACAAGAAAAACTAGGATCAACCCTAAAAGAATCATCAAAAAACTTATAATTCCCTACTGGGGAAGGAGACCAGACAACTTGGGCGAAAGATTCGTACTTATTGACTTGTTTTCTAGACCATTGAGAAGGGTTGGATTTTAAAGTGGCAATTTTTTGTGAGTAAAGTTATCTTAATGTATGGATGTCTTAGGATGATTAATATTTTCATATACATATGTAATGAAAACCTTAGAGATATATTGCTCAATCCTATGAATGACATTAGATATTGTTGATGATATTTTCCTAAAGAAACCTATTGTTTCTCTTGAGCCAAATATTCCAAATAACTATGGAGGGACTTATGTCCTAGATAGAAACAACAAATGACATCTTATACAAAAATGGTCAACTCTTTAAAAATTACATAAGGCTTGTTGCCATAGCTGATGACCACCCAAACTTAAAACTAATTAGTAGTAGTTGTCCATCGAGAAGGGGCAATGTAAGAAAAAATTATCCAAGGATTCCATAAAGTAACCCCAAAAGTAGGCATAAAATGCCCATAGTAATCTAGAGGGCTACAAGTCAACATGATTCATCACCATGTTGGACACACAATGAGATTTGATTATATACTTCTTTGAATGTTATTGGATCCAAACAAGTTCATTTTCTAGAGGGTTTAAAATAACCATGTTCTCTCATTTAATTCTAATTCTAAGGCACATGTAAGCTCATAAGGAAAATTGAGGACATGAAAACCATAAAATAACAAAATTGTAAACCATAACCTTGCCATAATATTAACTTTGTTTGATCCTTAGATGAACATATAATCCATAATGAGAATGCAATCCCCCAGTGTCACAAAATAAGTGTACATGAAAGCAATTAGGTAGGTGGATCTTGTTTTTAGAAAAGAAACCTTGAAGTAACCTATATAGTTTTTATGGAGTATTATTTTATGATTAGACTTAAATTTGGTATTTAATGTTCAATTAGACTTAAGTGTTTAACTTTATTTATTTAATTGATATGATTTTAAAGATCTGCACATTTATATTTAATTTAAATTTTAGATTTAAATTTTATTAAATAGTAATTTTGTCATTTTTTATGTTGTTTAAATATATATGTAGATTATATTCGATGGATCCACTGCCATCCCCTCCCCCTCCCCCACCCCCGCCTCTGACCCCTCCATCTCCACCTCCACCTCCACCTCCATCCCCACCTCCACCAGCCATGATAGATGAGCTCCATGAGAGCATGAGGCGTAATTTTAATGACCTCATGTGTGACATTAAGGCTATTCGATATGAGACCCACCCCTCTCCTCACCTACTATGCCTTGTAGATAGAATGCAAGGCATCATTCACTCCATACATCATTTAGATTCTGATATTGATTCATTCACATTATGGAGGCAAAACATGTGTGCCTTCTATTCTAGTGGCTTATGATATAGAGAGGTTCATAACCTCAATATAGATAAAGGAAATTTTAAAAGCTATTTTCTAAACCCTAAGATAGGTGAGGAGATTAATGAGCAGAAGCCCCACATTTCTATTAGGTGGTGTACACATCCACGTATAGCAGCACATTTTCAAGAGTGGCGGTGGATGGTATTTGACCATCCACCACATGCTAATCATGAGGTGCCCAAGTACTTCCTTAGAAAGCTATGGGCTGAGTTTGAATTGGGTTTGAAACCCAATTATTTTGATATGAAAGCATTTTAGGGTGTTGGTAGAGGGATGCCTCAGGATAGGCCTGGGGAAAAGTTGAGTGATAGAATGAGAAACTGCAGGCAAGCTCAGCCCCTTGTATCTCTTCCTACACCTATTATACCCCACACCATCACCAAGAAGTTTAATCTACTCTTACCTCTTTGAGTGCCCTTTTAGACAATTTTGTATAGTAGTGGATGCAGGCGAGACATGTTCGTCCACTTGGACATATTTGTACTAGCTGTGGAGGCATAGGCCCCTGAAGTGATGTTGATGCAATGCATGATGACCATTATGCTGAGGGTGTTGATTTTGATGATGAAGTATACACTTCCCATAGTGATGGTAGTGATGAGATTGATGTGTCATCATTTGTTGGCCTCATGCAGTAGGGAGAGAGAGTCAAGAGTAGCAAGTAAATTTTTAATTTTATTTTAAATATAAAGTACATATAATTATTTACTTTCTACATACATGTGTAATTGTATTAACCATATAAATTTGTACTTTTGAAATAACAGAGGATGGATGATATTGTTCCTTCTAGGAGGTAGTATGGTCTTTTTTTGAGACCTAAATACATTGGCATCCCTCATATGGTATGCACTTGAATTACACTATAAAACTCCACATTCAAACTTGAATTTAATAACATGTGCTCATATGTTCTTTTTATCTAATTTTGTAGGGGTTATCTATAGCTACATAGTTTTATGTTAGTATAGGTCCTGCTCCAGTTACCACTGAGGCACAGCCTCAAACACATACGGTATGAACTTTTGACTGAAGAAAAATAATTTGTACTATTTTTATGTATGTACATTGTTATTAAATTATAATCTAAACAATTTTGACTCATGTATATATATTTTATATGTTTTGATTTGACAAATAGGAGATGGACCGTACTCATCCATATAGGCCTCGATATAGTCTATTTTCGACTCCATCTTATGATTATCATGCTAGCATACCTATAGACACATCTATGAAAATGGCTAGTACTCAAGTGTGATATATAAACATGTTAAATTTATAGTGTATAAAAAATGTAGTGTACAAATTATGTACTTTTTAGTTTGCATACTTTGTAATTATTCATGTATATTTAATTTTGACTCGACGTTTGTGTATCCATAATTTTAGGACTATGTCACCATGAGTGTTGCTGAGAGCACAAGACTTAGCTAGATGGAGGTACCTACATCATCATTTGAGGTCAATATTGTGATTTATGTACATAATGTATAGTTCATTATGCTCTAAAATTAAAATTTAAAAATGTATGTATTGTAAATTACAGGACCTCACTACTGCTGCATTTGGAAGTTTTCACAATTTGCCCCCTTCCATTACTAAGGGACACCCATCTCATGTGGTATTTATTTTATTATGTAGTGAATATTTAACTTATTTGAAAGCTAGATTTTGAAACCCATTTCAATTAAGCATGTACATGATGAGACGTTCCTCATGTTACACAGGGTGATCCATCTACCTCATAGGATGTCCCACATGATGAGACAACTAGTATTACACAGGATGATCCATCTGAGTCCTCTTTGCATGGAGTAAAGGGAACATTCAATCAGAAAGATTAGGTCTTGCTGGCACCTAAAGATTGTGTTTTTATGACACATATTGTATATTTTGATACACTTTGTGTTAGGACAGTTAAAACTGTATTATATATGTATGTTTTAACTTCATAGATCGTGTTATGATGTATGTTAGACCATGTACTATTTTTTTATGACTTCTTATCATGCTTGTGTATGTAGTAGATATTATTATGTTTCATCATGTTTTAAGTATTCAAACCATTTTCTTTATTGCAACATATTTTATTCAAGAACATATGTTACATTTTGTAAGTACATATGCTAAATGAACGATAATTTTAACTATTTATAGAGCATTAGTACTGATATAAAAAAGCTTATTAGATAAATATCGCATCAAATTTATGCATTGAGATTCATACAAATAAAATTGACCTACTATTTAATAAATATTTTTCATCCTAAAAATTTAAATTTATAAAATTTAGGTAAAGATTGAAGATTTTTTTTATGAAATGATGGATGGTAACCTTCCTTTCACACATTATGAACCCTTATGATACATTACAATCATTAACATCCCATTTGTGTGTCCTATCATAGTTAATGTGTTCTAAGGGGTCCTAATAGGCCCTAAGATGTCCTAGGACCACTAAGAACCCATTATGACCCATCATGATATATTAAGACCACTTAGGAACTATTATAATGCATTTGGACATTAGGACCTAGTAGGACTCCCTAAATCCTATTAACACACATATGAATCAGAGTACCTAGAAATGTATCATAAGGATTCATTATGTGTTTTATGTTAACATAAGACTAATTATTAAGTATTAAGACATGTTAAGACCTATTAGAACCTATAGCACATATTAGGACCAAGTAAGACTCTCTAGGTCCCCTTAATACAAATATGGATCTAAGTACCCCAAAATGTATCATAAGGGGCTCTTATGTGTTGTTTGGTAACGTAAGACTTATTATTACCTATTAAAACACATGTATGGATAACGTACCTAAAATTAATCTAAAACTAGGACCTAAAGTACTAATCCTAATTGACATAATTTTAACTATTTATAGAGCATTGGTACTGATATCATAAAGATTAGTGGATAAATATCTAATCAAATTGAGGTAGTTTTAATGTGTTCTAATTGGTCCTAATATATTCTAAGGTTTTGTAATGGGTCCTAGGGCTACTTACAATCCATTATGACCTGTTATGATACATTAAAATTATTAACATCCCATTTGTGTGTCCTATTATAGTTAATGTGTTCTAAGGGATCCTAATAGACCTTAAGATGTCCTAGGACCACTAAGAACCCATTATGACCCTTAATGATATATTAAGACCATAGTTTAAAATCCAAGAGGAAACATTAGGACCGATTACAACCACTTAGGAACTATTATAATGCCTTTGGACATAGTTGTGTATCATATGATGGTGAATGTGTTCAGAGGGGTTATAATTGTTTCTTATGAGTCCTAATGGCCCCTAATGGATTATAAGGGCTCCTAATGGGTCCTAAAAGGTCATGGGATCACTTAAAACACATTAGAATCCCTTAAGACACATTAGGACCCATTAGGGCATATTATAACCCATTAGTGTGTCTTAAATGCCCATTAAGATTATCTAAGAGGAATTAATGGATTTTAATATGTTTTAAATGGTCATAATGTGCACCCTAACCAATATTAATGGGTTTTCAAACCACATAGGACCAATCATGATCCGTTGTGAGATATTAGGACCACATAGGAAACATTACTACTTCTTGCAATGGTTAATGTGTTATAAAAGGATTTAATGGGGTCTAATGGGTCCTAATTTGTGCAAGTGGATCCTAATGTGTTCTAATGAGACCTAATGTGTACTAATTGGTCCTAAAAATCACTAATGTCCCTTTAGAACATATGACTAATATGACTGTAAGGGCTCATAATGGGTCATAATGGTTCTTAGGAGGTTGTAATTAGTCTCAAGGATTCCTATAACCACTTAGGACCCACTAAAACTCCTTAGGAAAAAATGGGATTGAATAGGACACACTACAACCCTAAAGTGTATCCTATGATGATTAATGTGTTCTAATGGTTCATAAAGTTTGTTAATGGTATGAATGGGTTCCAAGGAGTCATAATGGGTCCTAAGGTTTCTTATGACCACATATGACCCATCAAAACCTCTTGGAAATATTAGAATGTACTAGGACACATTAGAAAATATTAATTTTAGGACTACAATTATAATTAATGTGTTGTAAGGGGTCCCAAGAGGTGCTACTTTTTCCTAAGGTGTCATAATGGGACCCATTTATGATAAATTACAAGCACTTATAACCCTCCCCATATCCCTCCCTCCCTCTCTCGCCCTGTCTTCCTCCTTCCCTCCCTCTCACTTAACATGGTTAACATGGTTAAACATACATGTCAATTATCAACATAACAATAACATATAATCAATACAATGAGTAATGATCTTTAAATTATCATGTACAAGTGAAGGGTTATTAATTACAATAAATACTAATTTAAAGCTTCAAACAAACATTAATTTAAACATGCTTGAATGTAAAAGTAATGGAAAAAAATAGGATGCCATTACTTAAATTGACAATTAATTTATAATATCAAGTGCACACCTTTAACTTTCAAATAGAAGTAAACTCCTATTTTTAAATTTGTTTGTACAACATATTTCAAAATATATCTAAGACAATGTCAATGATAAATATATAGAAGCACGAACTCAAAATATAAAATTGGTTCAACACATCTCTTCAAATGAGGTCCTATAAAATAAAATTGTAAAACAAAAACACATGTTAATAAACGCATAAATTAATATGAGGTAGTTGAACTATGTAAATATATGTGTAATTTGTATGTACTCACTATCTGGAATTGCACAAGATGTTGATGCTCAATCCACTTTAACACTTAAATTTGCATCAATTATAATTGGGACCTGAATAAGAGGAATATATATAAGTAAATATATCAAAATGCATACATCTAATTAAATTATATAATTAAATATATAAAAATAACACAATAAAGAAGAAACTTATGCGTGTTTGATTTAAATGTGGTCATCCCACTGTACCATTTGCATCCTCTCTTTTACAATGTATCTATGATTGTCTTGTGCTCATCCATTGAAATTGTGCATAATACCTTATTGGCGGGTCTCCCTTTGTATCTTTCTAATTTGATATTCATTGCCACAGCCAAATGAGAATAGTGTAAAATCTTCTTCTCAGTTTGGTAGTCTCCAAATGCTGGTAAACCATTTCTTCTTGTTAGGTACCTACCTAGCCAAGTGCCAGCTACAACGACAAATCCAACTAGATACTCAAAACCATCATCATCTACTTGATGACATAATAAATTTTTCTTAAGTTCCACACATCTAGCAAGCCAATACTCAATCTATTCATCATTATTACTAGGCACAATAATAGCATAAACATGTCCTACAAGATAAGATAAAGTATAGAAACACTTTAATCACAAAAGAATCTAATTAAATTGTGCATACTAGGTTCTATGAGGTCTGAAATACGATCGTAGTCTTTTGATGCAAAAGTAATTTTCTAGCCTTCATTTACTATATCATCTTCAAAATGCATGTCAGTAGGTGCTAATGATCTTTTTTTGCCAATCTTCAATCCATTCTATATTCTCACATTCTTCCCATTCACTTGCAAGACAAAATTGACAAAAACAAGCAAGCTCCCTAGTTCATATAGTCCAAGTGTTAGAATCTGAACTCCTAAATGAATGCCATTTAGCTGACCCACTAATTGTATCATAGTCATATCTTGAAAGAATATTCTTTTCTTCAACTAGGTACAAGAAACGTTTGATTGTAGAGTTCTGACTTGATCCCATGTATAAATATTTGTTACACCATTCGAAAATCTCATGTGCATTTTTGAATTTAGCTTTTTTCTCAAATTTTAATTGCTCTCTACTAAGGGATCTCTTCATGCATGCACCAACACCATCATGTTCCCCTTCAACATGTCCAGCCTCAAAAAACTCCACACATGTTGGATGTTAGTTTGCCTATGTGTCCTACTCAACTAATAGAACATTCTAGCATTCTTGAATTGTCTTGTACAATTATCTGACCATATCCAATGTTGTGTTGTTTGAATTTCTCTCTTTTAAATTATCATAAAAGAACTTGAAACAATATTGGACAAACTTAGATGAATGGAGTTTATTATCACTCATATAAAAATTGTACTCTTTCAATGTTTTTCAATCTTCCTCTATACTATTAGGTGCATGCCTATAAACTATGTGAACATAAATTGTAACTTGCACTGAATTGCAATATTGTGGTTGTAACACTTCTTGCAATGCAATCATGTAGTTCTCTACAAAGTCAAAAACTGAAAGTATAGTACCAATTGGAAATGTATTCTTACATATGCAAAATTTTCCATCAAGCTATCTAGAATATTCAGAGTGTTTAACATATTTTGGTATGATCACACTCTTAAACTCATCCATAAATGCATGACAACTAACTTTATCTGTAACTAGACCACACCTTCTTCCAATCTTTCCATCCTTCAATGGATATTCAATAGTTTTGAATCATTTTACCTCAACTAATTGTTATCCAAAATTAGTCAAGGCATTTTCATGCTAACATTCATCTAAAAAAGAAAGATTGCCACACATATCACATGTACCAGAAAGACATGGATTGAAAAGAAAGTATTGATCGTTAAGTGGCTTACAAAAAAAACCTAATATAAAATCCTTTATAGTTTGAGGTGGTATTTTTATACCACATTCCTACAACATTTCTTTACTATGCATGGTACCACATATAGATCAAAATACATCATAATGGTAACAAAATTGAATATGAGTTTTACACCAACATGTGATTCTTTACTTGTTAATCATTACATACCATGGTTTACACTTTTCAAAAGATCTTTGACTAATGGTAATATTTAAAACCTTACCATCTACAAAAATTTTAAATAATTTAGTTTGAGTTATGTCCAAAAGGTGTTTATGGTGTGGATCACATAATTTTGACTCAATTCTCAATTTAAGAACATCTCTTGAATTAGGTGATACTCTTGTATTATCATGCAAAAAAATTTCAATCAAACTTTTCACTTCACTAGTAAGTTTCATATCACATCTTTGTAGTCTACCACTAGAAGTCCATAAAATATTTTCTGGATCACATTCAAAGTTAAACCTTCTCTTTAAAGCTCTTTCTAAAGTCTTACGATTCAGATTCAGATATCTACTTATGTTGCTAATCAATCTTTTGTTAGATGTTGATTTGTTAACTAAAGTTTTTTTTTTTTCTTGTCGTGTTGCATTCTTATCTTTAGACTAACTTCTCTTTCTGATAACATCAAAGGCACTAGCAATAGTGGATACAACTTGTTTTAAAGACTCATTTTTATTCTTGAGTTTTGCATACATTCCCAACCTTTTCATTAATTTTTTGCATTTTAGACATTTTAATTAGTTGCAACATTAATTGACATTGAAACCCAAATTTCTTATTATAAAAAAAATGTCTATACAACCTATTAGCATGTGTCCTAATTTGTCTCCATGAAACCAATCCCTCAAGATTATCTAACACATCATTAGGAATATGAAAATTATGCTCAAACACTTTACTATCATTTTGACATGTTTGTTTAGTAGTTGGTGTTTTTATGTCTACATTCATGCAATTTTTATTTTTAATTGACATTTCATTTTCACTATTATTTGGGATTTGAATCTCATTTTAAATTTTTCTAGGTATTTCTTTCAGGGCATGCATTTCAATTGGAGTTTTTTATGCATGATTATTTGACAATTTATTCTCATGAAGAAAATCTAAATTATTTAAATCATAACCTGCTTCTAAAAAATCACCAATTTCATCATGAGAGAAAATTTGAGGGTTTCGAGACACACCTATATTGAATACATGATTAGAATGTGCACCTTAATTTTCTTGTATTGGGTTCTCTTCTTTGACCTCTTCATCCATCATGGTATCCTCAATGTCTTTCTCCTTTGAAACATTATTCAAGTCTCTAATTCGATGTCTTCTCTCTCGTTGACATCGTGCTTCATTCTCTTTATTTGCTACAATCTCCTCATTTGTCAGAACTTCTTCTTTCTTCTTTCTTCATTGTTTTGATCCCATGTTTGCACCAATTTTCAATTTGAATTAGTACCTTGAAAATTGTATAAGAAGAGAAGAAAATAGAATAAGTATGATAGAATTCATTGTTGCAGATCCAAACTATTATTCAATCATTTCAATCATTGAAAGTCGATCTATGGAGCAGCTTTTGGGGCCCAACAAGTACATTAGAAATGGATACCTGATTGCTTAAAAATTGGATACCTGAGTTTTAAAAAATGAAGTACCTGCTTACAAATCAGGTACCAAATTTTTAAAAGAATTGGGTAATCAATTTTTAAATAATTGGGTACAATAGTTGAAAGTAATCAAGCACCAAATTTTTGAATTACAAATCAGGTGCCTGATTCTTGAGGCATGAGTGGGAATTTGGTATGGCACCTAACTTTTTCATGGGGTTTTCCCTCGGGGAAAGACATGGCATAGGCTTGGTCCCACCAAGCCATGCCTTTATGATCCCTTTTTTTTTCTAAGGCATTTAATCAACAATTTTTGTTATTGTTATAAATTTTTTTATAGTCATCCCCATTGAATTTTTTTGATGAAACAAAAACCCACTATAGGTCTTACTGTTTTGATTCTAAAAATGTAAATTTTATTGTTTTATTAGTTTATTTGCCATTTTTCCATTATTTATTAATCAAAACTATCTCTTAAACATTAAAAAGTGACATTCACTAAAATTTTAATAACTTTTTTATTTTATAAATTTTCTTAAATTAATTTATGTCATCAATCTACATACAATTCTTTTGAGGTAAATTTTTGTTTTTTTTTTTAAAAGAGTGAGATTTTGATCAAATTTTGTGGTCTGTACATGAGAGGTTTTAAAATTTACCTTTATAGCCAATTAATAATTAATAATAAAAAAATTATTCAATAAAAAATTAAGGATAAATATTGTCATCAATCTTAGGTGTATTAGGTAACTCTCTTTGAAAGGATTTGTAAAAATTCATTTATTTGTGTCAAATTATGGTGTTCATACATGAGCGTGGTATGGTACTGAAATAGGCATTTTGAAAAAGTGGTTTTTAAAGATCTATACCAAAAAAAAAATCCATCATATGGGTACACAAATAAATTACACATTCAAAAACTAGATTCTGAATACTAAAAATTTTATTTCTAGAATTTCTTTTATATTAAATCTCTAAATGCCTCAAATTTTGACATCAATTGACAAAAAAATTCAAAAACAAGAAAAACACTTCCTCTTTTTGGCTCAAATTGAGACCCAACTTCTTGCATTGACCCATGATAACAGGAGTACCTAGAGACAGGTTGAGTTATTTGATGTATAAAAGGAGAACTAAGACCAAGTAGGACATGGGTGATATTGTGTATTGTTTATCTACTTAAGGCTAGAATAGATGGATACACCAGCTAAGTCTAGAAAAAGAAGAAAAACAAAATGTGTCTGCTAAGCTTGATAGAGCATTCAGTAAGAGCTAAGTGATGTTAGTTCAAAATGAGAAGAAAATCAATTTGTGTCAAGAAAAGTGAAGAAATAGTGTATGTAGAGTAAATTTAGTATATGTTGAGTGACAGAAAAAAGACAGTATGTATCTAGTAAAGTTTAGTGGATATTGAGAAACCCAATGTGTGTTGACTATCAGAAGAAATTTATTGCTGAGTGATAGCAATAAGAGTTTGATCAAAGATTCATTGAATCTGATTTGACAAGGTTGATTTTTTATATTTTGTAAAGCATGTGAAAGATAATCTTGATGAGATGGAGGAATAGAATTCAAGATAAACCATTTTGAGGTGAATCTAAGGAGGATTATAAGAGAAGTTTATAGAGGGAACTAAATGGAAAGAGGGAGGATTCAATGAATCTAACTCAACCCTAAGATGGACGATTGTGATTAAGTAGCAAAAGATCATAATTCTCTTTTTAAGGGAATACAAGGCTAGAAGCAATTGTTTTCATGTGCGAGAACATAAGGAAGATAAGGAGTCTAGGGTGTTGCTTCATATGGTGTCCAAATAGAAGTGTTTCTACATGTGGTGGCCAAATATAAGTGTTTATTCATAGGGTGGTCAAATAGAAGAGTCTGCAATTGGTAGACATAGAAAGAAGGCTTAAGGTGATGAATACTTGAAGGGTGAACAAGCTATTAGAGATGAAGGGTATGAATGCCAAGAAGAATGGAGGACTAAACTAGAAATCTATAATCTTCAATAGAATTGTGACTTATTATCAGATCAAGTCCTACTATTACTTTCTAACAATTGTATTAGTTTGGATAAATCATTTTTATTAAGATTGATCTAATAGTCATTTGTAAATCCTTTAACAAGGTCACATTCTAACAAAATTCTCTAAGGTCCTCTAACAAGGCTCACTCCTAACAAGGTGATTGGAATCCTTTAACTAGGTCACATTTAACAGTGTGTATTGTAACCTTCAATAGGGTTGGTCTTTCATAGGGTATCACTTCAGAATAGTGAAGATTGGTAGCATGTTACTTATGGTTTTTTCTCAAATTGGGTTTACACATAGAATCATTGTGTCAAAATGTGTGATTGATTTTGTGGTGTCTAATGTTTACATTTCTGCAAAGTTATGGAATTATTGAATACATGCATGATACATGATAAGGATATATGACTATGAATTTGTTAAGTGTTGGAAATTTTTATTTCGACATTTGTACCTTAGATATTGATTCCCACCCCCCCGTCCTCTCAATTATTCTAAAGAATTCCAACAATTGGTATCAAAGCATTAGTGTGTGTTATGAAAAAATTTGAAGGTACTAAAAGATAAAGATCAAGATGTCAAAAAGAGAGGAGAATCTACCATTACCATTGGACATGTTGAACCTACTAGAGCCCCTACTACTGATGATCTGGAAAAGAGGAAAGAACACAATTAGGCAATATTGGAGATTACATATGCCCTAAGCTACTTAGAGTTCAATGACATAAAAACATGTGATTCTGCTAAGAAGATGTGGGATGCTATAGAAAAGATATATGGAGGAGATAAGAATTTGTTGAGAGCTAAATCTAAAATTTTGAGAGTTATGTTTGATGACACGAGAATGCAAAATGGTGAGAATATAGTTTAGTATTGTGCAAGAGTGAAATAATTTGTTAGTGTTATTAGAGGAATGACTCGTATTATTGAAGATGGGACTATTATCAACAAAGTATCGAGAACCTTATTGCCTATCTATGCTATTAGAGTCTTTACCATAAAAGAGCTAAGATATACTCCTAGTAATGATCTAAACCTTGAAGGAATGATGGGTAGACTTAGTACTTTTGGACATTCTAATTTTGATAATTTCAAAATTGAAAATGTTGAATATGATTTCAAAGCTAAATTACCACTAAAAGAGCCTAAATAAAAGAAAAAAGAAAAAGGTCAAACATGTTTCTAGTGATAGTGATATAGATGAAGATGATGTAGAAAGCTTGAAGCATTGCTAGCTAGGATACTTCATAGAGATAAAGGAAAATACAAAGGTAAATTACCTATCATATGTTTCAATTGTGATGAGGTTGCTCATATTGTTGTAAGGTGTCCAAAGAAGAAGAACAATAAAAGTGGAGATAGATACAGAGGTAAAAGAGATGAGAGTAGCAAAGACTATATGGAAAAAGGAAAGAAGACTTGCTACATTGTTGAAGAGTAATCAAATAAAGAATCTAATGACCATGATGATGAATTTTACTAAGTTGTAATGAAGAATGATATTGATGAAGATGAAGCAATTGCATTACTATCCTATGTGAACAAGAGTGACAGATGGATCATTGACATTGGTTTCTCTAATCACACGACTGGAGACAAAAGTTAGTTCAATTCTCTTGTGCATTATTATGAAAATAGTGTTAGATTTGGTAATGATGCACCATGTCTGATCAAAGGAAAGGGATCAATAAGATTGACAGAAAAAATCATGTGTGACAATGCTTACTATGTAGAAGGACTTAATTGTAATCTATTGAGTGTATCACAGTTGAATAGTTCTAGATGTAAGGTTAAATTTGGAAATAGAAATGCTAGGATCTATGATGCTGATGGAGAACTAATTGGAAATGGTGATCAGACTAGAGGTAATATGATTTACCTTGACATGAATGATGGTACTCATCTTGTTGTATAATTTGATGATGTGTGGCTATGGCACAAAAGGCTATGCTATGTAAATGCTGATAATGTTGGAATGTCTTAATGGGAAGAGATCTTCTTAGAGTGGGGGGGGCGGGGGGTGAATCAGAAGTACTAGCCTTTAATCACTTTTAAACCCTTAATAACATATAACTGAAATTAACATGCATGCATATAAACATTTAAACAATCATGAGAAATAAACATACATCACCACATAACACTTGAGATTTTGGTGACACTGAAATCCTCCAGGAATAAGAAGGTAAAACTGGGGTGGGGATGATACCCATGAAATTACTACATCAATTGATTTCAACCACTTTTGATAGTTTTCCCTGTTAAAGGCTACAACACACTATTAATATGTGACCCTATTAAAGGATTTCTACACCTTATTAGGAGTGTGCCTTGTTAGAGGACTTAAGAACATTCAACTTAGAATGCCACCCTATTAAAGGATTTACATAAGGGTGTTAAATCCACCTAACTCAATAGGATTTCCAAATTCCTAATACAATTGTGAGAGAGTATTAGAATAATACACCTGAACTAATGCAATCTCTAATGCTGATCTCAGGCTCTTGATCTGATTGTCTATTCTTAATCTCTGCTAGATCTATGTTCCTTGTTCTTTTCTAATCAACTAGATGTCTAAATGTTGTCCTTTCCACTAGATCATTGACACCAATGCTTTACAACGACCTCAATAAAAAGCTCTGCTATTCCTTCTTTTCTCCAACTCTAGTTCAATGGCGTCAGGATTCCCTTATAAAGGTTAGTGAATCGTTATGAATCCTTGGATAAAATGTTCCTGCTCAAACCCTTTAAATTCACCCATTGGCTACATGCAATTCCAAATTTTTGATTGGCTGCATGAGGATCACATAGGTGGATGGGAGGATTTGATCTTATCTCCTTATCCTGTCATGAGTCATGCATAACCATTTTACATCTTGGTTTGTATTGGCACAAACTCTTATGCTAATCCTATGTTGCTCGATACATGAAGTAATAGTGATGCTCAACACCATCTATTCTAGATTGCTTGACATCCATTGTGTTTCCTACATTACTCGACTCCTGTTATTTTTCCTTCATTGCTCAGCTTCTACTGATTCTTGAATCACTCAGCTCCTATGAACTTGGTAATGCTCGACACACACTATATTTTGATCTACTCGGCACATGAATAGCTTGGCATACATTGTAATGTGTTCTACTTGGCATCAACTATAGTTTGCTCAGCACTATCTGTAACTCAGAACATAAAGAAATTCTAGCTTGGCTTCCATTGTGTACTTGGCATGTATAGTAAAAATGATTAAGTGTGTTGACACTCATTTGTCAATCTTATTTATTTGATCAACAATCTCCCCCTTTGACATGAATGTCAAAAACACTTAACTGATCATTCATGATCTAAAACTTATGTGTGCATTCTTCACTTTTGAAAATTTCAAAAAGATATTGTGAAAAACAATATACCTTATGACTCCCCCTAAGTTGATTATGCCTTTTCGTGTCATGAATTTTGATGTCTTGTGCCATTGTGCCTAATGTTCTCTATTTCTAATCCGGTTGTCATCTTATCTTCTCCTTTAATATATCTCTCCCCTTATAATATTATCTCCCCCTTAGAATATTAATATTATATCTCCCCCTTTTTGATACTAATATCAAAGGGTCCTAAATGGTAATGCCATACTTGGCCAAAAATGTCTTATTTACCTCAAGGAGTATCTTGAAAGCTGCATCCCAGTTATTCAATGCAATATCCAATGACTTATTTTGGATTGCAAGCTCTGCAGATAGATCAACAAGTCCTTCATGAGTAGAAATATTTGGATCTTTCTTTAGGACTATTTCTACATACATTTTCTTCTTATGTAATATCTCCAAGTGAGGAGTGATAGAGGATTGTATTTGCATTATCTTTTCTTTAATAGTGGCCTCTTTTGCTGATAATGCAGCTAATTCCCTTTGAGTGTGAAGTGTTTGAGAAAATTGCTTTTCACTCTATGTAGGATTTGAGGGTAGTTGCATGTTGGAGAGCTTAAGCTTGCTGGCAAGGTTCAAAACTTTCGGATTTCTTTCTTGTGTGAACCTGGAAAAAACACACAATTTGCTATAAAGGGAAAGATATTCCCTAATACAATCTTTACATTATCCAATTTCTTAGCTAGGTCAACCTATCCCAAAATTATGTTATTAGCTATCTTCTGGTTGAACTTGCCTTCAAACTTCTTTTTTGACCATTCCATGAGTTTTGCATTTGTATCATGGTCTTCATTATTCACTTGGTCAACTATATCAGATAGTTGCTCAAGGATTGGCCTGCTTGAATCAAGAGGTTGTAGGCTAAAGGCATCCATGAATATATCTTTGATCTCATTCATTTCCTGCTTGTATTTGTGGTCTTTCCTCATTGCCTCTTGCCTCCTTCTCTTATCCAATGCACTTTGTATCTCATTCATTTTTTCTTCAGTTAAAGTGCTTGAATCATAATAGGGTATTTTAATTTTTTGATCAAGCTCAAAAATGCCCTAATGAATGGTCCTGGCTACCCTAGTAGAACTTGAGCTTGGTGTACTAAAATGTAAGGTCATCATTTCAGTACTCGGCTTCTAAATGGGTTTGGTAGGAGTACCTATTTTTGGCAATTCAACCAAAGTTTGTATTGCTGACTCCTCCTTATCCTATGTTTCTTCTTTATCCTCTTCTTCTTGTGTCACTACTACTAGAGGTATACTTGCTCTCTGTACTGTTATACCTGTGACCTCCTTTGCTATTGCACTCAGCTCCTGATGAGCTTGTATGGCTATTCTTGGTAGTGATGGAGGTGGTAGAAATGAAAGTCCAGTAGTTTGAATTATTTGAGGTGGTTCTTGCGGTGACACCTTGGCTTCTATGAGTTTATCTACTGACTTTTTAAGATCATCTACACTAACCAATATGGGACTTGTACACAACTATCCTTGAAGAGTTGTTTGGTCAAGGATCTTACTGAGATCCTCTACAGTTAATGGATTAATGTTTTGACATGAAGTGTCAACAACATCCTTAATCTTTATGATTTTTTCAGGTGTTGTAGTAGAGTGAGGAGGACTAGGAGGTGGAAGCTGTGTGTCTTGCACACTTTGCTACTCATTTGTACCCTTGTCTTCATCTTTTCCTTCCTCCTCTCTTTCTTCCTTGTTTTCCTCTTCTTCAACCTTTTTCTCTACTTATGTCTTCTCTTCTCTCCTCTTCCTTCTTTCCTCTAGTTTAGCAGCAACTTCTTCTTTGTACTCCTCTTTAAGGACATCTTCAATTTTCTTATATAAATTCTTCCACACTCTTGTGGTTCTCTGTAAAACTTCTTCAATTTTTTTTGGAGAATGGAGAATGCCCTTTACTTAAGTGTAAACCTAGTGTTATGCCTTTTGACTGCTTGAATTACCTATTCCTTTGTCAAATCAAGCAGTATGCTTGCTAGGGTTGTTTCCCTCATCTCCTTCTCCATCATTAGACAGAAATGCCATCTGTCTTCTACAATTTTAGATAATTTCTTTGGCAATTGTCCATCAAGTTCAAGAGGTGTGTACTTGAAGTGTGCCATTAATGCATAGACTAATTCTTCTATGCTGTTATGTTCCTCTTTACTAAACTTATTTAAACCACTCTTTGTCATTTTACTTAAGTCTCCATTCCTAATCTTTTCACATTATATATCAACTGAAGACTTAGGAGGATGACTTACCTTTTTAGTCTAATCTTCCTCATCAGTATCAAGTTGAGCCACATATCTTTTTCTTTTCCTTGGCTCTTCCTATGCCTTCTTGACTATCTTCTTCTTCTTTGTAGCTTCCTCTTTGGTCTTTTGTGTAGAGGCTCTTGTTGTAGCTCTAGTTGTTGGCTTCTTGGATGTTGGTGTGGAAGCTTTCTTTGGTGAAGGTTGAGAAGCAGGAGGTATCTTTTCCTTCCTTTTGACAACTCTTCCTTTGATGGGTGCTTCCTTGGTTTCTACTTCCTCCGCATTCTCATCTTTGTCTTCACCTTGGCCTTGTGATAATTCAAGTGGCCCTTGTTCTGGCTCATCTTCATCTTTCTCATCATCACCTTCTTCTTCTCCTTCACTAATCTCCTTTGCTTCGCCTGCTGCACTTGTCTCTCCAACACCAAACTTCTTCTTTATTTTCTTTACTAACTTTTCCTTTTTCTATACTGTTGTGGCTCTCTTGAGTTGTGTAACAACTCTTGATTTGACAGTCTCATATGTCCCAAATGCCTTTGCAGATTTCTCCATTTCCTTTGCAAGTAATGTTGTGATGGCTATAGAAGCTTGGTCAACATCAAGCTCATATTCCAATGGTCTAAGCCATCTTGTTCTTGGAAGGACTACTTGAATGTAAGTATAATCAATGTCGACTAGAAAGCATATGTCATTTACATGTTTTTCCACCAGTGAGACTGGTATCCTCATTCTTTTCTTCATTGCATTCTTGAAATCATCAAAATAGATAGACATTTGATCATCAAAGCTATCTCCCATTTGTGCAATGAAATCATTTATTTGATCAACAATGGTTTTATTTTGACTCCAGTTGATTTTGCCAAATGAAGGGAATTCGTTCATCACATAGAAGAACATACAAACTAGCACTGACCCAAATTTGCATTGTGCTCCTTTAGACTTTCTAATAGCTCCAAGATTTTCATTAATCTGCTACAACATGAGCTCTGCAAGGTCATAGGTGTGGTCTTTCTTTACAAGCTTATATGCCACATCCACTACTATGCAGCGTACACTACTCAACCTGTTGGATTGATAAAACTTATGTGATATGATCCTTACAACAAAGTCTAATAGGGGGTCTTTTACTGTGTCAATTGTCATCCCCCTGTTATTCCATTTTGCACCGGTGTTTTTCTCTATTGTTTCCTTCTTTTCACTTCTCAGTGTCTTGGGCCGATCTAGGGTTGGAAATGTTGTAACCCTATGAACCATCTTCTTGGTAATCTTGACTAGTCCTTGCTCTAGCCAGAATGATCCATCATGGATTTTGCTAAGTATTATGCGTATCCACTTAGTTTTGAATACGATTGGAAAAACTAGGGCTTTGGTCAAACCCTTCTTCTCTATGATAGAAAACTCATCTTTCAATATACCATTATCACAGAGTTTGTCAAAGGCATTAAAGATTTCCAAGTCTCCTATGGCTCCTATTTTGTAGTTATAACACTTTCGCACATCCTGAACCATAACAACTTTTTTAGGGATGGCAAATAAGGCACCAATGGGATTGTTTTTATATGCAACTTTTGGTATGGGCCTAAACTCAGGTTGCTTAACCTCATTGCTAACAAGTTGAATCTCATGGCTCTCTTTCCCTTCGGTCATCTTTGAACTAGACACCATTTTTAACTAAACTAGGGTTTGACAATTACAGAAAACTTCACAAACCATAAAACTCATCGCCTGAAGGAAAATACCTGGTTAAATGCTTAGATCACTTGGGTAGATGTTGAATCACTGCAAATTGCTGGTTGAAAGCTTGAAAATCACTCAATCGATTTTCACCTTCAAGTGACTCAAAAACCTTGCATTTAATGCATTTTTTTACCTTTACTTGTCTCTTGACTTCCAAAGGTTTTTCAACTCAACATCCACTCAACAGCTATTCTCACTCGGCATCTATTGACTTTGTTAATAACTCGGCCACCACTGCAGTTTCACTTAGCATCCAAAGACAGCTCGACATCATCATTCAAATTATTTTTTTTGTCTTAGCATCTTGTCTCATGTAGATTTATACTTTGTAGTGCTTCTTCATGGTTTAGGGCTGATGTATGATACTTCCTTATATGTATCAGCCCCGTAGATTCATCTTGTGATTAATTGGATGAGAAATGATCACTTGACCTCGTGGGTGAAGTGACCCTTCCATTGGATGTACTTGATCCATCCTTTTTTTGCCATGGCTTCTTCATGTCTATTCTGATGTGTTGCACATCAATCTTTTCTTTGCACTTATTTACTTCAGTCTTGGGTGCCTTGGCATTTGTTGGACAATTCCTATTGACATGTCCAATTTTTAGGAAACTAAAGCAAGTAGTTTGGTTCAACCATCTTTTATAGTTTCCCTCAAAATGTGTTCTTATGCAGTTTTGGGGTATATGTCCGTACTCTTGATAATAGTGACAACTTTGCCTTGTATTGTAGTCCCAATTGTAATGGTGTTCATAGTTGTCCCTTCTTGCATGCTGATTTGGTGTCCAAATATGCTTTGATCTACATTCAAAGGCTCTATGTCCATACTTCTTGCAATTATGGCAATGTCCATCAAATATTTGTGTCCTTTTGACTTTAGACCTGTAGTCTTGTGTCATATTTCCTTGCATGTTGCACTTGTGGTAGTAATCCTTGTTTTTGGGTGTGTTAGGCTGATTGATCCTTCTACTCCTACAAACATTAGCAGTATGCCTCTTTTTATTACAATAATGACAAGTGGGTTTAGAATCCTTACCTTTTTCACTCCTTTGCTCAACAATCTTTGATGATTCCACAACTTTAGTGCTATTGTATCCAAGTCCTAATGTGTCATGGGCTGATCTTGGGGATTTCAGTAGCTGTTCAAAGTACTTGATGGCTTCACTTGACTTGTTGAGATTCTCTACTATTTATTTTTCTCTGTTCAATTCATTCTATAGTTGTTCATTATGCATCATTAAAGTAGAGATCTCAATATCTTTCATATTGAGTTCATGATGAAGGTTCATCATTTGGCCATGTGTATCCATCTGCATGTTTGAGATCCTTGTTAATTCAATACATTTTTCTTCAAGTTTGTTTGCAAGATTTCTTTTGTCATCTTCCATCATGACTCTATCCTCAACTTCTCTTAGTGATTTCACAAAGCATCATGGCCTGTGATTCATGCTCTATCTTAACATTTCTTATCTCTTCTTTTTGAGCTCTATTTTTCTCCATTAGTTCTACTATGGTTGCATCAAATTCTTTGGAATCTCCTTTGGCAAATACTTGTGTGGTGTCAATATCCTTGTAGTGAATATCATTTTCGGCTATAGCTATTTCCTTCCTTCTTTTCAAGGATTTTCTTAATTCCTCTCTAGCTTCCTCTACCTTGTGTAGAGAGAGATGCACATCTATCACCTAGTTCTCAATGATCTTCCCAAGTTTGAAGACTTCCATCTTCAGATCTTTTCCTCTAAGCTGTTAAGCTTCTCCTTGAGAGAACTTGGCTCTGATACCAATTGTTGGAATGTCTTAATGGGAAGATATCTTCTTAGAGTGGGGGGGGGGGGGTGTGGGGAGGGGGGTGGGGCGAGGGGAGGGGGCAGGAAGAATCAGAAGTATTGGCCTTTAATCACTTTTAAACCCTTAATAACATATAATTGAAATTAACATGCATGCATATAAACATTTAAACAATCACAAGAAGCAAACATGCATCACCACATCACACTTGAGATTTTGGTAACCTAGAAACCCTCCAGGAATAAGAAGGTAAAACTGGGGTGGGGATGATACCCACAAAATTATTGCAGCAATTGATTTCAACCACTTTTGATGGTTTTCCCTATTAAAGGCTACAATACATTGTTAATATGTGACCTTGTTAAAGGATTTCTACACCCTGTTAGGAGTGTGCCTTGTTAGAGGACTTAAGAACATTCAACTTAGAATGCCACTCTATTAAAGGATTTACATAAGGCTATTAAACCCACCTAACTCAATAGGATTTCCAAATTCCTAATACAATTGTGAGAGAGTATTAGAATAATACACCTGAACTAATACAATCTCTAATGCTGATCTCAGGCTCTTGATCTGCTTGTCTATCCCTTATCTCTACTAGATCTATGTTCCTTGTTCTATTTTGATCAACTAGATGTGTAAATGATGCCCTTTCCACTAAATCATTGACACCAATGCTCTACAATGACCTCAATAAAAGGCTCTGCTATTCCTCCTTTTCTCCAACTCTAGTTCAATGGCATTAGGATTCCCTTATAAAGGTTAGTGGATCATTATGCATCCTTGGATAAAATTTTCCTGCTCAAACCCTTGAAATTCACCCATTGGCTGCGTGCAATTCCAATTTTCTGATTGGCTACATGAGGATCACATAGGTGGATGGGAGGATTTGATCTTATCTCCTTATCTTGTCATGAGTCATGCATAACCGTTTTACATCTTGGTTTGTATTGGCACAAACTCTTATGCTAATCCTACATTTCTTGGCACATGAAGTAATACTGATGCTCAACAACATCTATTATGGATTGCTTGACATCCACTGTGTTTCTTTCATTACTTAGCTCCTGTTAGTTTTCCTGCATTGCTCGGCTTCTACTGATTCTTGAATCACTCGGCTCCTATTAACTTCACAATGCTCGACACATGAATAGCTCAGCATATACTGTAATGTGTCATGCTTGGCATCAACAGTAGTTTGCTTGGCACTATCTATAACTCGGCACATAAAGAAATTCTAGCTCGGCTTCCATTGTGTACTTGGCATGTATAGTAAAAATGATTAAGTATGTTGACACTCATTTGTCAATCTTATTTATTTGATCAATAGATAATTTGGTTAGTATTAGTAAGATGAAGAGAGTAAGAGGATTGCCAAAACTGAAGAAACCAAATAATACAATTTGTAAACAATGTGAGTTAGGCAAGATGGAAAAAATCTAGTTTTAAAAGTAAGTTTCATATCCTCTTTTTAAGATAGAATTTTAATAATAATTAGATAATAAAATGTTATTAAAAAATAGTGATAATAAATTTATATTTATAAAACTAGGAAATAATAGTTATTTAATCTATATTATTAATGAAATAATATTTAGTATGATATTTTAAATAATTAAAAAATAATAAATTTTCAAAAATAAATAAAGAAATAAAACTAAATACAAGAGACTATATTGTAGAAAGTATGTTAACTTTCTAAATAGAACTTCATAATAATAAATAATAAACACAAATGAGTAAGTAAATAAATAATATAAAATAGAATAATATAAATTAAATAAATCTAATGAAAATTCAAGAGATATTTAACAAATAGACATGACTCCTTAAAATTGAGATATAAAAAGGAGGAGAGTTTATTTTAGAGAAGGAAAAAAAGCAAGAGTAGAAAAGAGGAATTCAAAAGGAAAAAAATGGAAGAGTAAAGTAATATCATGAAGAAAATAAGGAAGTGGCTTTTTGAAAGAACAATTATAACTATGAAGTGTTGTGACTTTCCAAAGGATTTGTATTATGAAAGGTTGTGATTCTTGGAAAAAAAGAAGGTAAGAAAGGCATCTTTATGGATTATATTTGTTTAATTGTGTTTATGTATTTATTTATATTTATGAATCACACTTGTGGATAGTATTGTGTTAGCTCATGGAGTCAACACCATGGATATTAATGAGACTGAAAGCATGGAGCATGGAGATATTAAGATCTCCATTGTCTTCCATGGCTAGGACTCAATGTGAAATCAAAGCATGGAGCATGTGAGAATTAAGATCTCCATTGTCTACCATGGACGAGAATCAATATTGAAGCATGGACCATGGAGATATTAAGATCTCCATTGTCTGCCATGGCTAATAATTGATGTGCTAGAATATTCTGATGTTGTCAAACATATGCATATGTGCTTGGTCTTGGATAGAGGAAGCCCATCCAAGAAGAATCTTAAGGGGTTCAATCCTGGGATGATGGTGAGCTAGCTATGAGCTAAGCTGCCAGATCTAGAGACATCCTTAAGATTGGGGTTAACTTAGAGGGTAGAATAATATAGTTAGATTTATTATTATTGTGATTCTAACTATTTTGTAGGTATTTCTTGTTCCTAACTAACCCTATTAGGCAGGACATTACATTCTGTGTGATAAGGTGAACTAAAGTTCAATTGCATGCCCAAAGCCTTATTAAGTGACATCCAAATATATAAAGTAAGTACCATATCTCTTTTTGGGATGACCTTATTTTATACCCCATGGAGGAAGACAATATCCTTCATGAAAATATTGACCACTATACTAGTTGTATAAGAAGAGTAAATGGGAGTAAATTGTGCTACCTTCACGAGCCTACCCACAATCACCATGATAACATCATATCTTCGAGGTGTCATGGGTTACCCAACTATGATTTCCATAGAGATAATGTCCCATATCCATTTGGGTATAGAGTTACATTGTAAGAGACTTGTCAAGTGCTAGTGCTCTACTTTCACCCTATGACACTCTAAGCATTTGACTATAAGTTCAACTATATCTCTCTTGAGGCTGATCAAAAAATATTGTTATTACAAGTACACATATATTTTCTTAACTCCTGCATGGGATGGCTATGGTATATTATGTTTTTTTGGTCAAATGAACCTCCTAAGTTGTTTGGGGACATATTTATTCACTGTTGATGTCTTAATATCCCATCTTTCTCTAAGTGGTAACTAGAAAATTTTCCTTTTGCATTCTTACTAGATTCTATTACTGAATTCACTTGTTGATACCACCTATTGAAGGGAAAACCTAGAAATTTTTATCTATGCATATCAACATTGAGATTAAGGAAGGAGACTTCATGTCTTCACCTACTAAGGGAATCTACTCCAACATTTTCTTTCCCCTAGATACACTTTACATCAAAGTCATATTCACATAGGAATTCCATTTAGCTTTGTTGCCTAGCATTGAGATTTGGTTGAGTGAAGATGTATTGAAGGCTCATGTGGTTTGTATGCTACTCAAACTTATGTCCGAGGAGGAAATGTCTCCATCTGACCAAAGCATGCACTACTTCTAGGAGTTCTAAGTTATGGGTGGGATAGTTAAGCTCATGATCTTTTAGTTTTCTAGACTCATAAGAAATCACCCATCCCTCTTTCCTGAGAACTATCTCGATGC
This sequence comes from Cupressus sempervirens, assembly GCA_028749045.1. NCBI lineage: Eukaryota > Viridiplantae > Streptophyta > Pinopsida > Cupressales > Cupressaceae > Cupressus > Cupressus sempervirens. The sequence continues at coordinate 274,760,263 of CM053786.1, read as the reverse complement.
CTTCTAAAGATGCATTGGTACATACTAAAAAATCCCTTGTAGGATTGGGTACTACAAGAATTGGGGCATTGATCAATTTTTGTTTAAGGTGTTAAAAAGCTTCTTTGTACCTTTTTGACCAAAAAAATGTATCCCTATTCTTTGGAGAAACATCATTAGATGATAAATATTAGAAAACCCCATCACAAACCTCCAATAATACCCAACCCATCTCATAAAACTTCTTACTTCTAAGACATTGGTAGGGGTTGGCTAGTCTACTATCACTTGTATCTTAGTGGGATCCATTGATATTCCTTCCCTATAAATTACATGTCCCAATTATTTAACCTCTATTTTGAAATATTTGCACTTCTAAAAGTTTGCATATAATAGATATTCTCTAAGGCACTAAAGGAATTTCTTTAAATGTTGTTCATGCTCTTCAAATGTGTTGGAATATACAAGTATGTCATCCAAAAATACTATATTTCTTTTTTCCAACTTAGTCCTAAGGACTCTATTCATCAAACTCATAAATATTGGAGGCACATTTGATAATCCAAATGGCATCACTGTGAATTCATAGTGCCCATATCGGGAGAGAAATTTTTTTTGGTGAATATCAACTTCATATATTCTGAGTTGATGATACCTAAACTTTAAATCAATATTTTTAAAGATCTTATCCACCTGCATCTAGTCAAACAAATCATCAATTCTAGGTAAATAATATCAATTCCTAATGTTGACTTTGTTAAGTTACCTATAGTCAATGCACAACCTTAATGTTCCATTCTTCTTCTTGACATATATTATTGGTGCTCTCCAAGGAGATACATTGGGCCCAATAAATCTTTTTTAATCCAATATTCCTCTAGTAAAAGTCTTAATTTAGTTAACTCTTGGGTAGTCATTCAATAGGGTGCTTTAAAGATTGATGTTGCCCCTAGTACCAAATCAATATAAATATATATGTCCCTTTTTTATTACGTCCCTGTGATTTACTTTAGAAGCACATCCAAAAATTCTCGTAAGAAAGGATAGTTATCTCCTTCTATGTTGTTAATTGTTACTTCTAAAATTTAACATCCTTTCCTTGTGTTTTGTTTTAACTATATTGCTAATAAAATTTGTAAAGGAATGGATCTTTGTGTTCCTATTGTTTTTCTTTCCTTTCTTCAATCATATATACAAAGGGTCTCCTTTTTTAAACAATCTATACTTGATTCACATGAATCTAACCAATCCATTCCCTAAATCACTTGATAAGAACCTAAAGGAATAACTTGAAGGTCTACCTTTCTTGAGAAAGGTCATAGGTTTATTTCAGTATTTTCTACCACTAGGTTTGTGGATATTTTAGCTCCCAAAGCCAATTAAGATTTTCACTTTTCACCTTGCCCCTTAGCCTCTAATCCACAAAAAAATACTACACTAAGAAAATTGAACAAATCTCAAGCTCCTAAATAAAAAAAGATGGAAATTTCTTTATTCTTTAACACACCTGAGGTTTCCATTATTATTCCCTATTTAAATTTTTCTAGATGTTGGTCCATGGATGCAAATATGTGATGTGAGAACCTAACATCTCCTACCACGGGTTACAATACTATATTATTTTGTGAGCATTTCTAGTTCATTCTTTTTGGGAAACTTAATGCATAGTGTCTTTGTTTCACGTTGGATAAACAACTTGGACTCCTACCAAAGTTCTAGGAGGGAAGAGCCCTAGATTTTTAAACACTCCATTTGTCATTCTGAGAGTTTTGCAATGCATTTTATTTTCTAGTTGACCTTTCATTTGATTGCTTACCTTTATGGTTTTGGAACTTCCTTTTTATTCTTAATTTTTTTACCTCTCATAAAGGATGAGTTTTCTTGAGAATATGCAACCCCTTGATTATTCTTATTATTTTTTTGAGTGGTTTGATTACCATCATGGATTTCTATTCCTATGAATACATTTATTTCAACTAAAAAGGTTATATCGACTAGCTTCGTTAGGGTTTTTGACTCAAAAATTGCTAATCCTTCTTATATACAGTCACAAAGGCCCCTAATGAAGTGTTGTACTGAAATAGGACCATCTTCCTTATCACTAGAAAAAAATTTGAGCGCATAAATTTTCCTTTCATACTCTTCTATAGTAATATTCTTTTGTGTCAATTGTTGGACCTATTGTTCTCTAGCATGTCTCCATTAAATGGAGAGATATCTAGGCTTAAAGGATGCTAAGAATAGTTCCCAAGATATGTGATATGTCCATAATTTTAACCTCTATTCTTCCTAATGTGACATGTTAGATGCATTATTTCTTAAGTGTATTACGATACATATTGCCTTCACATTACTATATTGAAAGGGTGCATTGTAAAACATCTTTCTAGGTCAAAAAGGCAAGTTTATGCTACTAATCCTCCTTCATTTCCATATAACTTAGGTATTTTCAACTTGACTAAATCTTTCATCTAGGTAGAAAAAGGTATTTTATTATCTTCTACAATTATTCTCATAGCTCTCTTTTTATGTTCTATATGAAGACCGGTATGAGAATGTTTAGGGGTTCTTCTTGATTCGTCCTATTTTCCATTTGATCTAGTCTTTACATCATTAGTTCCATTAATCTCCTTTGTTGTACTTATTTATTCCTGTGAATCTTTGACTCCCACTCCCTTCGTGCTTATTTCATTCCCCTAGCTCTCCTTTAGAGCTTACATGTTCACATCTAATGGATGTGTCATTTAATCTCCCCCTTGTAGCTCTTTGTGTCCTGGGAGGCATTGTGAAGTTCAAAAGTTTATAGGTAAGGTAAGAGATGTTCTTGATCTTAAGCTTTCCTAACATAGTAAGCCTTGGAGGTCACAATGTAGAGACATAGGGCTTTGATACTTGATGTAATGCACAATCAGACAACTTGACATGACTAATCCTAAATCTGCTAACTTGGTTAAGTTTTTTAAAGTTTTTTTTAATATGTTTCATGTTCCCTATGATTACTCCTTATATTGACTCCTTTAAACATCTATGTTAAAATCATTTCCTACATATAAGTTATCCTTATTAAAATGCATTAACCATAAAATGATACACTCAATAAATAGGGATCATAAGTACAAGTAATGTATGAATCTCATTGAATAAGTGAAACATAACATTATATTTTATTTTCAAGGAATTATCATAGAACTATACCAATATTGATATTACAAAAGAGAGAGACAAAAACCCTACCCTTTACATTTCATAGATCTCAATATACATTTCATATTTCTATCTACCCATCCCTTTTACATGGATTTTTTCTATAATACATCAATAATTTTCCCTTTTCCAATATACATCATTTTAAATTTACATCAAGTACAAGTAATCAAGAATATCTTCAAATGTCCTCATAAGCACTATCTAAGCATCTTCATGAAAGAGCTCCATTGTCAAGCCACAAACAAGCTTTAAGTTTTTCCACCCAACCATGTGGACACTAAGGAACCACCCCATGAGCTAGGAGATAAAACCATGATCTCAATAAGATTAAATATGATAGTCTCAATTACTAAGGAAATCAAGAAAATGACACAAAATAAAATGACCCAAAGAACCATCAAGGGAGAATATTTGAGTAAGGGGTTATAACCTCATCTAGGTGAGTGTCATCATACCTTCCCAAAGTGTTGAGATAAACTATGTGGACTTAAGGTCATCATGTTGCATAGTACACATTTTCCTTGAGTACTCCATTGAGGATAGGCAGGCCCAAATAATGTTAGGATCAACCACATGGGTTAGAGACTTATAATCTACACAAGATGTCCCTTCCCTTAAAACTATAGTAATACTACCTCAATTAACTTATTGATGTGTGGAAAACCAACCCAAATCCAAATGCATTTTTATTAAATATTACCAATTGCTAATTAACCCACACTAGATTCTATTAGAATTTTTAGAGTAACTTAGACGGGATATGAATCAATTATCCTCTGTTTTAATGTATCATTTTATCCTTTAACAACTTCAAATAATAGAATCGAATTCATAATCCCACTTAGTCAATAGAACATCTCATTGGTAATTCAATTTATTCACCTATTATCTCTTTGTTTAGTATATGTTGACTAACATAAATATATCAAAGTAAATACTATGTAACCTAAAAATAGCATTCACACATGTACAACACAAGGATTTAATATGGACAAACAATTTAGGAAAACCACAAAGTAACATACTACCGCATTTTTTACTCTTTTGAAGTGAGCTCGATTAAGAGCCAACCTTATTAAAGGTTACAAAATACATTATTAGGTATAACCCCATTAAAATATTTTATCACCCTATTATGAGTGGTCTAATTAGAGGTCTTCATACCATTCCATTAGAATGCCATCTTGATTAAAATTTTGCAAATGATTGTTAGGTCAACCTTGATTAAAGGATTTTACTACCACAATAGTTAGAAAGTAATAGCTGTGTTGATCTAGTAAAACAAAACTCACTTTGAAAATTCAAATCTTCATTCACCTTCTTCTATGGTTCATTGAATGGGGTTCATCATATTATTCATCTCCATCCTTGTTCTCTGTTATGCTTGGAAACTGCTCAAGCAATCACACTCTCACCTCTGATCCTTCATCTCTTATCTTCCCCTTCTTCAAAAATTTTCCATTTCAAGAACCATATAATAATTCTCTTATTTCTCCTTCAATAGAAAATTTTAATATTTTTCCACTTGAACATGATCATAGATCTTAAGGTATGATTAGATTTATTGATTTTTTCCATTATTTTTCTTCCTTTTTCTTTTATTGAAACTTCTAGAACCTTCTCTTGAATCCTCACCTTAGATAATTTTTCAAACCTAATTCACACATTAAATATGTCATCTCATCAATCCTTATCATTTACAATTTCTGACTTTTTCATAGATTCAACTATTTTGGCCTCAAATCTTGATTCTTTAACAAACTTTTATTTTGTTGACACTGAACCATTATTGTTCTTCAGCTCAATCATCATTGGATTACTCATTCATCACTAATCTTGACTTCCTCATCTTGTACTAACTTACTCAACAATTAAAATCACTTAGAATCCATTGCACTTGATTACTAGTGACATTCAACTTGTACTTTTGTTCTCTAAAATGCTTAAGCTCCTTAATCTTCTGCTCATAATTTCTTAGCAATCTTAAATTTACAACTTATATTACTCATCTCTTTCACAACTCAATACATCTATCTTCTTTACTTAATATACTGGTCAATCAACACATTATCTTGTTAGGTACCAACTAATAAAGTGCCATTTGTAATTCCATCTTTCTTTACTCTTCTTAGCTCTCTTTACTCATCCACTTCATCTTGTGATCTCTCGTTTCAAATCATCTTCAACAATCAATAGATATGACACTCTACTATATTAGTAAACCTCCTACCAATAAAGTTTGGCATCAATGACAACATAACAATTGTTATAATTATAGTTTCCAATGATCTCCCTCTTTGGAATTGATGGCAACACCTTTAGTTACTGTGCAGTCCAAAAGTTTTTTCTCCATTATCAACTCCCTTTGTGTCATATCATCATGAATATTCTTAGTTTCATTATGATTCTCATCCATGTAACTTATTATTCTTCACGCTAATACCAGTTGACTTGGCTCCCACATTGATATATCTTCAATACATATTCTTCCTCTAGGGTTAAATTTAAGAAACCCCCTCCTGAAAAAATATATAAATTTGTGGCAAATCCAACATTACTTTTGGGGGGAAATTTTAATTTTTGTTGAAAATTTTTTTTCAATGTCACAAAAAGTTTAATGTTAGATGCAAATTTTCTTTGATCATTAAATTTTTTTATAAAATTGAGGTGATTTTTTCCCTTTTGATACAAAGAGTATATATTGTATATGGTGATATATATATATATATATATATATATATATATGTATACATATATGTATATACATATATACATATATGTATACATATATGTATATACATATATGTATAGATATATGTATATACATATATCTATACATATATTTATAAACATATATCTATACATATATGTATATACATACGTCTATACATATATGTATATACATATATGTATACATATATGTATATATATATATCTATATATATACATATATGTATATATATATATATAGACATATATACATATGTATATACATATATGTATATATATATATACATATATGTATGTATATATATACATATATGTATGTATATATATACATATATGTATGTATATATATACATATATGTATGTATATATATACATATATATATATATATAAATATATATATGTATATATATATGTATATATATATATATATGTATATATATACATACATATATGTATATACATATATATATACATACATATATGTATATATATACATATACATATATACATATATATACATATATGTATGTATATATATACATATATATATATATACATATATGTATATATATATATGTACATACATATATGTATATATATATATATTGCATTAGGTTCTTTTTCCCATTTTTTGGAAAAACAATATATGATTAGGCGATTTTTTTCATTTATTGGAAAAAAAAAGTATTTCATTAGGCAATTTTTCCTATCTTTTGAAAAGACATATATAATGCGTTGCCGAATGTAGTTGGATGACACGCATATGGAATGTCATATTGCATTTATGGAATGGTTAAATCTAGTTGAAAAAACATTCTTTAAATTGCATACATCCTGCTCAATGGTTGCCATTATCAGAAAAGTAGCTGAGTGCCAAGAATGGGACTACCTGTGGAAGAGGGATTGTCAAATCAAGATCCAAGCCCTATTGTCAACCCAGATTTTTCTATGTATACATATATATATATATTATATATACATATATGTATATATATATATACATATATGTATACATATATATATATATACATATATATATGTATATATACATATATGTATACATATATGTATATATATATACATATATGTATATATACATATATGTATGTATATATATATACATACATATATGTATATATATATCTATATATACATATATGTATATATATATATATATATGTATGTACATATATGTATATATATATATATATATACATATATATATATATATATGTATATATAGATATGTATATATACATATATGTATATAGATATGTATATATACATACATATATACATATATGTATATATACATATATATATGTATGTATATATACATACATCTATACATATATGTATATATACATACATATATATATATATGTATGTATATATACATACATCTATACATATATGTATGTATATATACATACATCTATACATATATGTATATATACATACATATATATATACATGTATGTATATATACATACATGTATACATGTATGTATATATATATATATATATATTGCATTAGGTTCTTTTTCCCTTTTTTTTGAAAAACAATATATGATTAGGCGATTTTTCTCATTTATTGGAAAAAAAAAGTATTTGATTAGGCAATTTTTCCTATCTTTTGAAAAGACATATATAATGCGTTGCCGAATGTAGTTGGATGACATGCATATGGAATGTCATATTGCATTTATGGAATGGTTAAATCTAGTTGAAAAAACATTCTTTAAATTGCATACATCCTGCTCAATGGTTGCCATTATCAGAAAAGTAGCTGAGTGCCAAGAATGGGACTACTTGTGGAAGAGGGATTGTCAAATCAAGATCCAAGCCCTATTGTCAACCCAGATTTTTCTATGGAGGAGGATGAGAAATAAAGTGCTCTTATTACGTGGGCTTATTGTAGCTTCACAAGTTCTCTGTACTAATCTCAAGGACACCATCAAAGAGCTTGAAAATGAGAAGGAAAAGGAAGACCTATGATTGATGTTTATTGAAATGGGTCTCGACCCTACTAATTTTGAAGATCAAATTAAAAATGTGGTGGAACAACAAAATTGGAACTTCAATGCTTTTGGGATGTTTTGAAGGATAAAAGAAGTGTTACACAAAAAATCATTAGTTTAGTTAGGGTTTATTTTTAAAAAGATATTATCAAATGTGTACGAATCTAAAATGTAATGGATCAAAGCTTTGTCACTTCCCTTTTTGAGGGAAACCACAACCATTATTCATATTATATATAAATATATATAGATGAAGATAAAGTGTAAAGTAGATGCAAAGAATATAATGTGAAGTAAAACCCTTTTTGTTGACATTTGATATTTCAGTAGGCATGGTGTTTTTTTTGGGCTCTAGTTATTTTATAGTAATTGTAAATTTACTGTCTAAATTTTTGTGAATTGTAATTTTAGTTTCTAGTAAGTACTTAATAGTTAGTAGTAGTACATAGTACATACTACACATGCTGCATGTGACTTGAAATTGATGTATGTAGTAATGGCTTTTTGGGAAATGTTTCTAATAACATTTAATATCTCCAAAATACATTTGTAATAAGTAACATCCATTTATAGACTATCATTTTTTGGATGATAATATATCAATAGTTGAAGGTTTATTTTAGGTGAAATGTCTCAAATGAAGCCTCAACCTTGTTCAAGTCTCCAAAATGGTGACACATTTCCTTCCAACATGTACAACTTATAGTGGATGGTAAATACACGTCTTGTCACTATTTGAGGCATTCCCTCTTCCATCGGCTTTGCATGCATTAAATTTTTTTTGGCAAGAACTTGCATTTATGTTAAAGATTTGCGAAGATTTAATAATTTAAAACAATTTCACTAGAATTTAGACAAACAAATATGTACGGAGTCAAGACCATTTCTCAGCCACTTAGCTTATTTATAGGCAATTGAGTTGCTGCATTCATCATTGCTCATCTCATTTTTGGTAGTCAATAGTCTGGTAATAGGCATATACTTTTAGTGCTTGTTCGATGTTGGTTTGGTTTACTTGGTGGTAGAGTAGTAGGCCTTGCTCTATAGTCAAGATGGCCACTCCAATTTGCCTAAAATGCAAATTGGAAGAGGAAGAGAAGGGGTTTTTTGTAAAGTCCCTAAAAAGACCTTTTGTCAATCTGTAATGAGGTTGTTCCTACTACTACTATGAACTTCATTATTCATGATATGAAAATGGTTTTGGGCCATCATTTTTTGGAGAATGAGAATGGGTTTCATGTCAAAACTGACATTATGTCCTACTTTCTAACCTCTTTGCTTGACCTTGAAGAAGCAAGGGTCAGCATTTTGTTGCTTTTGAGGAAGACTTTTAAAGTAGAGTACTTGGGCGATGACATTGATGTTGTTTCTCATGCAGAAATAGGGGTGGGGATTCGTTGGGTGGGTGAAATCTGCAAGCTTTTGGAACCTAGCTAGAATGTGGCCTTGTAACCATTTATGTTGGGCTTGACTACCGAGAAGTTGAAGCACCATAAGAAATGGGCTTGGATTTTCTCTGAAAATTGTATAACCTGGATGAAGTGGCATAGGACAACCCATGGCTAGAAGAATTCACAACCTTAGTTTGGTCTTGTGCTTTCTACAATGACTAGTACAGTAGTACTAGGGATTTCCCTTGAAGTATGGTCTCATTTTCTATTTTTGTTTAATTAAATTACAATCACTTTACATGCATCTAGACTCTATCTCAGATTATATTTTTCAAGTGACAATGAATATCAATGAAATTTTTTGAGTTCCATATAAAATTGTATTCCATTGTTATGCTTATGGAATATTTTGTCATTTTCCAATTTTTCTACTAAATTCTTAAGAAACAAAAAATATATAAAATTGAAATTAAATTAACTTATTGAGGTTTCACATTTAACAATAAATTTAATTTTGGCAGATCAAGTAGTGAACCTATCAAAAACTCTGTAGTTATCCAAGCGGTATCCTTTTGCTTTCTTTTTGCTATCTTTTTATGCATAGTTGTACTTGGCCTCATGTTTTTGTGTTAGTTTTTTTGTTTACTGAGGCCTTTTTCTTTTGAACTCTTTAGTTAGTTTCTCTTTAATACTTTGTTAAAGGTTTTGGGTCCTTTAAAACCTATTTTTACGTAATCAAAATAATGAATTTAATTAATAAATCACTTGAAACTTACTTTAGTATTTGGTTTAAGCACTAGCAATATGGAATAACAAAATATGTGGAACATAATCGATAGTTAATTTTACAATTAGATTTAACATTCCATTGGATAGGCTTATTTTATAATCAAATTTAATGTATCATTGAAAAACTATTTAATTTTAAAATTAGAAATATTCTAATATATTTAAGATAAATGTTAGTAATATTATAAAGGTCATGCCATGAGGACTATTGGATGAACAAAGATCAATGACTTCAGATGATTTTTGGGCTGAATTCGGCAACAACCAACTAGCTTTTCCAAAAACCCAGAAAGAAGACATGTGACAAACATGATCAAGTGTGAAATCACTATGCTCATAGTAACACCATTAGATCAATGATCAGAGATGATTTTCAAGAAAATATGGGGCACACGCAACCACTTTTATAAATGCAACCAAAAAAAAGATGCCTGCCATCTCTAGTCTCTAATAAGTGTTAAATATGCTATAAAAGAACACTCAACTATTCATATTGTAATGAATTTTTCATTAAAAGTTTAATTTTAATCAAAACTTTCAGTATGCTATATGAATTAGAATAATTTAACTATATTGTATTAGGTTATTAATTATTTTTTAAGCATCCTTGAAATAATAAAATAAGATAAATATTTTGTTAATGTAAATGCTTTAGTTTGAAATTCAATGAACATTGCACAAATGCACAAGTGTTAGTAGAATCTTGTTTTTGATTAAGAAAAATATTTTTTATAGGGATTCTAAAACTTCAAAGTTCTTATATAATAAAGAGTTGCAAATTAACAAAACAAGACCAGCAACAAAACAATGGCTAATAGAAAGGCCAAAACAAAAAATAGGCGAAAAACCAAAGTGACAAAGACCTACAGAGACTACAAAATTGAAGGATGAAACTTGAAAATTCTTCACTTACTTCCCCGCCTTCCTTTTGAGGTCTTGAATAGTCTGTGCTACTTCATAGGCTCTCTAATTCTCCTTTGCCATGAGCTCCTAGATTTTTTCATAGGTCCAATCCAAGTGGCTTTGGGTTATGTCTGTTATGGTATCCTCTTCCATCATATCTTCAATGTTTTCCTTCTCATCCTTCTCCACAAAACAACTCCTAGCTTTCAGCTTACTACCAAAATTGACAATGTTTTCATTGAGAGAATTCCGAATAGTGAGCATCTGATTAGCCATGTTATTGTTGTAATTCTCTAGATTTTGCATCCTTTTTCCAACCAACCTTATTCAATCCCCTTGGTATGTTGGGATCCCTTGCTCATTACTCTTCCCCTAGCTTTGCATTTGTCCCATTCTATCTTTTATCTCCTCCAACTCATGAAAAAGCCATTTAAAAATTGAAAGTCATCAATCATGTTATTTTTGGCATTATTGAGAAAATTCATATCCACCTCCCTTGCATTATCTATGATGGCCACTAGTGCCAGTTCTATTAGTTCCTCCAATTGGATCTTGCCCTCTTTTTCTTCAAGGATTTGAGGATTCACAACTTCTCTCACAATCCCCATTTTTGATGTTCTTCCATCAAAATTTCTCCAAGCCATACTACTACCCTTTATAACAATCTCACTACTTCCCTCGTTCATTTTCTCCTTCTCTTGCTCCTATGGGAGAATGGGAAGGGGAGGAAGCACAAAGATCTTCAGACCCATATCATATTTTCTCTCTAGAGGCATGTCCTCCTCTTTATTCCTCTTCCACTTCTTTTTGCGGTTAGTAGCTATCTCCTCTATAATCTCTACATCCTCTACCTTTTTCTCATCCTCCATGTCCATATCTTCTCCTTCCTCATTGTACTCCTCTTCCCCCTAACCAGCTATTTTGGGCACATGACCCCTAGGGATTTTCCTATAGGGAACTTTACTTGGAGTAGGAATATCTTTGTCTCTTCCCCTAGTTTTCTTCCCCGGTGAATGATATTCTTCCTCCTCCTCTGAACTTAAGCTCTAGATCTTTCCTCCATGTTTGAGGAGAAATTAAAGCTCCCTATCACCTCTGAAGCAACCACTACATGAGCTAGAGATTTTCTCCTAGATTGAGCTTTAAAATATTTATAGAGAAAAAGAAGTAGACCCTCATGTAGGGCAGGGTTAGCACTAGGTTTTCTCTTATACCCTAAAAAATCTTGTTCATGGAAGAATATAGGTAAGAAGGAAAAAATCTTAGCCCCATAATGGAAATTATTGAGCAAAACAAAATGATGGGTTCTAACCCTATCAAACCTCTTGTCCAAAGAGATAAAATCAATGATGGCCCTCAGCACATACCTCGAAACCTTCTTGATTGAGTCCATCTCATAGTAGGTCTCCCTCTTCACCAGCTCCTTCTTCTCATCCGTGTTCTAGGAAAAATCCTTTACTGCATTCATAGAATTTTTTTGTCTCTATAGGACTTTATACCCTCATCAGGTATTTCTAGGACATGGGCAATGACCTCCACATTTACATGATGTGACACCCCATAAATCTTAACCCTACCATCCTTCTAAGACTCTACTGTGAGATTGGTAATCGTTGAATCATACCCATGAAGCTTGGTGATGTAGTTTGCAATGCCACCATTTTCAAGCTTCTTCTAAACCTTGGTTCTTTGTTTCCATTTTTCTACCTCCCCCAATGATTCTCTTCTACTCTATTCTCCCACCATCTCAATAAAATGAGTGATACCTTTTTCCTAAACATAGTCTTTTCGTACCCTTCCTTTGTCCTCTATTAGTTCAGTCAAAAACTACTTGTTCTTTCAATTCCAGTGAAATGGTAAAGAAAATAAAAAATCCATAAAGCATGGTGATTAGACCCTAAATGTTTCATCCACCAACTCCTCCCATATTTTCCATAAATGCATTGGCTTTCTCACATGTTTGCATTAGTTCCCATTGTTAACTATGGATTTCTCTCATACCTCCCTGGATCCTCTCTTGATTGATTAGGCCATTTACAATTGATGTAATATTCCCTCTGGTGTTCCATATCATCATCATTTCTTTCTTGACTACCCCATTGACAAACCAATCAGCTACCGAGTTAGACTCCCTATACTTCTGGCTTAGATGAACACTCTCAAATTTCCCAAGTATTATATGGATTTCTTGCACTATGTTTGCAATAGTCCAAGCAGGTTGGAGGACTCCTTTAATGCATCTGATGATATTGTATGAGTCCCACTCCAGCCATAGGTTTTTGACTCCCATCTCCAAAGCCAGTTTAGTAGTGTGGAGAGTAGCATAGGCTTTTGCATAGTGGTTTGTCTGATGTCCCAAGGTTTAGGAAAGAGTAGCAACACCCGCACCATGGCTATTTTTAATGATGCCTCCACATCCCTAATGACCAAGGTTACCTTTAGCCACTCCATCAAAATTGGCCTTATGCCATCCTTTGGGAGGGTTTTTCCACTTCACCTCTTGTCTTTTCAATCTCTCATCCTTTTCTCTTTCCTTACTATTACCTCCATCAATATCTTCACCTTTTCTTATAATAAAATTTTCACTCATAGTGTTGTTGATTTTATTTGAAAGCACATAAGTAGAAGCCTCCCTATCTCTTAAAATTTTATTGTTTCTCTCCTTCCAAACTCCCCTACAGAAGTAGGGAAAAGTCCATAAGCTAATACTATGTGATTTTGTGCCTTTGTACATGTTATCCCACTAACAAAAGAAGTCTAAAACATTTCCTGGCTTGCACCAACTTACCCCATAGTTCTTGGTGAGATATTCCTAGACCTCCATTAAATAAGGGCAATGGATGAAAATGTGATTAAACATCTCCAAGTGATGCTTGCAAAGAATACATCTACTAGGGATATACTAACCTCTTTTTGACAAATAATCCAGAGTGAGAATTTTATCTTGAAGCATCAGCCAGAAGAAAATGTTAATTTTAGGGGTAAGGTCAAGCAACTAGGCCTTAGCCCAAAGAGGTTTCTCCTTTGGGCTCCAAAGGGAGTTGTACCCTAAGGCCATCGAGTATGATTCACTAGGATTACCCTCCTATATCAGTTAATCCTTATTATTATTCAAAATCAAAGAATTCAACATCATCATTATTGGCTTAAGATCATTCAAAATCAAATACGGGTCCCTCCATCCCTAGTCTATTCTATAGTCTCTTAATTTCCTTTCAAACAACCTTATACATGTATTGGCTCAATTATCATATGTAGGGTTATTAATGAGAGGACCCTAAATCAGCCAATTATCATACCAAAAGAGGATGTTCTTTCTATTTCCCACTTTCCATTTAGCCTTAGAGTTAGCTAGGTTTCCTGCCTTTAAGATCACATTCCAAATAATTGAATCATTTAGGATGTTAGAGTCATTGAGAAAATACTTTAGAGACGGTCTCCTAATATACTTATCCACCAAAATGACCCTCCATTCCCTAGTATTGTTAAATATATGCCATACCTGCTTAGCTAGAAGTGCATTATTGAGATGCCTATGTTTTCCCTCCAAAAATGTCCCTCCATTCCCCAATACTATTAAATATATGCCATACCTACATAGATAGAAGTGCATTATTGAGATACCTATTAATAGAATCTTGTTATTATTATAATATAATAATAATTAATATTTGTTACCCAAGTTTTAATTCGTATCTTTTATCTTTAAGTTAGAGTCATATTAGAGTGCCAATGTCTTGAGTTTCCTAAATCTCAATCATCTGATCCTTAAGATCAATGATAGTCACATAGTCGCACATGGTTAAAGGTAATTAAATATAATATTAAGAGGTTATGAGGAATAGTAACAATTAACTAGATAGTCACTGCATCATCACCAATAATCAAATAGTTAAGAGTCTTTAAGTTGCAAAGCGATGAAGGAAATGAAGATCGCATGGTCATTGATGATTAATGAAAACATACACTTAAGGAAATGATAGGGAGAAAGCTAGTAAACACATCATCATAGGTAGGTTGAAACAAACCATAATTAAGGTAGTGATAGCATGGAGACTAAAGAATCATATTATCACAAGGAGTAAAGGGTAAGCCTTGGTTAAAGTTACAAAGAAGCAAAAACAAAGGAAACACACAATCACATATGGTTAAGAATAACTATGGGTCAAGATAGTGAAACAGTGACAATCAATCATTGCATCATCACATCAAATGAAGGCATTGGATAAGTAGACATATAACATGAAAAGGGAAGATGCATTCAGCCATCCAATTTTAGGAGATCAACGATGCTCACTATGTCACTATAAAAGAGTTGTGCGAAGAATAACGAAAGAAACATAGTGATCGCATGACATGTATACATAGAGGAACCCATGGAGGAAATTTCAAAAGGATAAAGAAAGAAGGTTTATCGAGATTTAATCTTGACCATTGATTTGAGATCAATGATGGAAACTTAAAGCTATAGGAGAACAAACTGTTAACCAACAATAGCATAATTATAATTTAATATGATAATGCAAGTGTTAATATAGTAAAGTAGATGCCACTAGTACCACTACTATTGGATGAGAAAGGATCAATGGCTTGAGATGTATTTCAGGCCGATTTGGGAAACACTCAACTCATTTCCCCACATCACTCTAGAGAGAAAACATGTGGCAAACATGTAATACCAGTGACTATTTAATAATCATTTTGACATGGACGATGGATATCATACTAACACATGAGATAAGGAATCAAGCTTACCAATGTTTAATCAACTTAGATCAACAACTCCAAATGAATTTTTGGTCAATTTCGATAACAGTTGATTTGTATTCACATATTCCTTGAAAAGAGGACATGTGGCATACTTGACATAACATCTATTGCAACATTTGTGTCCTTTACAATGTTACATACCATTTGATAAACAATGATCAAATGGCCTTAGTTGTATTTTAGGCCAATTTTGGCTAGAGTGATCTTGCTTTCTCAAATGTTTCAAAAGGAAGACATGTGTCATACGCGAATCAGGTTAGAAACAAGACACATGGAATTTTCCATTGACGTAGACCATGGTGTGGTAATGATACATGTAAAGATTGATGGCTAACACTATTGGAGCATCAAAGATTGACGACTCAAGATTTATTTTGGGTCCAATTTTAGCTACCTTCAATTATTTTTCAAAATTTCCCTAGAAAAGAAGTCTTCAAAAATAAGTCTTCACAAATTAGTGATAACTACTAGAGTTTATCCTAAATTATATTGTAACATCATATGCCTATGGTTTCATGAATAATTATAATACTAATTGTCCACTATACAATGTATGTTAGAATTAATATCAAACACATGCTCGAGTAATTTTCTTTTGCGCATACCATAAGGTTTAGTTTTCATCATTTAAATGTGGATTTCTGTAGCGTGCACAAATTACCAATCCAAGGACCAAGATTAAGTAAAATCAGTGGGGCAGCTAGTATCAGAAACCTAGCCTTCTTTGACAACTCACAGTGTCACAAAAAATAGTTATCAATTAGAGTTTCAACTTTCTAGGTAAGATCCAGATTCTTGAACACATTTTTTACTGATAGTTTAGCATTTAGTATCACCTCTAAAACTCAGGGTTTAATTTCTAATTTATCATGCACTATAAGCCTAAATTGTTAACTTTTTAGTAGCTAGATAACTTAAAAAGTTAAAAATAACAAATGCAATTTAGGGTTTAAATGTTATTCATCTCTATAAATTGTACTTTATATTTGTGTATAGTTCCAAAAAAATTTCAATGATGAAGAAAACATACAAAAGGAGTGGCACTAGCAGTGGAATTGCAACAGAAAAGAAAATAAACAGGACCGACAACATATTTTTTAGCATGCACATACTTGTTAAAAAGCTAGGTTTTACTAATGAATTCCATGATATTTTGGATCCTTTTATCTATTGAAGGAGTATTAAGGAAATCAAATAGATAATTGAAGATAAGTGAAATGATGTACAAAAAGATTAAAAATATACTAAATCAAACAACATGATAGGGTGCATTGTAAACAAATTTGCAACATGGACTGGTAGAATTGCCCGCTTGGGGTTCCCTCAAGTATTCCCTTGTCCTAAATTGTAATAGTTTTTACTAAAAACTATGATGAAAACATAAAGGCAATTGTTAATCAAAATACACAGGAGGTAATTTTGTCTATCACGTAGAGTGAATTTGGTAGACTATTGGACCTAGGGTTTGAAGGAAAAAACCCAACCCACATTTACTTGGAAAACTAGTAGAAACATATGACAAGTTAGGTTTAGATAAAAAACATTATTGTATCAGATGGTTAGAAAATGCATTCAACCTTCCTCATGATCATAAACCTCCCTACGGATTGGATATGTTTTCACAGTGGGAATAGGATATTTTATCTTTGTTGTCTATGTTTTAGGTTTGTAAAGTAATGAGAAAGTAATTGCCAACATTTTGGAAATGATTTTAAATATTCATTGTCTAAAACAACTTATAATATATAATTACATTGGGTACATTGTACATCACATGAATGAACAATTGTTAACTATAAGACTCATACCCTTGTCCATGTTTGACATCTCTGAAGAAATATAGGCTGCCATAAAATTCAAGTTATTCAAAATGTGACAATCATCTATAGTCTATTGCATATATTTATCTAAATAGTATTCATTGATTGTATGACCCATGTTGGAGATGATTGAAAAGATCATGAATGAAGAATGATGGAATTGGTAAAGAATGTTTTCAATCAATGTTTTGTCATTGATGTCAAACTTGCTACTTGCAGGAATGACAATTGCTCAAGTGATTCAAATACTATCAATTGGTTGATTGACAAGGAGGAGGCAATCAATAAGACGTAACTAGAGCACCTAGAGAAAGGTTTAAGTTATGATGTTGTAATGAAGTATAAGGATCAGCTAAGCCATTGATGAAATAGCGTATTGATGACATACTCTAAGACACAGAAGGTGCCAAGCAATCCTTTGGGTGCCGAGTAATACAGAAGGTGCCGAGCATCAGTAAATGTAGTAGAAGCTGAGTAACACAAAAGGTCTCGAGCATCAGTAAATGTAGTAGAAGCTGACTAACATAGAAGGTGCCAAGCATCAGTAAATGTAGTAGAAGTTGAGTAACACGGAAGGTGTCGAGCATCAGTAAACCAATAATGCCGAGTTGCTACATTATTGATAAGACAAAAAGATTCGCCAGATTAGTAATGATAAGTTTGTTACATTGAATTTTTTGAATTAGTTGGATGATAAGGATGATGACTAGATGTCATAGAATTTCATGTAAACCACACAAACCAGTTTTGAGCGAATACTGATGGACTTATCATGAAGTTTTTGGAAGAAATAATTTGGAGGGAAAACAATATCATTCACTCAGATCAAATCAAATTGATGAGCAGGAATATTTGAGTGGGAAATGAAGAACATAACTTCTTTATAAGGAGTTACAGGTTAGAGATCAAAAGTGAGGAGGGAGTTGGTCATAAGTGTGGTCGTGTGAAGAAGCCAACAGAAGGCTAGTGTGAAGTGTCAGAAGGAGGACACATTGAGGAGTAAGCACAGAGCATCAAGACTCTAAGCTGATCAAGTGACCATAGAGTGCATTGGCATAATGAGTGGAAGAACTCAAGGAGACAGATCTTGAAGGGTGGACAACCTGTCAGCACTACAAGGAAGAAAATCCAAGCAAAGAAACGAATTGAAGAGTGATATGAAATCTACAAGGTTAGAGTTGCAATCTTTATTAGGTCAAAACCTTTCTAATACTTTCTTACCATTGTATTAGATATTGAAATCCTACATTGCTAGGTTAGCTTAATAAATAGGTGGATAAGCCTCAAGAAAAGGATAAAAGATCCCTAGGAGAAGGATAATAGATCCTCGGGAGAAGAATAGGAGATCTTTAGAGAGCGAAAAAGATTCTTTTGAGAAGGTGACTGTAAATCCCATGGACTTGGGTGGGCCTAAAAGCTCTATATAAATCCTTTAATAGGGTGGAATTCTAAGTTGAATGTTCTTAAGTCCTCTAATAGGGCACACTCCTAACAGGGTGTAGAAATCCTTTAACAGGGTCACATCTGACAGTGTGTAAAGCCTTTAACAAGGAAAACCATCGGAAGTGGTTGAAATCAATTGCACAAAAATTTTGTGGGTGTCATCCCCACCCCAGTTTTACCTTCTTATTCCTGGAGGGTTTCTGAGTCACCAAAATCCTTTGTGTTATGTGGTGATGCATGTTTACTTTTCATGATTGTTTAATGTTTAATTGCATGCATGATAATTTCAATTATATGCCATTAAGGATTTGGCAAGAAATTAAAAAGGCTAGTACTTCTGATTCACCCCTGTTTTATTAAAAATTTGTATTGGACATTAGTGGATCTTGAATAACTGATTCAACCCCCCCTCAGTTATTCTAAGAGAATTCTAACAACCTATACTTTAAAATATAGATGTCCTAAGTCTCCTTGTCTACTACATGCACTATGACTTAGTGGTACTGGTCACTAGTCCTAGTTGATAACTAACCACTAATAGTCTAGCTTGTATATACTATATATAAGAATGAACTAAAATTATAGAGAACAAAAACATACGGGTCTAGGTTAGTTACCATTGGCTAAAATTCAGTCATCACCCTTACGACTCACCTAACAATGATATCAACAATATGAGAAATTGAGACTTTACTACTAAATACTAATTAGAATTGAGACAACCTACTGATCTGTCAATGTATTTATACAACTCTTTTGTGGAAAAATCCATGGGAATATTAATGTGTGTATGAAATATTTGGCGAAGCCTGCATAAGAAAAACCTATATTCTGGATTTTCCAAGGAGAATATGGTTCGTCCATTATATTTCCATGCATAATATAGATTGAAAAAATGAATTTGTGTGGACACACATCTATATATTTGGGGGGGAAATTTTGTCCCTCTCCTAAAACATTATTTTAAAACCAAGGGTGAATTAATGTTGTCCAAAACTATCCACTTGGGAAATCATAGGCTAATGTATTTAATTTGTCATGTGCCAAAAATATTTCTAATTGGCTATTTCATTTCAAAACAAGATACGATGACATAAATCCTATAGCAGTGGGCCTAGGGGTTTGACTTATATTTGGTAAACTTGGGGCGATGCGACAACCTACATATGTGTAAAATATTTGCCAAATTGAAGTTGGTTATTGGGCAACAATCGTCATTTTGTGAATATTCACCATTACAGTGACCCCTATCTTCCTCTTACTGTAACTAGGTGGTAACTTAGCATATCTCTCCCTCTCATTGAATAATAACTCTATAAATCTCCCTCTTTAACAAAAATTCCAAAGGCTCCATCTTCAATGTCACTTATTGGCTAATCTTTTAATCACTTTTGCCTCTTTCATCTTATACTTATAGCTTCATCTGCTCATACTATTATCCCCCTCTTTACATCTTTAGGAAACTCCTAAAGTATGCTTTCCTGCATCATTCTATAAGATATTCTAATCACAATAAATGATGCAATTCTATATCTCTTCTTAGTTTACTTCAGATAGGGGAATGACTCCTAACTTACCTCTTATATACATATGCACATCTTTAGGTCATAACCTAGTGAATATATCAACTATCTATTCTTTTGTATTCACATGTTCTAGTCTCACTTCTTTGTCCTCGACTAATTCCCTCAAGTAATGATACTTGATTTCAATATGTTTTATCTTTGTGTGTGTCACAAGATTATTGGATATGTTAATAGAACTTTTTTTATCACAATCTCACCATGGGTTCAATAATCTTTTTGTTTATACCTTTCAACAATTTCTTGATCCACAATGTGTTTGAATAATTAAATATTGCTACAAGGTATTTAGCTTCTACTATAGATTGGGAAATATATTCTTTCTTCATGCTTGTCAATGAAATCAATCTTTTTCCTAGAAAGAAAAAATCTCCACTTGTACTCTTTTTATCATCAAAGTTTCTATCCCAATAGGAATCTATAGAGACTTTTAGTTTAAACTTGTTAATCTTCTTATACCATAAGCCATATTCTTATATTCATTTTAGATATCTCATTATTATTTTCAAAACCATGAGAAGATTCTCCTTAGGATTAGCATAGAATCTTGCGACAATTCTAATAGCTAATGTAATGTCAATTCTATTATGAATAACATATTACAATATTCTAATAATTTATCTATAATAGAATGTCTAGTTTACTTTTGAAGAATCGTCATTCTTTGAAAGTTTGTGTCTATTGGTCATAGCTGTTCCAACTAGCCTTGAATCTTGCATTCCAAAGTTCTTTAGTATGTCCTTGATATACTTTTATTGTTTTATGTATATACCTCCTTTTATTTGATAAACTTGCAAACCAATGTAAAAATTTATCTCTTCGAACATTGACATCTCAAATTAATTTTTCATTTCATTAGAAAATGATTTTCACATTAAATTGTTTCCTTGAAATGTGATATCATCAAAAAATATATCAACCAAAAGTATCCTATCCTCATATTCACATTTCAGATACAAATTTATATTTCCTTTAGTCATCTCAAAACCAATTTTTATCATATATGCATGTAATATTCCGTACCATGCTCTAGGGGCTTGTTTCAAACCATACTATGGTTTGTGCAACTTACATACCATGTTTCTCTTTCTAGGCTCCATAAATCCTTCAGGTTGTTCAATTTGGATTTCCTCTTCCAAGATATCATTAAAAAATGTAGATTTGGCATCCATTTGATGTACCTTGAATTCTTCATAAGCAACATATGCAAGTAATGTTTTTATTCCTTCCAATCTTGTAGCTCAATTAAATCTCTCTCCATAATAAATAGATTCCCCTTGTTAATATACCTTAGAAACAATTTTTTTTTTTCCCTTGTGACTTCACTTTTATCATTCAATTTGTTTCTACTACCCTATTTGTTCCAATTACATTCTTTTTCTTTAGCCTTAGTAAAAATGTCCATATTTTGTTCTTCTCTATTTGATCAACATCCTCATTCACTTCTTCAATCCAATCTTCATTCTCTAATGCATCTTTAGTAATTTTTGTGTCTAACTCACATAGTAGATCGGTATCATTCTTCAATCTATTTCTTGCCATGACTCTTGAAGCTTTCTCTCCAATGATTTAATCAAGTGTTTGGTTCTTTCTCACATATTTTTCTAGTAAAAGTTCAAATTTTCTTGCCCTTTATTTTGGTTCACTTGGTTTATCTTGGTTAGGTTCTTCAAGAAATACCTTTTGTAACTTAGGTTCCTCTAGCTGGTGTTTAGAAGTCTATATGTAGGACTAAACTATTGTAGTTTGATGCTTGACAACTTGCTAAGCCTCGCCAAGGCCTTGTTTCTATGACTTAGCAATAATTATTTGCTTCTACTACTACTACTATTGTTTCTTAGTAGTCTTCATCAGTGGTTCAGATAAATTTTTTGTTTCTCCTTCATAGATGTATACAAATTTTATGTACTCTTCAAGTTCTTTTTTGCATTCCACTTCATTATTTTCTACAAATTCATCAACTCTAATGTTTTCACATTCCACAACTTTGTTAGTGTTAGCATTCAAATTCTTTTATTCATTTCTTTTAGTGGAATAAACTATGAATATACCTTCATCACTTTTAGCATCATGTTTTCCATTCCTTGCATCTTTTACTACGTAACACTTGTTTCCAAATTCTTCAAAATAATTGATGTTTGGTGTATAGCTATACCATAGTACAAAAGGGTTTTTGTTTGTACCTTTCTTGACTTGAACTCCATTAAATGTATACACAACACTACTTAGAGCTTCTCTCTAGTACTTTTGTGTAACACTCATTTCCATCATCAAGATTCTTGCACAATCCATGATTGATCTCTTTCTTCTTTAAGCTATCTTAATCTTTGGTGAATTCCTTGGTGTAGACATTTATCTCTTGATTCACCTATCATTGTAGAATGCATTGAATTCGTGTGATATGAATTCACCTCCTCTATCTAATCTCAAGAATTTCAGACTTCTACATGTTTCTTTTTCATCTCTAGCCAAATACCACTTAAAATTTTTAAAATCATCATATTTTTCCTTTTAAAACATCACAAACATTATTCTAGAGAAATCATTAACAAATATAGTAAAGTAATTGTCACCACAATAACTTTACACTCCAATAGGTCCACCTGAATCAATATGAACCAACTCCAAAATATCACTAGAAGAAGAAGTCTTTCTCTTGAGACTAGAATTTGTTAGTTTTCCCATTTAACATTCTTAATGCATCACTTTCTTAGGTTTTCTCAATTTTAGTAATCCTCTTACTCTTTTCATCTAACTAATATCTACCAAATTATCAAAGTTCACATGATGTGGCCTCTTATGCTACAACCAAACTTCTTCACATTGTGCAATAAATATGCATCTTCATATAGTTATAGATAGAACAAGTTACCTCTTGTTTTGTCTCCTTTTACAATTAGTACACTAGTAGCATGATAGAATTTTTCTTTCATGTTTTGGAATTCAAATCAGTAGACTAAATTGTTCAATTGTGGCATGCTCAAAAAATTATATTTTACTCCATTAACCAAATATGCATTGTCACATTTGATCTTGTCATTCAATATAATTTATCATTTATCTTTCACATTACACATTACATCATTACAAAACTTAACACTACTTCCATTATGATGTTGTAGCTTTTCAAACTTACTTGTATCACCTGCCATATGATGTGAATGACCACTATAAATTATCCACCTATCATTCTTACTAACATGTGAAATAATGATAGTTTCTTTAATCTTTCCTTATTCATCAAATTCATCTTTCATTGTGACATAAACAACTTCTATATCATGTTTATTAGAATCAGTTTCAAAACCATCTTCTTTAGAAATGTATCAAGGGGTAAAAGTATAAAGCTATGTCACCTTTTAGGCTAACTTATCAAAATGAATGAATTTGAGTATTTCTATCCAAAAATCAGTTTTGTTCAAACATATGACATAGATAAATTCATTCTAGCTAACTTATATATGGCCTCACACTTTCCCAATTAGAAATATTTATTAAATGCATGTTTTATACTAGTTTGTATCAAATTACTAAAGAAATAAAATTATTTTAGAAAACTGACATTTCAATAACTCTTACTATTTTTTATGATTTTTTTTACTAACATATAAATACCATTTTATAGATCTCAAAGTCAAGAATACTCTCATATAGAGTTTATAGTCTTTTAATTAGATAGAGTATATTGTAATGAAAAAATTCTACAAGCACGTATTTTAACAGTCGAAAAGATGTGGATTTTGAGAAAGAAAAAAATATTAAATCATATCAAAAAAATTTTAAAATTATATTATGTTCTAGAGGAGAGAGCCCTCTTCTAGAATGTATAATTTTTCTTTTGTTTAGAATATATTTTTTTTGAAAAATGTGGTGGGAGATGAAAACTATTGATTTTAGGTGAGTTGAAATTTGAATCACTATAAAAGAGAAAATATAGGCCTAAAGTAAATTTTTATTTCTAATCGTTCTAGCTATATATATTAACTATAACATAGTCGAAGTTCAAAATGAAATATGTTTATTTCCATATAGTTTTGTAGTGGGAACTAAACCCCTAATTTTTAGTGTTTTTTAGCAACTAAAAAGTTATCTATAAAAATTATGAAAATATATTAATTGTTATTCCAAATAATTATTAAAAATTATAATACTAAACTTTATCCATTTCTACACATTTCATTAGTTTACTTCATTTTCAAATTCTAAATAATAATACCAATTTTATGTCATTGAAGGTGAATAGTTATACTTTTCTTAGCATTTTCCTTTACAAAAGGGTAACACAAGTTTGTGCTTTTACCCCAAGAATTCTTACCTTTTCATTTTTAGTTTTTGTTATGTCTATTGTCTCTATCATCTCTCCTTCCTCTATATCCATTCTCTTTCCTTTCATCCTTATCTTCTCTGTCAAGGCACCTTGTAGCAATATGACCAACATTGTTACATGTAAACCATATTATAAGAAGTTTACCTTTGAATTTTGCTTTGGCTCTTGGTATCCTGTATTCCATAGGTCATCATCTGATTCACTGTCACTATCCACATACTTACTCTTTGAACTCTTCCTTCTTTTAGATCCACCAAGGATAAGTTGAGCCTTGAAAGTAGACTCAATAGTAGGAAGTGTATAATTATCAAATTTTGACAACTCAAATGCAGTGAGTCTACCAACGAGACTATTTATAGTCTAATCATTACTAGGTGTACATCTCATTTCTTGTATTGTAGAAACTCTTATAGCATAAACATGAAGTAAAACTATCAATACCTTTCTTATCATAGACTCTTTAGTTATGGCTCCTTTGACACCTCTAATAGAATTCACAACTTCTTTGATTTGGCCACAATACTATGCAATAGTTTCTCCTCCTTTCATTTTCATGTCATCAAACTTGTCTCTCATACTTTTAGCTTTAGCTCTCAAAACCAGGATTTGTGCCAACTTAACCCACATTTTCTTTGTTGTAGTGCAATCCTACACATCATCAAATTCAACATTACTTGGGGAAGATGCCAAATCTATCATCATTTGATAATGCTCCTACTTCTCTTTGATTTTCTCAATTCTCATGGGCCTAAGAACTTCTATGTACTCATTTTCCAAGTAGTAGAATATAGAGTATCCAACTCCAAATAGATACAATCTCGTCAAGTGTTTCCATATTTGGAAGTTCTCATTGTTTAGCTAAGGTACCTCTCTCTAGAGCATCTTGATCTTTTAGCTTGAGTCCCTTTTAACATTCCTTGTAAGACACAAAGATCTGATACCAGTAGTTAGAATGTTTAAAACAGCTACAAGGAGGAGGTAAGTCAATTATGTTCAAGTCCAAATGCACCAAATCTGTAATTAGCAACTTTAAGTAGCTTAATCAAACTCATAAATCCACTTAGTCAATATAACATCTCATTAGTAATTTAACTTATTTACCACCTAACTCTGTGTTTAGTATATGTTGACTAATATAAATATATAATAGTAAATTGCATGCAACATAAAATTAACACTCACACATGTATGACACAATGATTTAATGTGGAAACCCAATTTGGGTATATCTTCCAAGTAATATGCTACTAATTTTTCACTCTTATGAAGTGAGCACAGTTAAGAGCCATCCCTATTAAAGGTTACAAAATACACTATTAGGTGTGACCCTATTAAAGGATTTAATCACACTATTAGGAGTGGCTTGGTTAGAGGTTTTTAGATCATTTCATTAGAATGTCACCTTGATTAAAGGATTTATATATGACTATTAGGTAAACCTTGATTAAAGTATTTTACTAACATAAAGATTAGAAATTAATGGCTAGGTTTATCTAGTAAAACAAAACTCACTTTAACAATTTTTAGATCTTCATTCAGTTCATTTTATGGTTCATTGACTAGGATTCATCATATTCTCCATCTCTAATCTTTATTCTCTGATATCTAATCTTGTTGAAAACTCCTCAACAAATCACACTCTCATCCCTTCTCCTAAAGCTATGTTATTCTCCTTTTTCATAGATTATCTAGTTCAACAAACACATAAAAATTCTCTTATGTCTATTAAATAGAAGGTTTAATCTTTCACTACCTAAACATGACCGTACATCTTAGGATGTGATAGAATTCATTGAATCTGTCCATCATTTGTCATTTTTTTTCTTTTCATCAAACTTCTGGAAACTTCTCTTGAATCTTTTCCTTAGATTATATTCTAAACCTAATTCATACATTAAATATGCCAGCTCATTAGTCCTTATCATTTACACATTTGGACTCTTTTGTAGATTCAACTATGTCAGCCTCAAATCTTGATTCTTTAAGAAACTATTATTTTTATGACAGTTGGCCTTCACTGTGTTCTTAAACTTGATCATCACTCGATTAATTGCTCATCACTAATTTTAACTTTCTCATCTTATTTTGACTTACTTGGCGATTATTATTACTCAGCATCCATTGGACTTAGTTACAAATAACACTTAGCTTGTATTGTTGTGTTTCGTAATGCTTAAGTGTAATTCTTAAGTTGCTCAATCTTCTTTTCATCATTGCTTAGAAATCTTCAATTTTCAACTTATATTACTCATCTCTTTTACAATTCAATCCATCTATCTTCTTCCCTTAATATAATAATCAAACAACACCTTATCTCATTAAGTACAAACTTATAAAGTGCCATTTGTAATTCCATGATTCTTAACTCTTCTCAACTCTCTTTACTCAACCACTTCACTAGTTCATCTTGTGATCTCTCTTTTCAAATCCTCTTCATCAATTGATTGATATGGAAATCTACTCTATTACTAAATTTCTTATTAGTAAGGTTTGACATCAATGACAACATAATAATTGTTCCAATCATAGTTTCTAATAGTGTCATCCTATGTAGGGCTTTCAAATTCAAATATAGGATCCCTAGCTAAAATTTCTAAGCCCAATTACATATGATAGGTCACTCACCTAGGGTTTCTACCCTACTCAAAAAAATTGAATACAAGCATCCATACAAACACAACTAGGCCCCTGATTAGTTGAACAATAAAAAATACATACTTGTATGGGAAATAACTTGGTGAGCCATCCAAAATATAAAATCAAAATAGTACTGAGGTCGGTAACTATGAAGCAATGCATTCATCATTTATAACTACACTTTTGACCATGATTGTCACACTTTGATTGTATATGTCCATATATCAAGAAGTATGGCACATATTTCTTTTATAATTGTGCATCTGTAAATTCTCAACTAGTGCCTCACATTCATCTATTAGAATTGTGCATATATTAAGTAGATCAATGCATTTGTAAAGCAATGCATTCACATAGTAGAATGGCGCATATGTTTTGCAAATCTATACATTTGTTTAAGCATCACATTTATCAAGAAGTGCAATCCATTTAAGTATGCAGGTCAACAACAATGATTATATGCAAGGCTATATATATCTTTCATATACTTGTTAAAATGTAAAGGATACATGCACATTTACTTTAGAGACTTATCTATCTACCTATCTATCTATCTATACACACACACACACACACACACACAATGCTAGGAACTAAATTTCTAGAATAGGTACAATCAAGTGTAGTCCTCATAATTTGTAGGCTAAATCTCCAAGTTGAGAATCCCCCATCAATTCCTTTTCAAGGAATTCAATCTCTATCATTTCTGCAATCTTTGTCATAAGCATAGATCAAGTATCTCATAATAAATTTTAGAGCATGTCACAAGGGTGGCATTACAATGTTTAAAATTGGGTCCTTTATATCTAGCCCCATGGTCAATTAGGTGCCCTACTCCAATCTAGGAGTATTGGAATAGGCACTAGATTAGGTACTATAGGAGTGGCTATAGAACCTAAAAAAATCCCTAACATGAGTATTTTGTGAATTTATTAATTAATTTAAAAGTCGTGTAACAATAGTTTTTTGAATTTTAAAGTAATTGATAGATTTAAAAAATGGTCAAGTGAAGCACATTTGTTGGGTCATATAGCTCTCTCTTATTCTACTTATGTTTAGATCAAATCTGATCTCCTTATCAAACAAATATTTGAAAAAATAGAAATTATGATATATTTAATGAGGTCATATATCATTAAACAGTACAGTTGACTAAAAAGTATACATTTGATTTCTAATATTCAAAATAAAAATAAAAATATAAAATCTTATTTATCCATGTCTTATTAAACAATATGTTTGACTAAAACTATACATTTTAAAGTAAATAATGATGGAAGAAAAATGAGCTCTTCTAGACTATTCTTCAAATCATACCCCACTTGTTTTCTAGCAATTATTATCACTTGGAAATAACATGGAATCTTCTCCTACATCTTGGAGGCAATTTCCAATTTTCACCCAACAAGGAATAAAACAATAATTGTTTTCTCATTTATAGACCTCACTCTATCAACTTGCAAGGCAAAAAGTTTTCTTTGAAACTATCTTTGTAAGAGTAAACTTATTGTTGTTGAACTATTATGTGTTCAAATTGGCATTGATTTTTTATTTATTTTTAATGTTTTTAACAAGAAATTTGTTTCTCCAAATTGAGAAGGTCCGAAAGATGGTGAGTATGGAATTTGTGAAAAAATTAAATCACAAACCTAAAAATATTTCTCATCACATGAAGGTGTTGAGTGGCAGTTTTGCTCGACATTGCCGAGTGACGAGAGAGTGCCAAGTAAGCTCGACACAAGAGGAAGTCGAGTGAACTTGGCAAACAAAGGGTGACTTGGCACAAGACAATGCGAAGTGAGCTCGACAACAAGCGATGCGAGTGAGCTCGGCAATAACTACAAAGATGGAATTTAGTCCAAGACTAGGCTGTGTGAGCAAAATAACAAACTGCCATTAAAATGTAGAGAGCCAAAGGATGAAGATTTTAATGATGAACTTATCAAATGCAATATATTATGCAATGAACAATAGAAGAGGAACAATAGATTTAGTATGCCTTCTTGCTTGCATGCTATTCAAATATGTTAAACTATTACAAAATCTGGGAGCATTTGACTTCAACCAAAAAACCCTAAAATCTTCAAACTGGTAAAGCCTAAAACTTTAAACTTTAAACTTACAGCTCTAATGACTACATACAACAATGTCTGGAGCAATCATTGCTTCACAGGTTTAATCCAACAAATAACAAAACTTACAGAATGAATAGAGGAAACATGTGCAACTGCAGACACGAGAACAAACTTCCTTCTGTCTTCTAAACTCTGATGACTAGATCTATTGATCAACTTCTTTTTCTTCCTTCTTGGTTGTACTCTACAACTCTCTTCAATGCCGATCTGCTAAACTTTTTCAAATGAACCATATTCATTCCTTTTGTCTTTCTTCCAAAATATTTTCCCCCTCTTTTCCAAATTTGAAAAATTCACCTACCTGCATTCATTGTTTCTAACTATTCTATAGGCCGTCAGGTAGTAGGTGGACATTTGGCTCTAGGGGCAACTGACTATAGCATTTAATATCTCAATAGAATTAAAAAGCCACATGTGATTGCTGCTCATCACATCATTCATTAGATTATTGAGTTTCACACAGTCAGATCCAGATGGTAGTCCTCTTTTCTCACTTCTTCTCCATATTTCACACTCTCAAATATAGATGCTTATAATCTGTTTTAATCCTGTACAGGTTTCCTTAACATCAGATCTGCTGCTGATGGTAATCTCACAGATGATAACTTTCAACACTGGATTTCTGATTCCCCTTTCATTAAAGGGGATGGAAAAGTTTATATGGTGCACTCAAGTGATACCCACTACGTGCACTATTTGACACTGGTCTATTTTCTAGATCTATTAGTGAAAAAATATTGCTACATGATCCCTGTGAAGCCCCAACAAAATTATCTAGTAAGAGAATCTTTTGCTCCTGATTCCACAACTCCCTGGGCAAGATTCTTCGATTTACTTATCGAGGGAATCAAGTGGACGAGTCTCAACTTATCTCATTTAGACAATACAACATTTTATGATTACGAGATCATCTTGGCTGCCAAAAGTGGGAATCGGTTTATAACTCACTTGCAATGCTCAGATAGAACAAAATCCTTTTGTGTTCATTTCAAGCATTGAGCTGCACCAACTCGAACCATCCATGTATAGCTCAATGGATTTACAAAAGCAAGCCTTGAGTCTCGTAGATCGCAGAGACTATGGTACATTTTCTAACTTAAGTAATTGTTGTTATCAAATATGTTTTTATTTGATAGAAAACAATAAGATGGAATCTTTAAATGGCATAAAGGAAGATGTTAAGTTTGGAAAAATAAGTAAAATTTGACTATTAAGAAAATCAAGCTTTAGTGTGTGATGTTTATGTGTGTGCCTTAAACATCACATAGTAATAAATAAAAAAGCTTCAAAAAATAAGTCAACTTTTATTATTTAAGACTTTTAGCAGGCCAGACTTATCTGACACAGTAGAAGAGTTGAATAATAGTGGCTTCCAGTGGGCCTAGCCACTCTTAGCCAATAGCTTGGGGCCACTGTTATGCATTGGAGGCAGGGTATTGTTGGTGATTAATTCAAACTAATAGCTCATTACATCTGTTGGTGATTAATTCAAATTAACAGCTCATTAGATATGTTAGTGATTAATTCAAACTAACAGCTCATACTCCTCTAAATCTTAACTTCTAGTTTACTTCTAGTTTGGATGGTGAAACTAGACTATTCCCGTGCTGCATTATGTTAGAGATAAAACTTACATGTGTTAGTTATTGCTAGGTATTTGATCGTGATTTCCTATTCTATAGGGTGATTGGTTTTGCATAAATGCTTATGTTTTGTAATTGATAGACAATGAATGAATAATAGAATTTCATTATTAACCAGCTCTGTTTTTCCTCTATTTTTGTAATTTTTTGCTTTTATCTTTCAGCAAGATCATTTTTTACATTTCAGATTTAGCATGAATAGAAAATTCTATATGGTATCAGAGCAAAGGTATCATACAAAGTTGCCTTGGTTTCCGCAATTATTGAGCATGAATCACTTGTGATTAGTAGATCGTCTACATAAAGTACTATGAGTAACAATGAGTTAGATTTTCTCAACATATAAACATTTGGATCAGATTTACATCTCACAAATTTTTGAGATAGAAGATAAGAATCCATTTTAGCATACCAAGCACGAGGTGCTTGTTCGAGACCATAAAGTGATTTCTTGAGCCTACATACTAGTGAGGAATTATATACATACCCTTGTGGCTACTCCATGTAGATCTCCTCCTCAAGATCACCATGAAGAAAATCATTTTTCACATCCATGTGATGAATCTCCCACCTTTTTGCTACTGCAATGGCTAGAGCCAATCGAATGGAATCCATTTTTGCCACGGGAGAAAAAGTCTCATCATAATCAATACCTTGAAGTTGTTGAAAACCTTTGGCTACCGACCTTTCTTTGTATCTACTCATTTGACCATTTGTTGATTTCTTTGTTCAATAGATTCACTTGCACCTGACAAGCATGCGATTGGATGGAAGTAGTACCAGCTCCCAAATTTGGTTTGCAATAAGAGAATTGTACTCCTCATCCATGGTAGATTCCCAATGTGGATTCCCTATAACTTCTACATAAGTTAGAGGATCTAATACTTTAAGAAGATAAGCATGCATTGGAATAATGGAATCGGTAGTTGAAAATGCATGAGAAGCATCATATATATCAGCCAACCTCCTTGTTCTTTGTCTTCTCATAGGAGATGCTAAATCATCACTAAAATCCCAATTGAGACTTGCATGTTCATATTCATTAGATTCAGATGAATCTAAAATTAGATTTGTGGTATCTCCATCATCTTCAAGATCTGTGAGAGGAGGAAGCATAGAAGTGGTAGAATGTTAGTTTTATTGCTTTATTAGGATCTATTTTGGGGGGTGGGTTTATTCCTACTGGGTTTTCCCTCTTTCCTCTTCTTAGATCTTTCTTTTCTCCTTAGTTAGAATTAAGAGGGGGTGTTGGTGATTAATTCAAACTAATAGATCATACTCCTCTAAATCTTAACTTCTAGTTTACTTCTAGTCTAGATGGTGAAACTAGACTATTTCCATGCTACATTATGTTAGAGATAAAACTTACATCTGTCAGTTATTGCTGGGTATTTGACCGTGATTTCCTATTCTACAGGGTAATCGGTTTTGCATAAATGCTCACATTTTGTAATTGATAGACAATGAATGAATAATAGGATTTCATTATTAACCAGTCTGTTTTTCCTGTATGTTTTGTAATTTTTTTCTTTTATCTTTTAGCAAGATCGTTCTTTAAATTTCAGATTTAGCATGAGTAGAAAATTCTACAGGTATTTCTGCAACCTCAACTAGACAAGCCTCACTTAGAAATTTACTTCTTACATCAACGAGACCCAATCATCAGATTTCATACAGCTTAAGTTTTTGTAATGTAAAATTAGATAGAGTAGTGTGAGAAATATATTAAAATTTAATTTAATACTCACAACCCTAAACCTAAAATCTTTGCTCGGCACTTGAAAACTACTCAGCACATGAAGGTGCTGAGTGCTAGTTTTTCCTAGCACTTGCTCGGCACTTGAATGTGCCGAGTCAGAGATTGCTCGACACTTGATGGTGCTGAGTGATAAGCAATAGGTGCCGAGTAAGCTCGGCACGCAAAGGAGAAAGCTCAACACCAATGGATGCTGAGTGAGCTCAGCTCACAAAGGAAATGCTCGGCACTTGAAGAGCTCAGCACACAAAAATGCAGTAGGTGTTGAGTGTTCTATTTCAACTGAAATATTATAACTTAGAGAAATTCAACATGAATGCTTTCACCATTAAAACCAGAAAGCCAAAGCTTTAACCTTTCAAACAAACTTGTCAAATGCAATGAATAGAAGAGGAAGATAGATTCAAGTATGCTTGCTTGCTTTCTATTTAATCTTTCATTAAACTATTACAAAATTTGGGAGTATTCAGCTTCAACCAAAAAACCCTAAAATAGCCCTAAATTGATAATACTTGAAACTTCAATAAACTTTTAAACTTGTAGCTCTAATGGCTGCATACAATGGTGCCTGGAGCAATCACTACTTCAACAGGACGAATCTAACAATGAAAAACTTACAGAGTGAATAGGGGGAACACATGCAACTACAGGCACAAACTTCTTTCCTTCTTCCTTCTCTGCTCATCTCTGCAACTTCTCTCTGATCTTCTTGATCTGCTTGAACTCTCTGAATGAATGAATAGACATTCCTTTTTGTCACATTCCATTTCCCCCTTCTTTTCTGATTTCAAAAAATCTCACCCACCGTATTTATGTTTCTTTGTGTTCTGGGCATCAGAGGTGGTAGGTGAGCGTTTGGCTCAAGGGGCAAACGTACGCTTCATTTAATATTCCAACACTCAACCTTTGTCCCGAGCCAAACAAACAAGGATCAGTGCTGATCCAAATCAATTACACCAAGACTCTCTCTTAGGTGTACAAAGTTTCCAATGCCTAATGGCTTGGTGAAAATGTCTGCTAGCTACTGCTCAGACTTGCAAAATTCCATCTTGATATCCCCATTCTCCACCAACTCTCTGATGAAGTGATATCTAATCTCAATATGCTTGCTTCTCCCATGGAAGACTGGATTCTTGGACAATGCAATTGATGAGATGTTGTCACAATAAATTGTGGTTCCATCCTCTTGCCTTTCATTCAAATCTGTCAAGATCCTCCTTAGCCAAATTGCTTGACATGATGCTTCATTTGCTATAATGTATTCAGCCTCTGTTGTAGATTGAGCAACAATAGGTTGCTTCTTGGATGCCCATGAAATTGCACCCGATCCCATATGAAACATGTATCCAGAAGTGCTCTTCCTGTCATCTAAACTTCTAGCCCAATCACTATCCGTGTACAACTTGAAATCATCATTTGCAGTATACAAAATCCCAAATCCCTTGGTACCTTTCACATACCTTAGGATCCTTTTTCCTACTTGCCAATGGGAATCCTTTGGGGTTTCCATAAATCTAGAAATCAAACTTACTGCATCCATTAGGTCTGGCCGAGTTGCAGTCAAATACATTAAATTTCCAACCATACTCCTGTATAGTGTTGGATCCACTCTCTTGCTTGAGTCTTCCTTGCTCAACTTCAGACCTATTGTTGTTGGTGTGGGGGCTACCTTACTATTCTGCATTTTAAATCTCTCCAAGATCTGCCCTGCATATTTATCTTGAGAGAAGAAAATGCCATCATGCATTTGTTTTACTTCTATGCCTAGAAAGTATTTCAAGAGACCTAGGTCTGTCATCTCAAACTCACTTTTCATGGCCTCTTTGAACTCATCTACAATCAATCAACAAATTTCCATTTCATGCCTTAATGTAGAGAGTAGGCTCACCATTGATTTTGCTAAAGCCATTTCTCATCAAATATGAGTCAATCCTACTGTACCATGCTCATGGAGCTTGCTTGAGCCCATAAAGAGCTCTCTTCAACCTATATACTTTGTTCTCTTCACCTACAACTTCATAACTAGGTGGCTGCTCCACATACACTTCTTCTTTCAATACACCATTAAGGAAGGCAGGCTTCACATCCATTTGAAATACCTTCCACTTGTGCTGAGCTACAATTGCTATGACAGCACGCATGGTTTCAATTCTTGCAACTGGGTAATAGGTCTCATCATAATCTCTTCCATAATGCTATTTGTAGCCCTTGACTACCAGCCTTGCCTTATGCCTATCAATCTTTCCTTCAGCATTGAATTTGGTCTTATACACCCATTTCAGTCCAATCACTTGCTTCTTTGGTGGAAATTTAGTTAGCTCCCATGTCTCATTCCTTTCTATGGCATCTATTTCCTCATCCATGGCATTACACCATTTTTTCTCCTTAATAGCTTCCTCAAAATATACTGGATCACTATGAGAAAATAATGCAAAATTAACACTCTCATCATAATCTTCATAACTTTCATCTTGGTATATCTCCCTAAGACTCTTGGTCTTTCTTGGTAATAAGGAGGAGAGTGTGGGATCAGAATCTTCACTGCTACTACTTTGCCGACCAACTCGGTCTTCACTGTTACTCAGCACTGACACTCGATCATGCCTAGAGGAGCTCGGCAATGACTGAGGTTGCTTGCCTTTTCTTCTATTTGCTCCTTCTTCTTGCTGTTCATCAGCATCTTCTTCACTCATAATTGGCATTTTACTTGATGTGCCCAGTGATTCATCAGTTGAACCATACCAAGACAGATTTTCAAGAAATTCCGCATCTCTTGAAAGAGTCATCTTGTTGTTCAATGGGTCATACAATCTGTATGCCTTTGATTCTAAGTTGTACCCTGTGAAGATGCACTTCACACCTTTGTCATCCAATTTCTGCATTTTTTCTTTAGGCACATGTGAATATGCAACACATTGAAACACCCTGAGGTGTTCAACTGTCCATCTTCCTCGTGACTATGCTTCCATTGGAATTTTATCACGAACTACCTTTGTAGAACACCTATTAATTAGATAAACTGTTGTTGCCATAGCCTCTCCCCAAAATTCAGTTGGGAGACCTTTCTCTTTCATCATGCTACTTACCATTTCAACAATGGTCCTATTCTTTCTTTTAGCCACTCCATTCTACTATGGTGTATAGCTGATTGTGAGATCTTTCTTTATGCCATGTTTCCTGCAAAAGTTTACAAAAGAATTGGAGGTATACTCCCCTCCTCTATCTGATCTTAGGACCTTGATATAGTGTCCACATTCTCTTTCAGCCTCCGCTTTAAATTCTACAAATTTATCAAATGCTTCAGATTTATTCTTTAAGAAATACACCAATGTCCTACGACTGAAATTATCAATAAATATCATGAAATAAGTACTCCCCCCAATGGAAGTAACTTGCATAGGACCGACTAGGTCAGTATGCACTAATTCTAATGGATATCTAGCCCTCCTAGAATTTCCAAAATTAAAGGGAAGCCTATGTTGCTTACCCA
This sequence comes from Cupressus sempervirens, assembly GCA_028749045.1. Taxonomy (NCBI): domain Eukaryota; kingdom Viridiplantae; phylum Streptophyta; class Pinopsida; order Cupressales; family Cupressaceae; genus Cupressus; species Cupressus sempervirens. The sequence goes on along the minus strand of CM053786.1, from coordinate 274,723,638 downwards.
AAATACAAGTCTCACACTTGTCACAAGAATTTCCTACACATGGCAAACCATCTACCATTCTTTTATTTGACAATAAATTTAAACCAGCATAGCTGAGATGACCATACCTGAGATACCACAACCGCGAAGGGTCTTCAATCACACTCCTTAGAGGTGATTGTGTATGAGGTGCAGCACAAACTTGAGATGAGAAACATGTCTCTATCCTCAAGGGAAACATTCTGTTCTTTGTCATTTGAACTACTGCAAGTAGGTTCTTGCTCCCATCCTTTTCATGAATGACACACGTGTCATTCTCCATCAGCACTTTGTATCCATTTTGAATGAGATGACCAATGCTCATCAAATTGTGCTTCATACTAGGGGTGAAATACACATTTTGTATTTTCTTTTTCTCACCTTTCTTGGTGCGGACCATAATAGATCCTTTACCCACAACTGGTAGGGTTCCATTGTTACCAATTTTAATTTCAGATTTGAAACTCTTGTCAATGAATGAAAACAAGGTTTCATTGCCACTCATGTGGTTGTTACATCCACTATCGAGGTACCAAACATCAGAGCTTCCTTCTTCACCAACATTACACATGATGAAGGCAGCAACATTGGGTCCACTTCCCATGTTCACATCAGCCACATTTGCTTGTCTGGACTGATCATTCTGCTTCTTCCAGCATTCATTTGCATAATGCCCATATTTATGATAGTAGTAGCATTCTACATTACTCTTATTTGAGTTGTAGTTTTTCTTACCTCCTCTTGAAGTATTTTATGAGCTACTTGCTCCATCTGCTCTTCCTGAGCTTTCTGCTGTAGCATTTCTTTGTCCTCCATTTCCTCGGCCTCTAGCTCTTGAGTTGCTACCTGAGCCATTTCTTCCTCTCCCCCTTCCTCTTGGATTTGACTAAGACTTGAATACTTTCTCTTGGGAAGTAGAAGATGTAGATCTATTGATCCTATGCTCATGGGTTTGAAGAGAACCCATCAACTCATCCATTGTCAAAACAGTGAGGTCTTTTGCCTCTTATATGGTCATGACCAAATTGTCATATTTATGAGGTAAACTCCTCAATATCTTCTCCACTATCTTCTGCTCTTGATAGTCTTCTCCATTTGACTTCAATTGATTAATTACATTGGAGGTCCTTGAACTGAATTCTGCAACTGATTCATTTTCCTTCATCTGAAGGTTCTCAAATTCCCTCCTTATATTCTGTAGCTTTACTGTATGGACTTTATCAGTCCCCTTGAAGTTTGTCTCAAGGATATCCCATGCATCCTTTGCATAATTTGCTGCTGCAATCTTTGGAAAAATTGTCTCTGTCATTGCTGCTTCAATAAGACTTAATGTCTTTGCATCTTTCCTCCTTGATTCTTTCAAATGAGTCTTCTGTGCATTTGTGAGGGCAGCATACTGAGTTGGATCAGTGACATCATTGAATCTGTTTACCACAAACTCCCACAAATCATTTGCAACTATTATGGTCTTCATCTTCTTTTTCCATGTATCAAAATTTTGCCCATTAAAGGATGGTGGCTGCTACCATATCTTTCCTCCATCTCCTGCCATGATAAATATCTCAAGAAAAAAATGCCCTAAGTCACTTTGGATGTGGGGCCTCAAAGCTTTGATACCATGTGAGAAATATATTAAAATTTAATTTAATAATCACAACCCTAAACCTAAAATCTTTGCTCGGCACTTGAAAACTGTTAAGCACATGAAGGTGCCGAGTGCCAATTTTTTCCAGCACTTGCTCGACACTTGATGGTGCTGAGGGACAGGCAACAGGTGCCGAGTAAGCTCAGCACACAAAGGAGAAAGCTCAACACCAATGGATGCCGAGTGAGCTCGGCTCACAAAGAAAATGCTAGGCACTTGAAGAGCTCAGCACACAAAATTGCAGTAGGTGTCGAGTGTTCTGTTTCAACTGAAATATTATAACTTAGAGAAATTCAACATGAATGCTTTCACCATTAAAATCAGAAAGCCAAAGCTTTAACCTTTCAAACAAACTTGTCAAATGCAATGAATAGAAGAGGAAGATAGATTCAAGTATGTTTGCTTTCTTTCTATTTAATCTTTCATTAAACTATTACAAAATTTGGGAGCATTCGGCTTCAACTAGAAAACCCTAAAATAACCCTAAATTGATAATACTTCAAACTTCAATAAACTTTTAAACTTGCAACTCTAATGGCTATATACAATGGTGCCTGCAGAAATCACTACTTCAATAGGACAAATCTAACAATGAAAAACTTACAAAGTGAATAGGGGAAACACGTGCAATTGCAGGCACAAACTTCTTTCCTTCTTCCTTCTCTACTCAGTTCTACAACTTCTCTCTGATCTGCTTGATCTGCTTGAACTCTCTGAATGAATGAATAAACATTCCTTTTTGTCACATTCCATTTCCCCCTTCTTTTCTAATTTCGAAAAGATCTCACCCACCGTATTTATGTTTTTGTCTGTTCTAGGCATCAGAGATGGTAGGTGAGCATTTGGCTCAAGGGGCAAATGTACGCTTCATTTAATATTCCAACAAGTAGCTGGTAACCATATAGTTGATTTAAAACTTGTGACTTCTTATCCCATTACATAACATTGAAACCCAATTCTCAATTGGAGTTGGAACCATTCATCAATGGAGCAAAAGTGTACATGAAATTGGACATGAACTCAGAAGATGGTAACTTCTATTAATTTGTTTAAGAATTTGATGAACTTGTTGATCAGAACAGAATTTTTTATGGAGCTCTCCTTATTGTAATCTTTTCTGTCTTAATAAATGTTTACTCTCTTTTCAAATTTTAATTTTGTGAACCTAGTTGTTGCAATCAGAAACAAAACAGAGACAATAAATGTTTCAAACGACTGGACAGGAGGAGATCCGTGTTTGCCAGCTGGTTATCAATCAACGGGGATAACCTGTAGCCAAGATGATCCTCCCAGAGTCATCATAATGTATTTTTACAGTTCACTCGAACATGTACCTTACTATTAATTTCTATAATGATTTGAAGAACCTTGTTTCTGTTTGTAGAGATCTAACAAGCATGAATCTGGAAGGTACAATACCTTCAAATATAGCGAACCTAATAGCAATATAACAGCTGGTAAGACTTTTCATGGGATGGGGCTATATGGGTACTTTGGGTATTGGTGTGAGTACGCCTTTTCCAAAAATAGGGGACTTTTAGTTGTTAGTAGTGATACAGTTCGGAGATGTAATGTATTGTTTTCATATGTTTGCAATATGCATGTAATAATAATATATATTAAATGTTTAGATGTATAATAGAGAAGGTAGACTTTAAACATGAATAAGAAAATAAAAAATCATATAACAATGACATATTGCAAATGATAATATTCTGACTTGAACAGTGATAAAATTTACTGGAAATCACTGTTATATAAGAGTGTCAAATTGATTAAGTACTGAATTAAATTTGATAAACAACAAGCTAATATGATAACAAAAAACACTAACAAATACTAAAATTCTTAATCAACATCTTTAACTATGATGTTGTGTTGTTCACCGGGTACCCAGTACTTAAGTACATATACCCAAATACATATACCTGAATACTTAAGAATTTGCATATGGATACCCATGCAACCTTGTCGTTCACTAACTTCCTTTCTCGTGAGAAGGCTAATCGATCTTTTGATACAAATAATTGTGGTTTATGTACTGTTGCTAACTCTATGCTTTTGGTTATAGTTGCTAGGAAACAATAAGTTTTCTGGCCATATTCCAGACCTCGGTTCATTGAACAATTTCACAATATTGTAAGACACCTCTGAAATACCTTGTGTGAATGACTAGAGAGCCAGAATTATCTGTATCTTTGCTAATATTTTATCTTGGCCTCACAAAGGCAACTGCAGAATAATCAACTTACTGGACAAATTCCAGTATCATTGGAGAAGCTTCAAAAGCTAAATCATTTGTATGGTTACCAGCTACTCTATCTAATTACATCCTCACATTTCACTATATAACTGATATAGCTTAGCGCTATTAAATAGGTGTTTTTATAGAGCTTTTTCGGTTTATTGAAAAGATTTTTACAAGATAATAAATTGGACGGAACAGTCTCAAAAGAATTAGTGAGAACCAACTTGGAACTTCGGTATACCAATTTTCTTTCCTCGTCATCAATGCAATAGATGTTTCATGTTCTTGTATGTTATCTTCCAAAAGGAGACTGAATTGTTAATATCTCATATACATTCTTATTATTCACTGTACATTCAGTGTTGATCCCCAAAATGCTCGTCCGGCAGGCAGCCACAAAATTAAAGGCTGGGTGATCGGACTTCCAATTGTTGGGTGGGCAGCATGAAAAATAACAAAAACACAAAACAATACAAAATACCAAACATAGAACACAATGTGCTGCCACACAATAAAATATATTATATTTTATTCATCATTTGCCCATTGCCAATTGCATTACATGATGCCTCTATTTATAGAGGTCTTAATTTATTTCTGGAAACATCTACATTAGCCGACAAGGGCCAAATATCTACATGTTTCTAGAAAATGCTACGGCTGACCCAACTTCTAGAAAATACTTTAGCCGGCACACCCTAAACCTAAACCTAATAATCTAGAAGCATTGAACAATTAGTAGAAATTAATATTTCCAACACCAATTAGATGTTCGGTGTTGTTAGTTTTAGTCATCTTCTCTAGAATTTTCTTGTGGAGGCACAAACACCTTTCTCACCCATTTCCAAACACAAATGTTTCTCCAACTCCATCAGAAAAACATGTAATTGCAGTTGTTTCTGCAATTTGTGGTCTGCTTAAAAAAACATGCATAGAAATGCTTTTCTCTTCTTCTTTTCCCCTGGTCGGGACCTTTATAGAGAGCATAATTTTTATTTATTTGTTCTTGCTCGGATGAGGAAAATGAAAACAATTATCACACGCTTTCTGTAGAATACAGAGAGGAGGATATTAAAACTTCTACCAATAACTCTTCCACTTTCATTGGTAAGGGAAGCTTTGGATGTGTATTTTATAGCAGACTTTCAAGATATGAGGTCGCAGTCGAAATACACAAGATTGATTCTAATCAAGGCCAAAAAGAATTCCAGAATGAGGTTAGTATTCCTGCATAGATTCAAGAACAAATTTTCTATGAAGATTACCATTTGTTTCCCTTCAGTACCAAATTCTCTTTTAACAAGTGTTATCTGTGGTTTTAGGTAGCTATGCTGTCAAGAATATATCACAAGAATCTTGTAAATCTTATTGGGCATTGCAGACAACCCATTATGGCATTGGTCTATGAGTAAATGCCATGCAGAACATTGATTGATCATCTATATGGTACTTTATGTTGTGATGTTGTTAACTATATAATTTTTTGAGTTAAATTTAATTATATGTGATTTATGAGTAGTAATGGGATGGGTGATCTCTAGTGAAGTTATGGTGTTTCACCTTTGTGACCATCATCTGTTAGGTGGGCAGAGGCACAGTAAAATATAAAATGCAATAAATGTGCTGCGGCACAATATTTGATTATCTTTTTCTTGATTGATTATAAATGAGTACATAACACTCCTTTGATAGGCAAGTTTACATTCTCTAGAAATCTCTGACATTTGCTGACAAGACAATAATCTACAAGATTATGGAAACTACTATAGCCGACAACCTAAACCTAACCTAAACCTAAACTTCTAGAAACATTTAATGACAGGTTAGAGTAGAAATTATTATTTCTAACACTCCCCCCTAGTTTCTACTATCAATTATTACAAAACTTCTTTAATATTTACAACTCTCAGAGCCTCCTTCAAAATTTCAAATTGTACTTGTAGTAAGGCCTTGGTGAAGATATCTGCAAGTTGCTCCTCTGATCTGCAATGTTGTAGATTAATTTCTCTCCTATTAACCAGCTCTCTAATGAAGTGATACCTTGTGTCAATGTGCTTTGATCTCTTGTGAAACACATGGTTCTTTGAAAGTACAATAGCAGACTTGTTATCACAATAGATTGTAGTAGGTCCATCTTGAGATTGTATTAAGTCTTTCAAAATCCTTCACATCCATACTGCTTGACATGCTGCTGTTGTTGCTACTACATACTTTGCTTCAGCTAATGAGAGAGTTACTATAGGTTGCTTCTTTGATGCCCAGGCTACATCACCTGTCCCAAGATGAAATGCATATCCAGATGTACTCCTTCTATCTTCAATATTCCCTGCAAAATCACTATCTGTATATCCAACTAACTGAAAATCATTTGAAGTGGAATATAAAATGCCATGATTCATAGTTCCTGCAATATATCTCAAAATCCTTTTTCCTGCTTGCCAATGTGAGGTCTTTGGTGAATCCATGAATCTAGAGATTAAACTCACTCCATACATAATGTCTGGTCTAGTAGTAGTGAGATACATCAAACTACCAACCAATCTTCTGAATATAGTTGAATCAAAATCTTTTTCAATATCTTCTCTATTTAATTTGGTGCCTACTACCACAGGTGTAGAAACTAAACTGCAATTTATCAATCTAAATCTTTTCAAAATATCTTTTGCATATTTACTTTGGAAAATAAAAATTCCTTTGTCATTTTGAGTAACTTCAATGCCAAGAAAATATTTCATCAATCCTAGATCTGTCATTTCAAATTCCCTTTTCATTGCTGATTTAAACATGTCAATAGATAAATTACCTGTGAAGATCAAATCATCAACATATAAACAAACAATCAAAATCTGACCTTGTTCATTGATCTTGGTATATAATGTGGGTTCATTGGTGCTTCTCTTGAATCCATTCTCTATTATGTATGAATCTATTCTATTGTACCAGGCTCTTGGAGCTTGCTTCAATCCATAGAGAGCCTTCTTCAACTTATAAACTTTTTCTTCATGTCCTCTTATTTCATATCCTGGTGGTTGCTACACATAGACTTCTTCATCCAAATATCCATTCAAAAATGCTGATTTGACATCCATTTGTTTTGAGCTGCAATAGCTAATACTATGCTGACAGTTTCAAGTCTTGCTACAGGTGCAAATGTCTCATTATAGTCAACCCCATATTTTTGTGAAAATCCCTTAGCAACTAACCTTGCCTTATATTTGTCTACATCTCCATTAGCTTTAAACTTAGTCTTATAAACCCATTTTACACCAATAGAATCTTTGTTCTTAGGCAAATCAACTAATTCCCATGTATCATTTCTCTCAACTGATTCTATTTCATCATTCATTGCATTAATCCAATGTTCTTCCTTAATTGCATCTTCAAAATATATAGGATTTTGAGTAAATAAAAATAAATTTGATTGCAAATCTAATTTACTTCCTTGCTCATAAATCTCACTCAACCTTCTAGTTTTCTTGCTTGATCTCAGTTGTGCAAGTATAAGGTTTGAATTATTACTTATTTGTGAATTTGAAGATTCTCCATGCTCAACTTCAATTTCTAAGTGATCTCCTTGTGGACTTTGTGGTAGAGTTCCTTCTTGGTCACTTGGTTGATCCTCTTTATCTTCATGATCCTTTTTATCCTTCTCATCATATGCTATTGTTCTAGCACTTGTAACATTTGTATCTATATTTCCATCCCAAGATTCATCTTCTTTAAATACAACATCCCTACTCACAATGACTTTTCTAGTGATAGGATTAAACAACCTATATTCCTTAGATTGCTCATCATAGCCAAAAAAAATGCATTTCTCACTCTTATCATCTAACTTACTTCTAGTTTCTTTAGGAACATGTGCATATGCAATACAACCAAATACTTTGAGATGAGAAACATTATGAATCTTACCACTCCATGCTTGTTGTGGAACCATGTCCCTCACAATATTTGTTGGACTCCTATTCAAAATATAAACAACACAAGAAACTACCTTAGCCCAATACTCATTAGGAAGATTTTTACCTTTCAACATGCTCCTTGCCATCTCCATTATTGTCCTATTTTTTCTCTCTGCAACACCATTTTGCTGTGGTGTGTAACTGGTAGTAAATTGTTTTTTGATTCCATGATCCCTGCAATAATCTAAAAATTTATTTGACTTATACTGTCCTCCTCTATCAGATCTCATTACCTTGATAGGTAAACCACTTTTTTTCTCAACAAAATCCCTAAATTCTTTAAATTTGCCAAAAGTTTCAGATTTGTATTTAAGAAAGTAAACCCATGTCTTTCTAGTAAAGTCATCAATAAATGTTAAGAAATAAATGCTTTGATACCACTTGTTAGGTGGGCAGAGGCATAGTAAAATATGAAACGCAATAAATGTGCTATGGCATAATATTTGATTATCTTTTTCTTGATTGATTAAAAATGAGTACACAACACTCCTTTTATAGGCAAGTTTACATTCTCTAGAAATCTCTGACATTTGTCGACAAGACAATAATCTACAAGATTCTAGAAACTACTATAGCCGACAACCTAAACCTAACCTAAACCTAAACTTCTAGAAACATTCAATGATGGGTTAGAGTAGAAATTATTATTTCTAACATCATCTAGATGTAATGAGTGTTAAGTATATCATTTATTTTGATAAGAGATGGGTTCATGTGAACTAGTATCACAAAATACAAAGTAATGAGTTAGACAAACAAATTACACAATTGAATTCTATTAATATCATAATTTAACTTACTATGAAACACATCTACTGCTTATAAATTCCTAAGGCATGGCCAAATTGGAATGTCCACTTGATTGGCTTACGAGATTGAATATTGCTAGATAGGTTGCAGATGGTAAGGTGTTTGTGGTTCGACCAGTTGCTTTATTTTTAATTATTTTTTATAAATGGGAAAAACCACACATTATACAAGTTTTCTCTACCTTCATTAGGGTTGCTATCCTCCAATCATACATAGAGAAATAAAATGCAGTAATATACTATTGGATAGCAAAATGTCTACCAAGCTAGCTGACTTTGGCCGATCAAAATTGATAGAGAGCTCCAGTGGTTATATACCAATTGAAGTGAAAGGGACATTGGGTTATCTCGATCTTGAGTATTTCACATAACAACATTATATTACTTTTTTCTTATGTTTTCTTAGTTTAAAATATGGGTGCATTTTTCATCTAATTAAAAATATTGGGAAGAAATAACTAATACACTACAAATGTGGATGGTATTGTAGATACTTTGCAACATCATCACTAAATGATAAAAGTGACATCTACAGTTTTGGAGTGGTTTTACTAGAGATTATTTTTGGAGTTTCACCCAAGGATGGAATACTACAATCGGTAATCCATTTAATTATAGACAAATTTAGTGATTTCAATCATTTTGGATGTTTTCATCAACAACGCATTGAAAAAATCATTGTATCAGGCACACAATCTACTTGTATGTGATAAAAATAGATGAGTTTATGGAACCTTCATTAGGTAGTCGATATAATGTAGAATCAGCTTGGAAAGTGGCAGAGATAGCTTACATGTGCGTGGAAACGGAGTCAACAAAAAGGCCCAAAATGAGCGCGGTGGTTAAAGAGTTGGAAGATGTAGTGACACTTGCATGTGGTAATAACAATTATTCTGCTTCACATACCATTGCCTCTTTTAATACCAGTGAGATGCCAAACCTTAGATAATAAGATCTTATAGTACCTATTTTCTCTGCTTTGTAAAATCTGTAATTTCTCCAGACAAAAAGTTTATGCATGTTTCTAGATAGGGATAGACATATTAATAATATTAAATATTTGTGTAGTCAATTTGAAATTTAGAAATATTTATAATTTCTAGAATTAGTTATGTAATTTTCTTTGATGTATATGAAGACCTCTATTTAAAGAGTTATTATTTAAGAATTTAGTAATGGATGATGAAGTTCATCTATAAATCATTAGTAGATTATGAATGTTGTATTTTTATTTTAAGGAATTGTATTGTTTATTGTCATTTGATTGATTAGAAGAATGATATTTTAGAGTACATACAAAAGAAAGATAATTAGTTATTCTTGTGTTTGAATTATTTTTAGTTTATAACTCTATATATATGTTTTTTTTTCTATCCACAATAACATGATAATGGTTCAATTGAGATTAATTAGGCTATACATTTTTAAGAATAGGGAATAGACTTAACGAGTTTGCATAATCATAATTTGTTGTTTGATAAGGATAGGTACTAGTGTAAAGATTTAAACTTCCACTTATGTGAAATGTTGGAAATATAAGAGGAGTAATTGAGAGGGGAGGGGTGAATCATTTACCACAAAAATAAATTTTAGTTCCCTTAGATGTCAATACAAATCAAAATTAAACTCTCTTGTAACTCGGTAAACACTAAAATAGCTTGGCAAATGCTCAACATGAAAGTCTTAAGATATTATCTGTGGTTAATCTTCTTTTAACTTAGTTGCATACATAAAAGAAATAGCATGAACACAATTGACACCAAAATTTAACGTGGAAAGCCAATTTGGGAAAATCCACCAATTGTAATTAATTATTTATTTTCACTATTATGAAGTGAACCCTATTAGGAGCCAACTTTGTTAAAGGTTACAAAACACACTTTTAGGTGTGACCCTATTAGAGGATTTAATCACCCTGTTAGAAGTGGCCTTGTTAGAGGGCTTTGGACAATTCAATAGAAATGCCATCTTGTTAGAGGATTTAAAAATAGCTATTAAGACAACTGTATTAGGAGATTTAGATCATTGCTACAATGGTTAGAGAGTAACAATGAGATGACCTAATTTTTGATACAACTGAATTGTTGATTACAAATGTCAATTCTGGCTTGTATACTTAATTATTTCTGATCAAATGTATCTTTGCATCTCAACAAGGATATTATTCTTATCCTTCTAATTAACTTCCTATAAGAATCATCAAATCTTCAATTATGTTCCACTTATGCTTATTCTTCTAATCCTCACCTTGACCTTATATTTATATCTTACACATTGTCAAGTCGGCTTGAATATGAATAATTAATATTCATCTCCTTAGTTGGCTAGAACCAACAAATAATTCAATTGATCTTAATATACAAAAATAAGAAAATCCTTTATTAGCCGACCCTACTCAGTAGACATTAACTCAAACTGATTTTCTTGTGTTAACCAAGTGAACTTAGTTAACATTGCATATTCAAAAGGTTCCTTTCATAACCAAGTGAGCTTCGTTAACACTAGTTCCATCCAACATTTCCTTCATTATTTGAGTGAGGTTGGTTAACAATAAATTTCTACAAACTTTACTTTGTCGCTCAAGTAAACTCAATAGACACTGTCTTCTGAACTAGACAAACTATGGAATGCTTGATAGACATAGGAATCTATCTTCAATGCTTGAGTGAGTTTGGGATACACTGACTGGTAATGATATGAAATTTTGTGTAACATCAAAGATAATACACAATTAACTAATAATGATAGGTACTAGTGTAAAGATTTCAATTTTTGCTTATGTGAACTTGTCAACTATGTTTTAATAATTATTGATCAAGGCCTCAAGAATATTTGACATTAGCTCGTAACAACATCTTCCCACTTTCCCCTAAAACAAAAAACATTTCTTTGTATATATGTTTTCTACAAAAAATTTTAAATTTTATTTATTTGCATTTAGTTCAAATATGTAATGTATGAATAAGAAATTTCAACCAAGGATAACTTTAGTGGCCATGATGTCCACACTTTACAAAAATTGGGTCCCATGCATAGGAAAATTTCCTATAGTAATACAAAATAATTTCTTTTCTAGTTGAAAGATTTCCAATATAATTAGATCTTTCAACATGATAAATTAAATATTTTTGCCTATAATTTCCAAAGTATGTTGCAATTAGCAACTATACTTGCCACTATTTGGTCAATATTTAAGGTTAGGGAAAAAATTCAACACATTGTTTAAATAGTTGTCTTTCTTCTAGAGACTTTATATGAAACGTTTTGTCCATTTAAACGTTGGCTTGAAATACATTTAACAATGGACACTTTGTTGGATACATTTGATTAATTATGAGTTGTCTTTGATGTTACACAAACGTCATAATCATTATTAGTCAGTATATTCCTAGCTCACTTGGGTAGTGAAGACAATTCTTAGTGTCTGCTGAGCATTCCTCTGTTTGCCTAGTTTAGAAGGTAGTGTCTATTGAGTTCACTTCGGCATCAAAGGAAAAGTTGTAGAAAGTGAGTGTTAACCAAGATCTATTGGGTAATAAAGGAAATTTGAATGGAACTAGTGCTATCCGAGCTCACTCGGTTAGTAAAGGATTTTTGTAAGTTTGTAGTATTAACCAATCTTTTGTTGGTTAACAAAGAAAATCATTTTAGAGTTGATTTCTATCGAGCGGGGTCGACTAATGAAATATTTTCTTATTTTGTTGTATTAAGCTTGATTGACTTATCTATTGATTCTAGCCAACTAAGGGGATGAATATTGATTATTGTAAGTTGTATTTCAGCCAAATTGACAAAGTGAAAGTTATGAGTATAAGGTCAAGTTGTGATTTAAAAGTGTGTAAGTGAAAAGTAGAAGTGAATGTGCAAATTATGGTGATGTGATTGAAGATATATTGATGAGAAGAGGAAGAAAATTTGAAGGATAAGTAGAATATCCTTGTGGTGCAGCAAAGCCATATTCAATCAAGAAGGATCAAATACAAGCTAGAACAAAGATCTAAAATCAGAAAATTAGTTGCATTCAAATCAGGTCATCTTATTGTTACTCTCTAACCATTGTAGCAGTGATCTAAATATCTTAATAGAGTTGACTTAACAATTATTTGCAAATCCTCTAACAAGGTAAAAATTCCATTGAATTGTTCTCAAGACATCTAACTAGACCACTTGTAATAAGGTGATTAAATACTTTATAGGGTCACACCTAATAGTGTGTTTTGTAACCTTTAACAGGGTTGGATCCTAACAGGGCTCACTTCAGAAGAGTGAAAATCAGTAACTAGTTTCTCTTGGTGGTTTTTTCCAAATTGGGTTTCCATGCTAAATCCTGGTTTCAAAAGTGTTCATGTTATTTCCGTTATGTGTTTGCAACTAAGTTAAATTAATGGTAATCATAGATACCATCTAAAGGTTTATATGTTAATCATTTATCGAGATAATCTAGTTATTACTGTGTTACAACATTCTGTGTTTACTGAGCTTTAGCGGTATTTTGTTATCTGTTTGCATTTTGTACTGACATCTAAGAGTTCTAGGATTTATTTTGGTAGTAACTAATTCAACCCTCCCCTCTTAGTTACTCCTCTTTGATCTCCAAAAAACTTGTCTCTATCTCAAAGACATTAAACAGAACCTTCTATTTATTAAAATTTTTGTCTAAAAAGGAATCTAAGCTATTGATATAGGGTCATTTAATGGCTCCAAAAAATTAGTTAGTATATATCAGATGATATAAAACTAAGTAAGGCAGATATCTTTATTTTATAAAGTCTCTCAAAAACTTGGCATCCTTTAAAAGTTTTTCCTGAAATAAGATTTATGGCATTTATTTAGGATCATCCAATAGTTATTAAAAATAGGGATTCTATATGTTAGATGATATAAAATTAACACAAGTTACCTTAGTTAAATATTAAAAATCTTTTGAGCTCTCAAAAATGTTTCAAAACTACTAGAGGAAGAAATGAATTAAAAACATTTATGTAATTCAAAACTATAGGTTGTTGGGCTCTAAGGATAGCTTGGCTTCTATGCTCAAGCCTAATAGATAGCTTTGACCAATGAATCATGTTGGGCTAACCTTGGCTACATTTTCCCATATTTTAGGCTATGATATTACCTAGGTGGGTAACCCTACCATTGAATGAGATTCTATGAATGAAAATAAGCTAGTTGATTTCTTCTATCTATTTATCTAAGTATGGTCTTCCAATTGATCCACTAGCTAGGAATCCTATAGTGAAGTTAAAAATGAACTCTAAAGTACATCTATGTGGGACCATGTCTTGTTTCTTTTTGGTGTGAAGTCAAATGATGGTTTTTTTAAATGATACTTTGCCAATTAATTTTTGAGTTTATACCTAATGTAAATCTTTCTACGATCTCTTTGATAATTATAACTACTATACTACTATTATTATGATTAAGTATAAATATATTTCCTTGAAATATCTATTCATACCAAGCAAAGGTCATCTTATAGATCCCACTTGGTGAATAAATGAAAGGAAATAGAGAATAGCACTGAATGTAAACTATTTGAGGAATAATGATTATATTAACCAAATATAAATGAAAGCATAAATAAAGTATACACAAATGTTTCTTGTGCAACAACAATGAGGTCTCTTTATTATTTGATATCAAATGCTGCAAATAACATATCAAAGTTTTATATGTTGGAATACTGAAGGTGTTGATAATAGTAATTCATAACAATAATAGTTGTTGATTCAATATCTCTTGAAACTATGAATAAAATTCCTTATATAAGGAAGAATAGTCCTAAAGGAAACTACACATCCTTCAATGACAATACACAACTAATTACAAAGTTTTTTTCTTAATAATACAAACCCCAAATTCTAGAAAAAGAATAGATTAACATATCCAAGATGGTTTTTATAATCCTACTCCTTGTAGCTTATTTTATTGGTGTACATATGAAGCATCACATATTCCCTTCTATAAAATTTATGTATTATCACCTTCATGTTTTGAATATATGTACCTCATCATTTCTAACATCCAAGGTTTGAGGCATATTTGTAGCAAGTGTACCCCACTTCTCTAAAGGGATAAAAGTTTCATTATTGTTATTGAGCATGATTTAAGTTCACTTATATTTTCCTTTTATAACCAATCTATATCTTCTACCAACTCTACCTAAAACTATTGATATTGCTTGACTGAAATTCTTAGCCTTGTTAACGCCATTTAGGGACATGAAATCTTTTATTCTCCCTCTCGCCTAGTGTAGTATGTTCTCTAAGGGCTTTGTATGTTTAAGGATATGTACTCCAAACTTTGTTTGGGTGAATGATCATAGCATTATCCATGTTTAAATATCCAAGCCATTAGATTATACACTATTTTCACTAGTGTGATTTCTCTTTTCCTTCAAGGTTTTGTTACAAAAAATTGCACTTAATATCCAATAGGGTGTCCAATGAGACCAAAACCACTCTATTTATTTTGCATAAGCTTTCCCATCTCCCTCTAATATATTTTTTCTCTATCTTACATTTGTTGTTTCTCTTCACCTTCTCTATCATGCACCTTTCTTTATAAACATCCCTTTCTTAATGATTTATTGAACCTGTCGTTTATTAAATTTAGCATCAATTATTCCCTTATTTTTAGTTTCCAATGGATCAATATTTGCAACACCCAACAATGCAACATTTACAAAGATTTTATTCATGTATACAAACATTGGAATCTTGTCTTGAACATACATAATATTATTGAAGAAATATTTTATTCTTGTAGTTATACCCTAACCCAATGTAAATTCTATCTACATCATTGGGAAACACTGTACAAAGTCTCCCTATTATTATCTCCCTTTTTGGCTCTATATTTTTCTTCCATGCATTCTTTTGATGTTCTTCTCCATTTTTGAAACATGGCTATATTCATTGGGTAGGTGTGACACATGGTATTTTATACATCAAGCTAAAGAAAGTAGCACTAGAATGGGTGAAATATAATGTCTATTATGTCAATATTGGCATTTGTGTTGGTACCCAAATGAATTCCACTTGAATGAGAAGACACAACATTAGGAACTAAGTTAAAGTATTTGTCATCATATTTGATTTTCCTAGTGTGTTCTTGGTTGGCATACTATGTTGTTTCAATGTCAAAATATTTTGGTCATTTCTCCATGTTCTTATGGCCATATTTCTCTTTCTTCTTACCCTAACAATTTACTATTTATTTTGTACATGCTTTAACTTATACTTAAAGTATTTATTGCACCCTTATGGAGCTTAAGGCACATTATAGCTAGTGGTTGTATGGTTTTGTGGTTGTCTTTTGGAACTGATAAAAGTATTAATGTACATTTGCGGTGGTTAGTAAGGGAATCTTTTCTAATGTCTTTTCTCACTATCTTACAACTTATCATGTAGGGATAGGTTTTGGACTCTGAGCAATGAAGGATATTTAGGTGGAACTTCATGGTTTTCTTATCTTTGCATTATTGTGTGGTTAACAAGTTGGCATGGTTGCAAATAATTAAGTGAGGTACTAAAACTAATTTCTATAAATTTGGCCTCATGGGCCTAAATTATTGTTAAGGAAAATATTTGTTAGCTTGTGATGAAGTAAAATGATAACCCCTTACTTGCTTATTAATGAATAACACATATCAGTAACACAAGAATACATGAGAAACATTATATTGCAACACTATGTGTCATGTCACAACAAACTCATGTACAAAAAGAAATTACTTGGTAACATGATAAGAGTAAATAAATCTCACAATACACCTTTTTGAACCTATTTAGATGACATAGTGTACCTTGGTAATGAGGGGATACAAGAGAAATATTATGATACACTAGTATGTGGGACCCAGAACCTCTTAACAAATTAATTATGCATGTGCAATTAGAAATGGGATAATTTATCACATCTTTGTAGGCTATATTGCAATTAAGGAAAATAGTTGTGATCTTGTGATGAAATAAACTGATAACCTAGGTTGGGTATGTTGTGAACTTTTGACATTTTATATAGGTTACTTAAAATAATATTTGACAAAAAATTAAAGAAAGAAATGTTGAGAGGAAAAATATGAGAAGTGATGTCATGATTATTGGAATGTTGTGGTTTCCAATCTAAAAATCATTCCCTTGCCAAAAAACATTCTTGAGTATTTTTATTGGTTCACAACCACAATCCCTATATATCACCTATAAAATGGTATATTCTAGCCCCTTTTTTCTATAGTAAATTCACTTTGTAGCCTCAAAAATACCCATTTTTAGAACTAAAACAAAGAAACACTCCATTCCAATCATGAAAGCCCCAAATTTAGACAACAGAAATAACTCATTCTATATTTTGCCTTCTTTTATTTAAGCTATTTTTAACACTTTAAAACTAAAAATAATGAAGAAATGGTTATCCCAACAACTTCAATGACACTAAACACTTTGAATGTCATACTTAACTTACAATAACCAAAGGAAAAGGCCACAATGACATGTTTTACAATTGTTGGGATAAGTGCAAATATTGGGATAATTGTTACTTGCAATTTTTTATTTCAAAATGAGAGAAATAGCTCAAAAACTGGAAGCGAAAGATATAGAATTGTTTAGGGGAAACTTAGGGGAGATGCTTTAATACGATGTAGACCTCAAATTTTTTCCACTAAACAATTCAAAGGATATGTGAAGGGAAAGACTAGATAATCCACAAATGTGATTCCTCTATATAATCCAAATTAGGCAATATATAAGGATAAGGTATGCCAATGCTCAATTTTAATGATAATGGAGAATGAAATATAAGGAAATGAACTCTTTGGCTTGTGTGTGATAATATGTATCAAAAAATGAACTAATTGATTGAATAATTTAGATCTAGATGATAAGTCTATACAATCAAACCAATTAAGATATAGATCTAAGCTATAGTTATGAAGGAAAATACAATATGAAAGGCTCACCTTGAAATGCACAGGGGAAGATGTATTTTATCTTTGAAAAGTTTGGATCTAGATCTATAAATTGGAATCTAACTATGGATCTTCAAACATAATGGAAAACCCAAAAAAATTAGAACTTAATTTTTTGGAAAAGCATCATGGAATGAGCCAAATTAGTGGTAATTATGTAGAATAATTCTAGTGAAGTTGCCATGTTCTAGGGGCACTCTAATGAATTTAAACTAATATCTTGAGAAACCTCTTAGGATATCATTTTAAAATCTATGATTGCAATTCCAATATCCTTTTCCTACGCACAAAAAATAATGGTTTTTGTTATTTGGTGGGTGAGAGATTGTCATGGTCAAGCCCTAGATTCATTTATCAACCTTAATTGAGAAATGTAAAAGTAAGTGACTAAAAAAAAAAAAATTAAAATATTCACCTTGCTTGTAAAAACCCTTATTAGTAAGGATTTTTTATTCTTGTATGTTATAGATGTTGAATTTGATATTTTAATGTAGTCTATCTTCAAAGTTGAGTGTAGTCTAAAGGCTGGAACTCCTTCAATTCTTGAACTCCTTGAATGAAAATTATAAGTGTGACTCTCATATAAGTATGTTCTAAGTGTCTTGAAGTATGTATATTATAAGGTGAAGCCTCTAAGTCTCCTTACATACTAGGTTTTAGGCAGGAAAATAATACAAGCTAACTAGAAAGCAAGAGTTTACAAATTAAAACCCTAATGGTTTTTGGGCTTCGAGCCTCACAATCCTTGGGGAAGAGGTCAACATAGGTCAATGTACTAGGACTAGGTAAACCTATTCTAAGGGGTGGGAGAAGGCTGAGCCACATAGAACTTAGGAGAGAGGTGGAAAGATTTAGAAAGAAAGTCGAAGAAAATAGGGAAAAGGGGGCATCGAGAAAAAGTTCATCCATGGTCTAGGTAGTCACTATGAGATGGGTGATCAAAGGTCTTAAAAGAAAAGTGTGTTCATTTTAAGATGGGACATGTAACACCCACTTTAGTGGGAGTATAAACTACCCTAAACTCATAGTAAATTAGATCAAAATACAAGAGAAAATATTATCATGATTTAGGAGAAAAAGAAATAATCAAGCTCCCATGAGACTTTAGTCTTTATCATATCCATAATCAAAATAAAAGAGATAAAACAATGAAGGGTTTTATTTACTCACCCAAAAAGGTTTTTGTGAATTATTGTAAACACATAGGAAAGGAAAAGATAAATTGGGGGAAGCTCTCAAAAAGGAGATGGTATTGAATGGTTTAGCAAGTGTGTGTAGCATGCTTTTCAACCCATCAAGGATGAATTGAATGGTCTAACTTCAAGGAACTTCAAGGAAATCCATGTCCCAAAAAGAAGAATAAAAAAATGACCCAAGAATAAGGATGCTTGTTTCCTTAAGGGATCAAAAATAGGATTAGGCTTCCAAGACTGTTAGTAGTTGAAAGAAGGATAAAAAAGAAAGTATTGAGCCTCTTAGACTCTTAGTAGTTTAGAGAGAGATCCAAAGAGATAAATCCTCTAGGAAGTGTCAATAGTTATATAGCAAACTAATAATGCATAAAAGGAAAGAGAGATTAAAAGAAAGATGAAGTGACAATGCATATATTTGAAGACAAATAAAAAATCATACCAAGAATACAAGGCTAAAGTACCTCAAGCTATAATATTTTCTACCCCATGATCATTAAGGAATGAGAAAATTGTATGCCCCCATATTAAAGTGATTCAAAACACCTTAAAAGGAGAAATGGATTTAACGGAAGCATACGTACACCCACTAAAAAAAAATCACTATGAGATGCCCCTAAGAAGAATAGCATACCAAGTGAAATGCAAACACAAGGAAAGAGAGAGCACATAAGAATCTACTAACTTTGGGGTATGTATGATCATATCATAATATGTAATCTTATATATCAAGTATGAAATTCTTGGAAACAACTCTTCAATTGTATATTTTCATTGATGTTCACACAAATAATAATATTAATCGAGCAATGTTGAGTTTGTAGTATTAACCTTGTATATCTTAGTATTAACCAAGAGGTCAGGTAATGAAGACTTTCTAGTATTAACCAAGAAGTTATTTAATGAAAGGATTACTTCTTGCAGTATTGACCGAGTGGTCCGGTATCACAAGAGATTGGTATTGACTGAGTGGTTGATCAATGAAGAAGTCATAGTATCAACCTAGTGTTTAGTCCTAGTGTTCAGTCCTAGTGTTGACTGAGTGATGCTATAATCTAATTGTCAAATATTTTATTAATTGAGGATGACTATTTGGATGTTTATTGATATTTTGAAAGGTTATTCATACCAACTTTTCCTTGCTTATGATATATAATAAAGTTCAAGTTCTGAGGATAATATGTAAGAAGAATATAATGAAAAAGATGGATATGTGAGCAAAGGTAAGGCAGAGAAGGAAAGTGTTGAAGATAAGTCAAAAATAATATTTGATTAGGAAGGATCCATAGGTCAAGCCAAAACAAAGATCTGAATCTATAAATATAGTTGCTTCATAAATTAGGTAAAATTGTTGTTGGTTTTTAACCATTGTAGTAGTAAAGAAATATCTTAAAAGAGTTGACTTAATAGTCATTTTGTAAATCCTCTAACAAGTCATCATTTCAAGATTGAATTGTTTGAGGACCTCTAACTAGGCCACTTCTAATAGGGTCATACTTAATAATATGTTTTTTAATGTTAAATAGGGTTGGCTCCTAATAGGGCTCACTTCAGAAGAGTGAAAATTATTGTGACTAGTTGCAAGGTGGTTTTTCCCAAATTGGGTTTCCACGTTAAATCATGGTGTTATCTTTGTTCATGTTATTTTCTTATGCTTTATGTTTTTGCAACTAAGTTACTAAAGGATAAAATAGTTTAATAAATCTTAATATTTTTTTAAAACTGAGAATTAGTAATATTATAGTGTTAACCAAGCTATTCAATATTGCATGATTAGTGGACATTCGTATTGATATCTAATGGAAAAGGGTTTTTTTTTTTTGTGGTAACTGATTCACCCCTCCCCTCTTAATTACTCTCTTACATTTCCAATGATTGGTATCATAGAAGTTGGTTCTAATAGGAAAGGATTTTAAGGACCTAAGCTAAAGATCAAGATGTCTTACTAAAGGCAGATTCTAAAGCTAAATAGAGAAAACTTCTTAGCATAGTAGGAGCTGATGAAGCTACATATATCAAGCATTCTATTTATATTGGTGTGTTCTACATGGAAAATAAATATGTGTCACCAACCAAGCCTATGACTATGGAGGAAATAAAAGAAGAAAAGGATCACAATATTATTATGATTGATATTGCATCCTCTTTGAACTATTGTGAATTTGATGAAGTTAAAGATTGTCCTACCACATTTGAAATGTGGGAGAAACCAATGAAAGTATTTAGAGGTGAAAAATAATGTGCAGAGAGCCAAGGTAGAAATTTTAAGAGATAAATTTGTTATATTGAAAATGAAAGAAGGTGAGAACATTAGCCAATATAGTGAGAAAGTCAAGGAAAGTGTAAGTGCAATCAAAGTTGTAGGAGGTAAAATTGATGATGAAATAGTAATGAACAAGATACTAAGAGCTCTTCTTCCTATTTATGCAATTAGATTTTTAGCTATTCAAGAGATGAGATGTAATCCAACACATGGTGTAACACTAGATACTCTGGTGGGAAGATTGATTTCTTTTGAGTTGGATAACTTTGATAACTATGCTCCTTCTTCTAACAATCTTGAATCTACATTCATACAAAAACTAACCTTTGGTAGAAAAGGAGGGAACTCAAAAGGTAAACAAGTTGATAGTGAAGAAGAAGATGATTAAGATGAAGCTCTTGAAGTCACTGAAACTCTTCTAGTAAAAAGAGAAGCAAAAGGAAAAGGAAAATTTAGAGGTAAAATTCCATTGATTTGTTTCACATGTGAAGAAGTTGACCACATTAGTGCAAGGTTTCCAATAAGGAAGATAAAGATGAGAAAAGATTCACCAAGTTCAAAGGAAAGAAAGACTTGAAAAGCTACAAGGACTACAAAGGAAAAAGTAAGAAAGCATGCTACATTGCCAAAAATTATGATAGTGATAATGATGAAGATGAAGAGGTTTATATTGTTGTTAAAGATGATTCCAGTAATGAGGAAAATGAAAAGATTGAACTTATCTCTCATATTAGAAAAAATGATACATGGATCATAGATAGTGGTTGTTCTCATCACATGATTGGTAATAAAACTAATTTTGGACATTTGGAGCACTATGATGGTGGAAGTGTTAGATTTGGAAATAAGGAACCATGTTATGTACAAGGAAAAGGAAAATGAATCATATAATTTACTGGTAGAATAAAATATAATAATTCTTATTGGGTTGAAGGATTAAGATATAATCTACTCAGTATAGCACAGTTGAAAAATATAGGATAAAAAGTTGAATTAATGAATGGAAAAGATAAACTATTGGATGGAAAATAGAAAACTAGTTGGAACTAGCAGTTAGACAAAAGTAAATATTACTAAAATTTCATGCTTGGTATCTTAGATAGAAAAAATTTGGCTATGCCATAAAAGAATGTATCATGTTAACCTAATCACCATAAGAAAGAACAACAAAGTAAGATGCATACCTTATCTAAAGAAACCTAAGATGGGCATGTGCAAAAAATGTCAAATTAGTAAAATGAGTAAAAGAAGTTTGAAAAGTAAGTCCTACAATTTTGAAGAAGTTTTGGGACTAGTTCACATAGATCTTTGTGGGCCAATAGGTGCGGAAAGCTACGATGGAGATGTATATTTCATTCTATTTGTTGATGATTATTCTAGAATGATGGTTGTAGTGTTACTAAAAGATAAGTCTGATGCTTTTCAAAATTTTAAATGATATTTAGCCAAAGTTGAGAAAGAAATAGGGAAAATTTGAAATGCCTCAACTCAGATAGAGGGGGGGAATTCATCTCAAATGAATTGAATGAGTTTTGTAGTGAAAGAAGAATCAAACACTACTACATTTGACCCCATTTTTAGACAAAATTTTTCTACCATCTATTAAAATGTTTTAGATTGGTTGGAATATGCAAGGAAAAATATCTTTTTAAAAATCCATGCCCATGTTGGTTGAAATTTTGACCAACACAAGCTTCATATGTTAAAATTAAAAAAAAGTGGGAAAAACTTATTGTTGTTGAGGGTGAAAATGGAGGAAGAGTTTCACGGGATTGAGGAGCCAAAGGAAAAGGTTTTTTGAGAAAGGGGCATCTTTGTACAGGGGGTGCATGGAGATGAGTGTGGCGGTGGTGGTGTTAATGAAATCCTTGCAGTTGATGTTGTCGTCTGTTAATGAGGAGGCCAAGTTAGGGTTGAAGATGAGAGTGGTAGCGTTGCAGGCTGATTTGGTGGGGGGAAATGAGAGCAAGAGGAGTGCCATTGTGGCTGATAGTGCAAGGGTAGTGGTCGATTAGTTATTTGATACACTATCCTCTCCTTCCATGCCACCACTCACTCAAGTTGAGGCAGCCAGGGTGCTTTCCTTTTTTATTTTAGATTCTGCTACATGTGAAGCAGTTCTTGCCAGGCCCCTTGCCATTTCTCATCTGTTTCATTTTATTAACTCCATACATCCTCACTCTGCCAAAAATGTAAGGATTTGGTATAGTTGATGCTTCTGTAACTCATAATTATGTTATAATTTTGAATTACTTTTCAAAAGAGTCTTCTAGTGCAAGCTGGAAAAGAAAGATTAGAACTTAAGTATAAACACATAGGAGAGCTTGTTAGGTTTGTTTACATGAATGATTCAATTTTTTCAAGATGAAACAAAATAAAATATCATGTATGGTATAACTATTTTTTAAATTGTAAAGTGATGCTTCTCGACACCTAACATATAGAAACTGTTATCCAAATTTTCTCATTTACATCACCACTTATTAGTTACAGTAGTAATCTTAAACTATATCATTGTAGTAACTGAGAGCCAGGCGAGCTCAGATCAACATGTATGGTAGTCACAATCAAATATGTTTTTCAAGAGTTTTTAAGGAAATGAGAGCATTTCATTTTATTCATGTATCCTATCCAAGAACCTTGAATGGCACAAAGAAATCTTACTCCTTTTGTTGTATATTCCATTTTGGCTATATTTATAAGACATGTCTGTATAATCTTTTGTCTAACATGAGAAGTCATACAAAATATTTGGAAATACCTTCATCTCTGAGTTACACAGCATAGAATCATGCTAAATTTCTTTAATCCACCTTAGGTTCAGATTTCTTGATTATTCTTTGCAAATATTGATACACTATTATCCTCTGTAGTAAATCCAATTTGACATTATTTGATTAGTAGTTTCTCTATATTATGCATTAATGGTAGTCTATGCTCAGAGAATGTAATCCCATCTTTGTTGTATGAATAGAGTTCACATAAGAGATGTTGGTATGGTTTTTATAGAGCAGGTTAATAGCTTTTTCTTCTAAATTATTTCTTATAAATGGACATTTGGATATGGTGATATTAATGAAGGGTCTATATTAATATGATTGTGTTTGAACAGACAAGCAAAGGAAGTAATCAAAGAAATTAAGAAATGCATTGCCAATAAGAATCCTAAGATCCGAATTCTTTCTCTGATGGTTAGTATTGAATAATATTATAAATTTCTATATACATTTTGATTTATTTTAAGTTATCATTATTGAGATATTTGGTTGAATTATGAGTGCAAAAAAATACTGTAGCAAGAACTCATTTATGATTGACTTTGATGGATAACTTTGATTTAATATTTGCCTGGTTATTTTTGTAGCTATTAGAGATACTTACAAGAAATTGTGGTGATACTTTTCACGTGAAAGTTGTCAAGAGAGATGTGCTACATGAATTGGTCAAGACAGTAAAGAAAAAGGTTTAGAAAAAAAGCTTTTGTGTAACTTGCGCATGTTTTTCTGGGTTGTAGCTTAACCAATTTTCGGTTTGTGCACTTAGTGCATATTTTCAATAGTCCTTTATGTGGGTTTTATTTTTATTTTATTTTGTAGCCTAATTTAAATGCTAGAGAAAAGATCTTGGTCCTGCTAGATACACGAGAATAAGCATTTTGGGGGCCAAATGGAAGATATCAACAATATTATTCTACATACCACGAGTTACAGGTAAGGAAAAAAAAATGAATCTTAAGGATGTTCAAAAAATTTCATGTTTTTCAAGGGTAGGTTGAATATATTTGACTGACTCTGCCAAATGGTAGGCTAAAACATTGACCTTGATATTGACACTCATTTTTGTTACCTAGATTTTCTTTCTAGCTCACATACTTTAAATTCTATTTGGAAGTAGTGTATATTGTTAAACTATTCTAGGATGCATTGGAGCAGTGATGTTGGCGTAATGATATTAGTTAGTAATTAATATCATGTTGCATATTCTTAGTTTGAAGTTTTATTTGTCATTTTAGAGCCCAATGGCTCTAGGGCCTTGAGTATCGTAACTTGAGAGAGTGCAACAATTTTAATTTTGTATGATAATGTGGTATATGAAAATTTGAAAGCTATGACCAATTGGCATTGAACTAACATTATTTCACATTGTATTACTATGATTATGCATGATTTACATTTAATATAACTTTGAATATTTTCTTACCACTTTGAAATTTCCAACTTTGGCAAAACTTCTCCTTTCTCAAAATCTACAAATAATTTTGAAGCTTGTTAGTATGAGAGTTGGTAGTGCAGGTCAACACAAGCGGAAAATTGCTTGCAAACATTCAGAGAATAATAAATGCCATAGTCATGGAATGTTAGGATATGTGGTACATTTTGCAAGTCCTTGTTATAAATTGACCTCTAATGAAATCAAGTGCTACCCTTGAGAGAAATCTCAAGATTTCTTGGAGCATTGATATGGGAATTATACAATGATTTAGGCAAAGCATCTCAGGTTTCTATATTTTGGGTAAGGGTTGGGGAATAGAGTAGTATATGCTACATTGTTTAAAATACATTCAATTCACTTCCCATGATTGGTATGATTGGTGGTTGATGACTTTCCAAAAATAGACACATTTTCAATGAAATTGCATCAATAATCTCCATCCTTTGGCTCTTCTTGTCTCAATAGGCAAATCATTATTGTGTAAATGTCTCATTGGAATGGTGTGTGTACAAGTGGTGTTCATTGTTTTCTATGATTTTGTATTGTAGATAGAAAAGACCTAAGATTTCCATAGTCCATATATTAAGTGGAACAATGTTTTAGGGATAACTATTTGAAAGATATTAAATCAATGTCTCAGATCTCAACACAATGTCCATTGTGAACTATTGGAAAGAATTGTGGTCTATAGGATTCCTTATATAACTAATTTTAGTCAAGTATATGATGCTTATTGGGCCCACCAAAGAAGATACATTAATAACTTTCAAACCCATAAAAAATGTAGCCCTCTAATTGTAAATGTTAATTGTTCATTTTTAATGCAAGAGATTCTTTTGTAGAAGTTTGATGCTTGGTGCTTTTAATGCTTAAATAGAAGCCCTTTCTCAAGGGGAAATTTCACAACAATTACTTATGCATGTGATAGTTTGATTTTTAGTATTCCATTCCCTCTATTATAAGTAATTGACTTTGCATATTTTTTGTTTGATATCACTATTGCTTCTACTTGCTTGAACATATTTAGTGGACATTGAGGACTTGGAATATCATTAAAGTAGTTCCTGGAAACTATATTAGTATTTACAATCTTGTTTGTACCAAAGAAGAAAAATGGAAAAACACAACCAAATACATGATAATTGTAAGACTTGTTTCACACCTTGATGTTTGATTCTTAAATGTTATATGATTTAGACTATAGAAGTGGAGTAGTGAATCAAGAGGATCTAGATTAGCAAAAGGATAATTTTATCTTGCCTATGGGGATGTGTTCTTGAATTTCATTATCCATTGGTCTAATGTATGAAGGATTTTTCAGAGTGGCCAATGAACTTTACTATTGAACCAATAGGATTTTGTCGAACAGATTAGCCTTCCAGATATTGTCTACACAATAACAAGGTAGATTTTATATTTTTTAATCATGAATCATTTGTTATTGCATATTAAAATGTGATTTCCGGCCTTATTTTGCTACATTTGTAGATGTTTTAAGGCTTTCCAAAAAACAACAATAATTGTGTTACGGTTGCTCAAGTATCTTCTGCAGTAAGATTATTTTAAGGTTTTTATTTTCACACAAATGATTTTTTTCTTCTGTTTTTGAATTTTTTTGAAGATAACATGGTTCAATACATGTTGTTTTCTTTACTTAGTAACTTTAGGGTACACGATTGTGTTAAAAGAGGCTTTCTATTTAGTTTAACTATGGTTGTGCACTTTTTTGGATTCAAAGTAATTTTTCTTGTACTATCTTTCTAATTTATTGAAAGAATTGGCATGCTTCTTAATATCCGTTTTAATAAAATAAGATGTAACATCCTATCTTCATCACAACGTGCATGAGTAGAATATCCACTACATACAAAGAGCTCTACTCCAATATTTACTCCACCTCATATGCAACCAATAGCTTCTTTTTCAACTCAAAGCCATGTACCTTTAGGTTTTGAGGATGGAGTTGAACTTGAGGCATCTATGGCTTCTGAGGTTTCTGGTCCAAGGTATGTATTTTAAAAGAGTCTACATGTCAAGAGAGGTTTTAGCATCTTCAATATTTTGATTTTTGTCTTCTAACAATGGTGGGAATCATATTGGCTGGTTTGATTTGTGGATTTCTTAGTGCCTTTCGTTCTAGTCAACATGCTTTTTAATTATTTTTTCCCATGTTTTCTATTTCATGCCTGCCACACCTTTCACTTTAGTGAAATATCATTACCAATCATGACATTAATAAATCAAAAGTGCCTAGCCACTTATTCCAAAAACATAGTTCAATTTATAAATGTTAATGCATGTGTCCATTTTATCAACAATATCAATGAGATAAGGAGACTTGTATACACCTTAAGTGCCATCTGGAACTAAAAGTAGCTTATTAATTAACAAAAAAAAAGAAAGGAAAATTAATTCATCTCTCAAAGCATCATAAACTCATTTCTAGAAGCATAACAAATCTCTGGTATCCTAAATGATGAATCTTTGTTGTAGGATTTATTATCTTATTTTGTATGCTACTAGAATAGGTATTACTTTCTTGCAACTTGTACAATTGAAATGTTGATGGATGAAGACTAAAATTTGAAATTAATGTTGTGCATTTAACAACATAGTGTTTTAAGAGATTTTAATTATATTGAAGGATCATTTGATGTTGAGAAAATTGAAGCCTCCTTTCAAAGGAAAAGAGTTTATCTCACTTCTAAAAACCATTTTTTACAGCTTGATAGAGATTCCAAATGCATGAGGTATATATGATGTATTGATGGAGATGCTAAATGCTCTAGATCCTCATAGTAAGGAGGTAATTTGATACTCGTGCTATGTTGTGTTTTTTATCAATTTATCACTTAATGATGTTGGTGAATCAATTCAATTTGATGCCCTATTATTTCAAAATTTAAATTCAAGACTACTAGAAGTCCAAATCTCATGGATTTTTTTTTAGAATTAATGTTTTTTTTAATAAGTGGCTTATAAACTTTTAAACATGACCGGTGATGCTAACATGATATACCTTTTGTTCCCACATGAAACACTTTTGACTTGGATACATGAACCAACAAGGCCATAAATGGGAGACCTCATCTCTATTTAACAAAATTGAAGTTTAGACTTGATAGCATATTGGATCAGTAAAAGTACAAGCATGTAATCAAAATGGTATAGTGATATCATAATATATGGCATTGGAGGCTCTATCTTATATACAGTACAGTAGAGGGGGGCCAAATGGTTGATTTGTTTCCTCATCAGAATGGTCGATCTATGCATGCAAAATTTTGGTTTTAACCTTGGTGGTTATAGGACCACCACCACCACCTAACCAACAACCTTAGTGGTGAGCTTATAGGTTTAGCTTTTGAATAAGAGATTTATGATGGTTTTTTTTTGAGTTGCTAAGATTTTCTCATAAATCATATTTCACCATTTTGTTTTTCTTAAGGGCCTAGCCATTTGGTGCTAACATACAAAAAAGAGTAGCAATGTCACTAGACCATCCTTGCTTTGATTTCTTTAATTTGGAGCTCCTCTTTAAATTATTGGTTTTTTTTTTTGTAACATTTTGACATTATATGTAGATTGTGCATCAAGTCTGCATACCTATGGTTTCAAATGTAGGTAGTAGTCAAAAAGAATTTTCAAACTATGATCAAATATTCTAAAGTAATTGATTCTTGAATTATTGAATTCAATCTTAAGGACTGACACCCAATAAAAAACTTATATAACTCAACATCATAGGTTATACTTGCTAATATTAAAGCTAATAATGTTATAAACTAACTATATGTGACAATTTACATTCTTAACATTGCCCCCCACCCTACTACTTCATATAGTTCTAATGCTGGGAGGGAAATAACTTTGTTGTGGTTTGGGACACATTCCCAGTTTGAAATGTTTGCCTAAAAAGAGTAATGTGATTTGGCCTTGTTCTTAATGGTGGCAATTGAGCACACATCTTCAGGTGGTGGGAGTGGACTTCACCTCAGTAGTTCCTTCGGTCAAATTGGTGCTAACATTGTAGTTTTAATTTAATCATGTGCAGAACAATTATATAGTGTTAATCACCATCACTATTATCATCATCCTCAGCTCTAGTATTATTGGTTCTGGATTGCAACTACAAAAATAATCCAATGACAATCCCTAGTTTCATTTCTTGCCAAAAATTGTGAGTAATGGTGGGAATCTTGGATTGGGTGATTGATTACACAAATTTTCCCTATGAATTTTTGTAAATTTTTGAAGAAATTGCCTATAGCTATTTTTCTTTGCTATTAAATGCCATAAAATTTCTAATAAATTGGTTAACTTTGAAGTATTTATGATTTTGCATTAATTTTTGACAATTTTGATTGCATTATTTATGCATTAGCAAAACCTATATGATCTTCTTCAAACCTCCTAACATGAGCCTTATTTTTTTTTTATTACGAAGTATTTGGTAAAATACTTGCTTAATATTAATAGAGACTGAGAGGTCAATATATACAAAAGAGTAAAGTGATGTTTCTTTAAGGAATGATCGTAAAGAATAGAAATATCATTTGTTTTGTATGTTTTGAAGCCTAATTTGCTAGAACATGTGCATCTTCAAACTAAGGCAAGTTGTTAATATGATCATGAATCAACTAGGTTTTAAACCTAGTTTAAAAATACACTAATGTGTGAATTCTAGAAAGAGTGAAAATGTAACTATTTATACATTGTTGATTGTAGAAATTACTGTGGTTTTGTTTTTTCTAATTTTATTTTCCTTGCAGGTTCTTGAGATTAATTTGGTCACTTTCTCTAATGTTGTTGATGCTATCTTGGCAAATGGAATTTTTAGTCGCTATGACCATCCTCGTATATTACTGCCGTGTGAGAAAGCTAGTTTATATATGCGTGCACTTTAGGTAGGTGATTCATTACAAGTACACTTGAGCTTTAATATAAATTAAATATTTTTTATGAAATATTGTCTATATGAATTTTTGTGTAAATCTTTTTATGTTTACTCCATTCTTTCTTATATCAAATGGTTTCTTAAGAAATATTTATGCATCACTAATATTGTAAGTTTGGTTATAGCACTATACAAAGTTGCCTGATATCAAATGTGTCATTGTTAACACCCACACTATTGAGCCACAGGTCTATAAAACATCCTATGGTCTTGAAATTGAATAGAAACTATCAATTCCCTTGCTAATTCCAAATCTTTTTAGGCCCTTGTCAAGTTCTTTGGGACCCTTTCTAGAGAGTGGGCATTGGAGTGCATGAAAGATCTCCTCCTTGGTAAAGTGGTGGATAGTGGCCCCAATGGCCATGTTTTCGTCTATTACTCTGACCATGGAGGACCTGGAGTACTTGGTGAGTAACTATATATGTTTAAAATTCTAATTACTATCTTTAATTGTCTCTAGTGGAATTTCCAAATTGCTAATGAATACTCAAATTGAAGAGAATCTAAAAGCTAAACATTTTTGCATTATTTTTCAGAATAGATTTCCTAACTACTCTAGGTTGTATAACCTTCCATATACTAAATTGGATTTTTATTTAAAGAAGTTTCGATTGACATTATCACATATATGATAGAGACATATCCTATTGTTTTTGAAATTGTCACAGTAGTGAATTTTAACCTCACTTTTTATAGATTCTCTACTAGATCGATAAGATTTATTGGGCTTGTTTCTAGAAAAATAGTATTCCTACCCTAAAAGAATCTATGCATATTCTTGATAGTACTCTAATATGTTCCTCCATATGCTTTTCCAGTCATTTGGAATAGCTTAAAACTCATGCAAGAATGGAATCAGGCTTAAGTCATTCCATGTCACTTGTTTAGTAGAATTTTCAACCATCTTAGATAGGGAAAACTATGCACATTCCTCCCAATGCCCTAATGTGTTCTCCCGCATGCATTCTCAGATATTTGCAACATGTTAGTCATAACAGAATGGAATTGGTTGTTAGCAATTCCATGTCACATCCTTTGTCAACATAATATTTGTAATCATTTAGGCTTTGATATATGGTCCATGTTGGTTTGATTTTTCACAATGCAGGGAAGTTCTAAGGTTTTGGTGATAAAATCATTTAATCCTTATATCCTGTAGATTAGGGTTTTCCTTTTCTTATAGTTTTTCAAATTTTAGGTTACCCTAGTCGTGCCCTAGTTCATGCATTTCTTGAATTGTATTTAATTCTCAAGATTTTCATCAACATAATTTTTTTAATGCCCTAAGTGTGTTAAAACCCTAGATTATTTTCAAGTTTTCGAAAGGGTTTCTAAAATGCCTATGTTCCCCTCCTTATGGTGTTTTGATGTTCGAGTTTCCTATAAGAATGAAATGCTTTATTTCTTATATTTCTGTGGTCATGCTTCAACAAGTGGCATAAAGGCATAAAGGAATTGAAGTCTCATGGGGATACGATTGTGTATTCCATAATAGCAAAGTAGTCCACTTTGGCGTCATCTAATCCTATGATTGATCCTTGGGCCAAGAGGCATATAGGGTTTTTATACTTTGAAGATGGTTTTAGGTTCTATGGTGACAAGTTGAGTAGGTGAACAAAAGGAGTTCATTAAAGTATTTCTAGTCATACATTGTTCTATTAAGTGTATGAGCATAACAGGTTTAAAAGTGACCATGTTAGATGGTTTTACGGGAATACGAGTAAAGTGTTGAGAAGATGGGCTGCAAGGTCTTGTGGTTTGATCTAGGCACTCATCTTTTGATTGAATGGCATAAGAATGTAAAGGATGTCTCATGAGAATATGAAGTTGTTTGTATGGTTCTAGGTGTAAGGGGAACTTGTAAGAGAAAAGTGAGGTTTAATTTTGTTTATGTTTCTCCATTGCTTTGACTTGCAAGTAACTGTCAAGAAATATTATAAAGAAGACCATGTTGTGTGGGACATGTTGAGTTGTCAAATGGGCCGTGATGAGAACAAATCAAATGATGACATGTCATACATGTCAGATGAGCCTAGCCTACGTAGCAAATGACTTAAGTTTTTCATTTTTGCATGTGCTTAAAATCAATGATGATGTTCTTTTTCTATTTTTCTGAGATCTAATTTGGCTTATTGAGTTGTTGAAAAGAGGGAATTCTCATTATGCCCTTACGATTGCATGAATATTGTATGAACAAAGAGTTGTTTCATCCTTTTCTCCATGGTTACGAGCTAGGTCTAAGCGTATAAGCATAGAAGATAGACAGGGAAATGAAAATAAGGCTTTACGCTTGTACAAGAAGGCTGAAATGAAAGAATGGGATGCAAATTGTAAATGCTTCCTAATGTTATGAGGATGAGGTAACTTGTGTAAGCGTAAAAGAGAAAAAGAAAAGGTAAAAATCATTACGATGCCATGGGTAAAGTTCTAAGTGTATGACTGGAGGATGGATGTGCAAAGTATTATGATGCTCTAAATAATGAAGTAAGCATAATAGCGTAAAGAAATTTTTTAAAGGCTCTAGTGATACGTGTGTGTACGCGCATAAAGGGTAAAGTAAAAGCTATAATCAATGCTTTACGTTGGCACAAGAAATGTGTTGAAGTGTGAGCACATAAGGATCTATTAAGGAGGTTTGAGATTCTATGGTATAAGGGGTCACGTAAGAGCATAAAAGGGATTTCATTGTAGTCTTTAAGGAACCCTAACACTTCTATGCTTGGATTATATTGAAACATCATCAGATAGATGTAAAGGCTAGCTAGTTGTATCTCCAGGGTTACAAAGATTGAAGGGTTTTGACTCGGTGTATAAGTGGAAGACCAAAATTGGAAAAGAGAGTAGCTGAGGTGTCATGGTAAGTAAGAAGAAAGGACAAATTCACCATGGCCAAGTAAAATAAAACACTAAAAAGTACATCAAGATCAAATTTCATGGTTGATATCCTTTGCTGACACCTTGCAGGAATGATTTTAAAGCCCATGCATGTAGAATTTATTAAAAACGATGGTAGATTGCATGATTAAACCAAAAAGATTTGATTGAATATTCCAAATATTTACCTTTTCAAAGAGCTTGTGTTTTTGTTCTGAAAATTCCAAACTGTCCATAGCTTTGTGATTTTCTAAGCTTTTGGCACGATAGTTAAGTTGTAAGCTTGCAGAGAAGATGGCTGACATGGAAGTTGAAGAGGTTCCTATAGAAGAAGTAGAAATAGAAGTTGAAGATGAGGGAGATGGTGTCATAGAAGTTACAGCTGAAGGAAAAAAGAAGAAGGGTCCTGTAAAAATAGAGAAGAAGTCAAGGGTTTTAAAGCCAAACAAGCACGTAGAAGACTAGTTAAAAATTCTTCCATGGTCATCCAATGCAATTTTAGCAAATGACCATGTTTTTAGAGATGCTTACTTCCTATGTCGAGATGCAAATTGACCTAGGATTGATGGTTTTGGTTTGTTCATGGATTTCTACCAGAATAGAACTGAAAAGATACCACTCTACAACCCCTAGAACAGAAATGTGGAAAAATTAATATTCCCAGAGGTATCTTTAGTTTGGTTTTATCAATTTGTTATTTCACCTCCATTTCATTACAATTTCAATCACAATGGGGTAGTACTTATCAAACTTCAATCCTTGATTCAACTTATCAATATTTGTTCCACCTAGGGCATCCTTGTCTTTGTCAAGACAAAATTGTTATAAAAATGTTATTCCTTGTCCTAATGTGTTCATAAGTTGACCACACATCTATGTTGTTTTGTGATCCCAAATCAAGATCACACTTCAACTGCATTTTTTGATTGTATGTGTTCTAGAAATGATCACACATTAGTCAAAGAGGGGCAAATCTATGCACCCTAAAATGGTTGCCTAGACTATGGGCCCCCATTCTTCAATTTATTAGTTTCTTGAATCAATGCATTGCAATATTTTATTGAATCAATTTAAATCATTTTCTTGATTAAATTGTAATTAATTTAATTATTTCAATATTTGTTAATCTTTGATCATATTATTATAAGTCTTATTTAATTAAAAGAAAACTCCTCTTTTAATTAAGTAAGATAGCTCCTATTTAATTAAAAGAACTTGCTCCCTTTTAATCAAACAAAATTCCTACTTAAATCTCTCTTTACAATGTAAAAAAAGAAATATATTAAATAAAAATAAATAATCATTTTTCTCTACACTCAAATGCACATATTTATAAGTGGAATTCCTTAATTTCCTCTTTCCATTTTCTTGTCGAACACTCCTCTTTTCTTATTGGTAGAATTTTGTCTCACATATATAAAGCCTTATTGGGTATGTGTAGGATCGTGGTGTGCCAAAAAATGGCGATCTTAAAAATCTATAGTTTTGAAATATCTCAAACCATTTTTAAATCTATTCCAACTTTTTCCCCACCCACCCTGAAACTAAATGAAAACAATTAATATCTTTATAAGGTCTACTATATCTTTTGATACCAAACCTATATGGTCAACTTCAAAAACATCCTAAAAATGTGCATTTGGCCTATTTTTATGTGATTTTTACTTCAAACATGTAGTTGACAACTTTTTTTTCACCAAATTTTGATGAAATGAAAAGAGTTTCTTAAGAATGTTCTTATCTTTTCATAAATTTAAAGTTTATCAAATTATTAGTTTAGTAAGTAATTATTATTTATTTTCTAATGGAGTTATGTATAAAGTGCTAACTGACACACTACTTGAAAAACAACTATAACTTTCAAATGGTACAAAAAAATTTAAATCTAAAAGATGCATCACATTCTATGTTTCTTCTACTATAAGGAAAAAAAATTAAAATTTGAATTTTGTAGAGTTTTGAATTAGTTAAGGTGGTTAGACACGAGAGTTTTTTTATTCCAAAAATACTAAAGTCAAAAATTAATTTTTGATTATTTATTTAAAATAAAAATACCCAAAAATATGTGTCACATTTAGGCATGAGTCTACTACTTATATCTAGAATATTATTATAAAATATTATTGTTTGATTTTGATTAAGGTGGTCAGACATATGTCTACTTCTTATTTTTGTTTTGAAATTTTTATAATATTGCATTAATATTCAAAATTTTGACCAATCAAATTTTATTTTTTGAGATAAGTCCTACTAGTTTAGAAATTAGATTCAATTTGATAGAGATTCTTTTCTCTCAACTTTTTGTTAAAAAGTTAATAACAAGTAGAAAATTGCATGTCAAGTTGACATAACCCTGATTTTTTGATTTTTTATTGCCACTTAAGAGCATAGTTTGGTTGACCATGATCCTGCACATACCCTATTATCCCATATTGGCTATGAGAAGTCTCCCACCTCCACAATTGACTATATAAGGATCCATTTCCTTCTCATTTGGAGAGATGTCAGTTGCTATAGTATTATTATGCTATAGGTTTGGAGAGCAATTTTGGAGGAGTTTGAGCATTAGGGTTTGAGCCTTAAGGTTTTGACATTGGAGCCTCATTGCAACTTCTCTCTTCTTGTCTTCTTCTCTCATGTACCCATGGCTTCCATCATCATGATTCATCCTTTCATTTTCATATTATATTAGAGTCATATTTTCTTTATATATACAATAGTAGAAGTTTCTAGATCATAATTAGTAATCCATAATTCATGCTCTTCCCTTTTTGTCCTTCTATTTTTTTGATTGCTGACTTTTCCTTCCTATGGATTGATGTCATAAAAAAATGGATAATTAGCTACTTATCTACAATCCATAAATATGACATAGAAGTTGGCCAAAAAGATTTATATAAGTGTTTGGGCAATTACAAACACATATGTGAAAACTAGTTTACTCGGCAATTGAATATCTTGACAATTAGTGATAACTAGCATTCATGATGTCCATCGGCTCTTATATGCTCAACAAGTACTAACTCACTCAACATCAACTAGTTTTCTAGTGCTCTATCTCCATATGTTTCACTTTATGTATATTGTGACTTGGTCTATACTGGGGTGCTTGGAAACCTTTGACTTGCTCAAAAAGTAGTAAAGATATAAACAAGTCCATGTAGCTTGGTCTTTATTGGATGGCTTAATCATAGTGATGACCAACCAATGATGCCTACAAAATGACTAAGTGTTGGACATTAATAGGAAACAAGGCGTAGAGATCAAAAATTATATGAAATCTTGGAACCAACTATTTGACAACACGTTTCCTTTGAAAAGTACTACTAAACTAAAGTCATGGAAAATAATAAGAAAAACTATGTAGATGAAGAACTTTAGGAGAAAGTAAATAAATTAAAAGTCCCATATTTTAATGCTTCACGAGATGAACTACTAAATCATGGATCCAAAAATTACATGCATACTTATCATATAGTCTTATGACTGAAGAAGGTATTATCAAGTTCACCATACTTCATTGAAGAGGGTCATCCCACAAATGGTGGCACTATGGAAAAACTTCCTTAGGACATAAAAAAATTATCACCTATGGAAAATTCACTCAAAGCTTGATGAAAATGAAGTGAAAGAAATCACATTAAAAGGATTACCAGATTGTTCCAAGATTTTCTCTTTGGAGAAAATGAGAAAAATATTCAATCATGACGAAGGAAGGTGGTTTGCATAATGTATGATATCAAATAAACCAAATTCAATAGGAGAATCCATCCTTTTGACCTATATTGATGAGATACAAAAGAGTCTTTGAAGAAATATCCCCACGGCTTCACCCAAAAAGAGGATTTGATCATTCTATAGAATTAGAAGTAGGAGAAAAACTAGTAATTACCACCCCTTATAGACATCCCAAAAAAATTGAAGAAGAGATAGAAAGAATAATCAAGGAGTTATTAGATGATGTAGCTGGCCAATCTCAATTCACAAAGAAATTAATAGATTCGTAACAAAACTCAATATAGATTGAAAAATCTTAATTCTTCATTCCTCCAAAACTCCTTCTACATGGATCTCTAACTCCATTAAATAACAACTATCACAAAAATAAGAAATTTCTAAATTTGGTAGATTTTGACAATAGGAAAAACATGCCATTTTTGGTAACTTCTAAAAAAGCTCTGAAAGAAATTTTGAAGTTTACTAGATCTACCCTTTAAACCAAAAATGTGAATTGCCAACTAATCTCTAAAATTTAGAAAGAAATTTTGAAGTTATTACAAAGTAGAAAAAACAAAAAGACACCTTAGATATTTTAAAATTGAAATTTGAAGGTCAATATGGAATTTTTGGTTCTCAAAAAGATAGTCAAAATGGCCCCAATAGAGCTGGCTAAGTTGGAATACACCTCAAGTATAGATTTTGAAAAAAACCCAGAAATAGATAAGAAAACCCAGATTCAAGTCAAAAGTTATGACTATCTGAACTCCTTGTATCATTAGAGATGGGTCATATCCAACCATGTAGTAGTTTTTACTATAAACATAAGGAAATGTTAAATCTAAGACTAGGTTTTGACTATTTCATGTCAACACACTTAAGATGTTTACTAAGTTCATGCTGAGCTAGTAACACATGCCAAGTAAAATATGTATAGATGTCAAGTAAATAGTTGATGCCTAGCTATAATGTATGTTGAGCCAGACATAACTACAACAGGTGCCAATTGATCTTTAGGTACTGAGAAATCTTCACGTGCTGATTGAAGATCAAGTGTCAAGCAAAGTATAGGTGCTGAGTCACTATAGAAGTCAAGTGAAACAAAATTTCTACAGGTGCCAAGTAATCTAGTTTTTCTATATGAGCCGAGCATTAGAGGTAACAAGTGCTGAGTAACATAGATTGGACATTGTTGTTTGTAATTGCACAAACACCTATGTAAACTATTTTTGAGCTGACATAGAAGAATCTTGAGGGATATTAAAGATAAGAATGAATCTTTTATATTTCCTACGCAATCAGCATGCAAGCAATAAGAAAAGTGCAAGGAATGAGTAGGAAATAAAGATTTAATATGGATTGTAGATGAATAATTGAGGTAAGTGAATTGTAGAATAGGGCAAGCAGCAGGGGTGTTAAAGACTCAGTGATTGAATCAACATTACATATTCAATTGATTAGAATAGAGCAAGGGCATCAAATAGATATTAGATCTCAGAGGATCAAGATTAGAGAGAGTAGATCAAGTGCCTGAATTCAACAATCAAGGATTGTAAGCTATTGGGTTTATTAATCTAATACTCTCTAGCAATTGTATTAGAAAGAAAATCCTATGTTGATAGGTTAGCTTAATAGCTAGGTTATACAACCTTTGACAAGGTGATAAAATCCTTTAGTAGGGTGACACTTCATGTAAAGTGTTTGTAAATCCTTTAGATAGGTCACTATTGATACAATGTAAAGCCTTTAACAGGGCAGGCTTTTAACAAGGCAGACCATCAAAAGTGGTCAAACATTATTGCTGCAAATATATTTTGTGGGTATCATCTCCACCCTAGTCTTAGCATCTCATTTTGGAGGGTTTCTAGGTTACCAAATTTGGTGTTATGTGTTTTGATGCATGTGTTTACTTTATGCTTAATTGATATATTTACATGCATGCAATTTATTTACAGCTAAAAGTGTGATACTTTTTGATTCACCCCCTCCCCCCCTCTCCCCTCTCAAAAGTAATTTTCTCATTAGATTAGTCCAACAATTGGTATTAGAGCCAAGTTCTCACATGGAGAAGCCTAATAGCTTAGCAAAAATATTTGAAGATGGAAGTCTTCAAACTTGGAAATATTATAGAGAATTAGGTGATTGATGTGCACCTCACTCTACACAAATTGGAGGATGCTAGAGAAGACTTGAGAAAATCCTTGAAAAGAAGGATGGATATAGCCATAGCTGAAAATGACACACACTACAAGGAGATTGATACCACAAAAGTGTTTTTCAGTGTAGATACTCAAGAGTTTGACATAACAATAGCAGAATTGATGGAGAAGAATAGAGCTCAAGTAGAAGAAATTAGAATACTCAAGATTGAACAAGAATCACAAGCCAAAATGCTTTGTGAGGTAACTAAACAAAAGAAAAGAGCCATTGAAGACAAGGTTATGATGGAAGATGACAAGAGAAATCTTACCAATAGACTGGAAGAGAAGAAAATTGAGTTTGAAAGAATTTCCAACATGCAGCTAGACACCTTAAGTCAGATGATGAATGCACATCATGAGTTGAATATGAAGGATATTGAGATCTCTACACTAAAGATATAGAATGAACAATTGTAGAATGACCTGAAAAGAGAGATGGAGATAGCAGAGAGCTTCAACAAATCAAGTGAAGCCATCAAGCACTTTTAACAATTGCTGAAGTTACCAAAGTCTTGTAATGACACTTTAGGACTTGGTTACACTAGCACTGAACAAGGAGAGTCTTCCAAAACTATAGAAGAAAGGAGCAACAAAGGTAACAACACTAAACCCACTTTCCATTTGTATGGTAAAAAGGGACATACTTATAATGTATGAGGGAGCAAGACTACCTATTAGTGTGATAAGCCTAAGAATCCAAGCTACTATCACAAGTGCGAAAAGAAAGGACATCAAGCACATGAGTGCAAGACTAGGATTATCAGAACACCAAAATTTGAATGTCACTGCTACAATTGCAAGAAGTATGGACATAGAGAATTTGAGTATAGATCAAAGCCTATGTGGACATCAAATAAAGCAACAAGAGAAGGTAACCATGGTCACCACCACAATTGGGACTACAACACTAGGTATAATTGTCATTATTGTCAGTAATATGGACACATTCCTGAAAACTGCATAAGGACACATTTTAGAGGGAACTACAATAAATGGTTAATTCAAACCACATGTTTCATTTGCTTGAAGATTGGTCATATCAGCAAGAACTGGCCAACAAAGTCAAAGGAACCCAAGTCAAAAGTCAATAAAGGAAAAGAGAAGGTAGATGTTGAACACATCAGAGGACAAATGAATAGGACTTGAAAGAATAAAGATGAATGTACGTCTGCAAATGAAGGGATCACTTCACCTAATAGTTCAAGTGGTCACACTTCATCTAACTAAGCATGAATAGGTGTATGGGACTAATATGCAAAGCTACATCATACATTAGTCCCAAACAAACAAGTACTGGAAAGAAGAAAATGACATGAGAAAAGATGCAAAGTTAAAACTTAAATTTTTTGCAAGTGTTGCCAAGCTGTCCTTAGATGTTGAGTAAATGTCAATGCATGCTAAGTATTCATTTGTGACCAAATCAATAGTTGATGCCAAGCTAATCTTCAGTTGATGGTGAGTAATGGAAAGTCAATGGAAGTTGAGTTATGCTGAAATCCTTAAGGAGCTGAGCATACAATTGTATACACACTGAGCATTTAATGCTATGTGTTGAAAGGTATAAGGTTAATTTTATAATCATTTCTCATCATTTTGAACACAAAGCAAGAACAACAAGAGCATAGAAGTGATTGACCAATAGCAATCAAATCCTTTGCACGAATTTTGACAAGATCAAGCACCATTTTCATCTATCTAAGGTATTCTTCAAGTGTTGAGTTATGTAGTTATAAGGTTGTATATCTTTTGAAACCCTAGATATACAGTATGGCTTCTAGTTCTAAAAAACCCTAAGTAAAAGGAAGGTTTTGAGGTTTAGTTGGTTATTAATGAGGTTAAACAACTAGATTTTAGGCAAATTCTAGAAGTTGCTTCTAAAAATGACTCTGCCAATGAATTATCTGTGATTCTACCCAAAGTCATAATGATGTAGGATGTGAGGAAGTGTTACAATTGCAAGATAGGTGCAATAGGAGACTTGGATATTTTTCAAGCATATGATAAATTGTGTGAAAATCGAGTGCTTAAGGAAGAATTTCAAATAGTTGAGAAAAAGGGTTTAACCCATGCCCTAGTTTTCCCCACAGTCTTCATAATTGAATAGATATGAATTATTTTAAGTAGAATTCACAATGGTTGTTTATGGCTAGAAGGAGGACCAATCAAGATATTGAAGAGAATCATGCATAGGGTTACAGGTTTTCCAACCTTAGATCAAAACAAGACCTTGCAAAGTGATTCAAAAGAAGCTATTGAAAAGAACACTGGGGCTAAATGGAAAAAAATGGGCATGACTATTGATACTATCATAGATCCCCTTCTAGATTTTCCAATGAGAGTGATATCTCACAACTTCTATCAATCAAGTAGATTGAACCTTGCATTGTTGTGGATGTGGCTTGCAAACTTGTCAAGAAAGATCATGCATATGATCTAGTAGAACTATTGTTACAACAGATCATGGAGAATCTAGGAGCAATAAGAAGATCAAAAGGTGCTCAGTGTAAGTTTGGATCAGCTTTTGTTTGTATATTTTTCTATGTTTTGGAATATTTTCCCTCGTTTGGCAAGGTAACTTAGAAATCAGATAGGTTAGCTATTACTCGAATTAGTGAATATATTGAGCAAATGGGAGACAACTTTAACTCTTTGATGACAAGTTACTTTGAGGATTTCAAGACATCTATGAAGCAAAGACAAAGGATACCAGTTTCCCTAGTGGAATAACACATCAATGATATCTGTTTCTTAGTGGATATTGATTACACCTATATCCAAGCAGTAATTCCAAGGACTAGATGGCTAAGACCTCTAGGATATGAGTTGAACATTGATGAAGCATCAGTAACAATCACAACATTTCTTGCAGAGGAAATTGATAAAGGGGCACCACACTTTGGAACATATGATGTGGTGAGATCCAAG
Source organism: Cupressus sempervirens (assembly GCA_028749045.1). NCBI lineage: Eukaryota > Viridiplantae > Streptophyta > Pinopsida > Cupressales > Cupressaceae > Cupressus > Cupressus sempervirens. Next base: position 274,681,640 of record CM053786.1, on the reverse strand, counting down.
GTAGATATGGAGCTAAAGACTACCTCCACCTTAAAGAAAAAAGATAAATTGGTGAAGAAATAGAAGAAGAAATTTGGAGAAGGAATTGAAGGAGCTACTAAAGAGGAGGAAGAAGAAGAAGATGAATAGGGGCAAGGCCCACTGTAGATTACACAAGGCTTAGGCGAGGATAAAGAAAAAAAAGAAGGTGTTGAGGAAGCACCAACTCAAGCTTAGCCCAAGAAGAGAAAGGCCAAAGCTCAGCCTATAGCCTAGCCTAAAGCAAAGAAGGCTACAAAGACAACTCAAGCAAATCCAACTATACTAGTGACAAGAGCTACCATGTTAGCCTCAACTCAAAAGGAAAAAGGAACAAGTTAAAGAGAAGAAGAAGGCCACTATGTAGACTAGTGCAATGTAGAATAACCAAGGAGGAAATACGTTGCACAACCAAAATTTGATGATGAGAAAAAAATAGAATCATAAGACATCAGCCAATTTAGAGTGGTAAGCCATGTTCCTAAGTCTAATATTGATAAAATATATGATAATGTTAGGAAGAATGCAGATTTTTTTGGTTTGAAAAATATTGATTTTCAGAAATTAATTAGAGAAGATCAAAACAAAGTAGAAGAATCAATATATGCCATGCTAGTAAAATTCAAGAATACTCTTCTTGAATTTTACAATACAATGCCCAAGGAGTTGCATGAAATTATTGAAAATAACTGGCATTATTGTTTGAATATGCAAAAAGAAATAAGAGAATCTGCATTGGCACAAGTGATGCCAGAATTGACTAGAGGTCAAATTGCTAAGGTGAATAAGAAACATGGGGGCAAGTTTACACCAAAATATAGAGCCTTCTGCATTTTGCAAAACAAAATTGAAGAAGTTGTAAATCAATCCACAAGATTGTGGAAGTCAATATATAACTTGACTACTAACAAAAATAGAGAAGAAGAGGGAAAAAACACTGAAAAAATATGACAATGTAGATAAGGTAGAAGCTACTGAGAATGAGAAGGTAGAGAAACAAAATGAGGCAAAGGAAATAGAAAAAGGAGAAGAAGAGAAAAGAGAAGAAGAGAGGAAAGAGGAAGAAGAAAAGGAAAAATGAGAAGAGGAGGAGACACAAAAAGGAGATGAAATGGCAATAGCTATTCAATAGCAACCACAAGAGGAATAGAGTGTGCAAGACACACAATTGCCACCTGCTAGCCCTCCACATGTCATTCCCACATCTATAGATACCATAACTATGAAAGATGTTCCCAACAAATCTTGTCATAACATCAATCCACTAACTGCAAAGGATCTCAAAATGATTCTTGACCAATCCACTCAATAGGCTAAGTTATGTACAAATCCAATATTGGTCAGTCTGGATGACTTGCAAAAGGTAGTAACTCACTCAATTAGAGATAAGGTGAAGCCACAAGAATCACCTTCTATCATCTATACAACTACTAGTGCTCAACTTCTAATGCTTCAATTACCATTTCCAACAATTGTCAGGAACAATTGACACAATACAACAAAAGCCAACTATAGAAGAAGAAAAAAGATGCATCAATAAAGGAAATAGGGTATACTGATACATCTAATCTTATAGTAGATTATTAAGGTACACCCCAATTGATTGTGATTGATCCAGGGAGATTAGATGGAGATAAGGACACACCAAAGGAAGAGGAGTAGGCCACCATATAGACATTGGTTAATCTACCAGCTACTAGCACTCCTACACAAGTCTTTCAAAAGCTAAGCACTAATGCAATGCCATTTCAAATCTCTAAACTAGGCTTGAGCACTACCAAGATTACAAGGATACTTCACTATGGACGCCCTACTCTTGATGAAGAAATAGTCATACCGAGCTATGACTCAAAAATAATGAATCTGCAACAGATATATGAAGTGCAAGAGGCACTAGAAAAGATGAAAAGATAAGAGATACTCAGAAATGAGTACAAAAAAAAGCAAGCATTACATTAAATTAAGGAGATCTTTTTGGATGCCTTCAGCTTGGAAACACCTGATGAAACCAAGCCAACATTGGAACAATTGATAGATATTGTAGAATAGGTAACAAATGAAGACTAGGAAACCAATGTAAAACATATGGAATGGTTTGAGAAGAAATTTCAAAGAAAAGTAAATGAGAAGATATCCAGTGAAATAGTACTCTCCTAGGTTAAATTGGCAAAGAAAATTGACAAAGTGAAAAAGTTACTTGAGAATGTATTCTCATTATACAAAAGGTTGTGTGATTTTTCATACTTCACACAAGAGACAAGCCAAAGGATCCTGAGCTTGGCGAGAAATTCAAAGATTTCTAGTACCCAACTACCAAATGATCCAGCTCAAAGTGAGAAGCATTTTTCTCAAACGCTTCACACGCAGAAGGAATTAGTGTTGATAGCAGAGGAGGCCAACATCAAGGCCAAATTGATGTAGATACAATCTTCCATAACCCCACACTTGGAAGTACTTCATAAAGAACAAGTCTATGCCGAGAATTTATTCAAGAATGATTCTAATCTTTTTACAATGGAAGTACTTGTTCATCTTACAACAAAGACAACTATCCAACATAAATCATTGGAAATTGCCTTGGAAAATTGGGATACTTCTCTCAAGATGATTATGGAGGTCAATAAAACATTTTTGGTAAAATATAGTATTAATCCTTAGAACCCTTTTACATAAGTATCAAAAAGGGGGAGATATAGTTAACGGGGAGATATATTGTTTTGGGGAGTTGTAAATAAGAATGGAAGAAAAAACAGATATAGAGTATAGGAACATCAACTTAGGGAGAGCACAAGAATTTTGTTTACAATTACAGGAATACATCAACTCAGGGTGAGTTATACAATTTTTTTTTTTTGAGGCATATATATATAGTTTTCACAGAATTTTGAGAAGTTTTGTATATGTGCCAAACTATATGCATATTTTACTCGAGAAAACTAGATTCTGATATATTGCTACGTGTTTTTGACACTCATGTCAGAGGGGGAGATTGTTGAATCTAAGACTAGGTTTTGATTATTTCATTTCAACACACTTAAGATGTTTACTAAGTTCATGCAGAGCTAGTAACACATGCCAAGTAAAATATGTATAGATGCTGAGTAAACAGTTAATGTCGAGCTATAATGTATGCTGAGCTAGATAGAGCTACAAAAGGTGTTGAGTGATCTTTAGGTGCCAACCAATATTTAGGTGTTGAGTGAAGATCAAGTCCTAAGACAAGTATAGGTGCCAAGTCACTATAGAAGCTAAGTGAAATAGAATTGCTATAGGTGCTGAGTAATCCTATTTTTCTATATGAGCTAAGCATCAAAAGTAACAAGTGCCGAGTAAAACAGATTGGACATAGTTGTTTGTAATTCCACAATACCTATGTAAACCATTTTTGAGCTGACATAGAAGAATCTCGAAGGGTATTAAAGATAAGAATGAATCTATTATATTTCCTATGCAATCAGCATGCAACCAATAAGAAAAATGGAGAAGGCATGCAACCAATAAGAAAAGTGCAAGGAATGAGCAAGAAATAGCAATTTACTATGGATCACAGATTCATTTCAAACCCAAAGTCTTCGAAGCATTTATAAGAAGGCAAAGACCCCTTGATTTGAAGTTGCTAAGCAGATGAATAATTGAGGTAGGCAAATTGTAGAATAGGGCAAGTAGCAAGGGTGTTAAAAACTTAGTGATTGGATCAACATTACATATTCAATTGATTAGAATAGAGCAAGGGCATCGAATAGATATAAGATCTCAGAGGATCAAGATTAGAGAGGGGTATGTGCAGGATCATGGTGTACCAAACTATGGCCTTAAGTGGCAGTGGAAAACCAGCAAATCAGGGTTATGTCAACTTGACACATAATTTTAAAGTGGTACTAGACTTTATATCAAAAAGTTGTAAGAAAATAATCTATAGGAAATTTAACCTAATTTCTAAATTACAAGGCCTTATCTAGAGAAAAAATTATTTGATTGTTCAAAAGTTTGGATTTTAATGTAGTGCTACAAAAATTTCAGGGCGAAAATAAAAAGTAGGTGTATGTCTGACCACCTTAATCATAATCAAATGATAATATTTTTAAATATAATTTTAGATATAAAAATTAGACTCATGCCTAGATGTGATGCATATTTTTGGGAATTTTTATTCCAAATAAATAATTAATTATGAATTTTCTACTATACTGTTTTCAGAATTAAAAAACTCTCGTGTCTGACCACCTTAACTAGTTCAAAAAAAATCAAAATTAAGTTTTTTTTTTTTTTCTTATACTAGTTGAAGCATAGAATGTGACACATCTTTTGGATTTCACAAATCTTATACAGTTTGAAAGTTATAGCTATTTTTCAACCAGTATGTAAATCAACACTTTGTAGCTAACTCCATTAGAAAATAAGTAATAATTACTTACTGAACTTGTAATTTGACAAACCTTACATTTATGAAAAGCTAAGAACATTCTTAAGAAACCCTTTTCATTACATCAAATTTTGGTTAAAAGAAAGTCATCAGCTACATGCTTGAAGTAAAAAACACATAAGAACATGCCGAAAACACATTTTATTGATGTTTTAAAGATGACCATATAAGGTTGGTATTGAAAGATATCATAGGAATTATAAAGGTATTAATTATTTTCATTTAGTATCAAGATGGGTGGGAAAAAAGTTGGAATAGATTTTGAAATTCTTTGAGGCATTTCAGAACTACATATTTTTCAGATCGCCACATTTTGGCACACCATGATCCTGCACATACCCAGAGAGTAGATCAAGTGCCTATATTAAACAATCAAGGATTGTAAGCTATCATGTTTATTAATCTAATACTCTCTAGCAATTATATTAGAAAGAAAATCCTATGTTGATAGGTTGGCTTAATAGCTAGGTTGTAGAACCTTTGACAAGGTGATAAAATCCTTTAACAGGGTGAAACTTCATGTAAAGTGTTTGTAAATACTTTAGACAAGTCGATATTGATACAGTGTAAAGCCTTTAACATGGCAAACCATTAGAAGTGGTCAAACATTATTGTTGTAGTGATATTTTGTGGGTATCATCCCCACCCCAGTTTTACCTTCTCATTTTTGAGGGTTTTTGGGTTACCAAATTTGGTGTTATTTGATTTGATGCATGTGTTTACTTTATGCTTAATTGATATGTTTACATGCATACAATTTATTTTCAATTAAAAGTTTTTAAGGTAAAAGTGTGATACTTCTGATTCACCCCCTGCCCCTCTCAGAAGTATTCTTCCCATTTGATTATTCCAATAGGAAAGGCTATCAGGAAATAAATCATCCCATCAATAAACTAAGGCAAACTTCCCACCTCTTGACCAATTTGATCTATTGTTAAAAAATGGGAGTGATTGAAAAAATCCACATAATATTTTGAAAAGTACAATAGGTGTGATTCTTAATTACTAGATCATGTCTCCTACTTATAAAAAAGTCATATAAGATATTACAACTTTTAACCTTTCTTTATTATATTTTGTGAAAGAAATTTATTTGAAAGGGAAATTTATCGAAAAAAGTTTTCATTAAAAATTGTAAGTAAAAGGAAACCTAGGAATGAGATAAGAGAGTTCCTTGGGAAGAATAATTATTAGTATCACTTGGATCTACTTATACCCACTCTAGGCATACTATAATGAATGAGAATATTTTTGGGCAATATTAAACTTTGATTAGTTGATCTTGATATGCTATGTTTTTAAGAAATCTTGACTTGTAGGTGAACCTTCATTCAATGCCAAAGGTAAAATGTATATGCCTAGATACCTCCTTGTCTAGATGTTTTGTGAGATATTTTGGCAACATCTAAATAACAAAGTAGAACACATATATTTCTAAGGGAGAAATTATTTATAAAAATCTCCTTATATATTTCACTTTTGATTTTTTTGGATGACCAGTTCTAGATATGCTCAGATGACAACAAAATCTTTGTTCATAGAAAAGGCACATAGAAATTCATTTGAAAATGATATCTACAACTGTATGCTTAAATATGAATCAAATAAATGTTTGGAGTTGATCTTATTTGTGTATCTCTAATCATTTATAGAAATAAGACCACATGGATAGTATTTATTTATTCTTTATTTTCTCACTATTGTCACATTGAAAATTGGGTGCTTTATGACTAGGGGCATGGTCAATTAGGTGCCCTATTCCAATCTAGGACTGTTGGAAGAGGCATGTTAATAGGAACTATGCGAGTGTCTATACAACCAAAAAAATGGTCCTAACATGATATTTTGTGAGTTTATTAATTAACTTTAAAATCACATAACAATAGTTTTTGGACTTTTAAATTATTTGATAAATTTAAAAATGGTTAAAGTACATTTGTTGGGTCATATAGCTATCTCGCTTGCTATACTTATCTTTGGATCAAACTTGATCTTTTAGTCAAATAAATATTTGAAAAAAATAGAAATTATGATATATTTAATGAGGTCATGTGCCATTAAACAATAGGTTTGACTAAAAACTATACATTTGATTTCTAATATTTAATATAAAACAAAATCTCTTACTCATCCATATATTTAATAACATAATGTATTATTAAACAAGATGTTGGTTTCTATACATTTTTACTATTCCTTGTGTTGGGCCCTTTCAAAAGCCTCATCCCTCAAGCTTGAATGCCTTTTGGGGGACTTCATCTAGGCATATGATGTGGTGCATCATGGCTTCCTTAGAGTGGCCTATGTTTGCATTTGTGTGTCCAAATACTCTTGAGGTCTTAGAATTATTTCTACTCAAAAGAAGGTCATTTCCTTTTGAGAAAAGTGGGTCATTTGGGCTCTTACCGGTCATGAGGTCTAGAAAAATTGGTTGCATTGTTCCATTTCTTTAGGCTTTTTGTTAATTAGATATCTTGGAAAGGGATTTATTTTCAAAGCCTTTTTGTGACCACTAAACCATTTCCAATTCAGGGCACTTTTATTTCTCAAAGCATCTGGAAAGCTTGGGAAGCCATTAAGCCTTAGCATCATTGGGCAGGCGATGGGTTTAGAGATGGGTTCTCCATGAACCAACAAAACTTATGGTGGTCACCTTTGTTTATTGTCCAAGGTGTGTGTCTAGCAAAATTTTAAGTAGCTAGAACTCTATGTTTATTTAGACTAAGAATCAAGATACCGAAAGATCTCTTTTCTAGAGTTACTATGAGTCTTCTCTCATGGGACAACCTATAGGTGTAGTTTTGACTTAACTATCTAGATCATTAGATAGTTGATCTTCTAGTTTCTATGATGCCTCCCCATATATGCTACAAAATATTGGTATTCAATAATCTCACCAATGGTGGAAGGACTAGAACTGGTATCTTGCCACTTCCTAACTAGTTATAAACCCAAGTTGGGTCACCAATGGCTAGTTCCCCACCTTTCTATGGTTGAGGTCCTCAATGAACATTGGAATTTGTAGTCCTCTCACAATACTTGGAGTCTTATATTTTCCAAAGTTTGGAAATCTATCATGGAGCCAAACATAGCTCACTCTCTCTAGTGTGTTCTCATCTAAGGTCTTCTTTTGGCCCCTCTGCTTTGGCATTTGGGTGTCCCAGACAAAAAATGTCCTTTTTGTGGACAACCAAAAATCTTCCTGCATATTTTTTTGTTTTGTAGGCATGCCCAAAATTATTGGCATTGGATCGATGATTTCTTCAAACCCTTTTCCAAAGAGGCCTTTCCCTAGCAGATTTTTTTAGGAGATTTGACTAGACTCCCTTTTAAGTATTCTTAGATTTGGCATGCTTTTACAATAGAGAATATATTTACTCTCTAGAAAGATCACAATGGAGTTTTATTCTTTTACAAAATTCTTGATATAAATATTGCTATGTATCCTAAAGCATGTATTTGTAATAATGTCATGAAGCAAATTTAGGTACAAATGAAAAAGTGGCTCTAGAAGTGGTACACCTATAGGATCTTTTGGCTCACTGGGGTAATGCCCCTTGCATGGTTTTTAGGGTGTCATTAGACACTTTAGTCAATGACCATATTTCTCTTCATGGTCTCCAAGGAGGTCATAACATCTCATCTTGTAGCTTGCATACTTTAAGGTTGCAACCTTCATGACACTCCTTTAGTGGTAGTTTTGGTGGTTTTTGTCACTTGGCCTCACCTTTGTGGAGGTGTAGTTTATGCTAGTCCATAGTGGCTCCTCCTACTACTCTTGATGTTGGTTTTCCCTCTATCTATAGGGACCCTAAATGGGCATTCACTTGGTTGGATCTAGCTATCTCCCCTCCTAGATCAGAGGATTTATTTTTCATTGTTGCTGATAGATGAGCTCACTATGAGACATCCACTAACATCATTGATTTTTAAGATTTTGATGATAGAGATCCCCCCTCAACTAGTACTACTCTTGTATCCTAAGGCCTTTCTTCTTGTTTTATGTTTTGTTGCTTCATCTTTAGCCTTATGGTTTTTATTTGTTTTGGTGAATAGTTGATGTCTTTGGCTACATGCCATTTGAACTTGTAGAGTGATCTTGTATCCCATAACCCCTTTTTGTGAATATTTAATTAATAGAGAAGGTACTATTCATCAAAAAATAATATATCACAAGAATCTTGTAAATCTTATTGGGTACTATAGACAACCCATTATGACATTGGTCTATGAGTATATGCCAAGTAGTTCATATTGATATATCATCTATATGACATTCTTCTTTACATTGTGATGTTGTTTACTATATAATTTTTTAAGTGAAATTTATTGATCTATGATTTATGAGCACTAATGGGATGGGTTATCTTTAGGGAAGTTCTACTGTGTCACCTCTTTGATCATTCTAGAGATGCAACAATTATTAAGTATTTTATTTCTTTTCATAAAAAATAGACTTGTGTGAACTACAAATCATAAAACCTCAATTATTAAATTTGACTTGAAAATTTACACAAATGAACCCTAATAATGTCACAATTTGACTTGCTACAAAAAAAAAAAAAAAATTCCTACTTATTAATTGACTTTACAAACCTTTAAATATGATGTAGGCATGGCCAAATTGGAGACTCCACTTAATTGTCTTACAAGATTAAATATTTCTAGATAGGTTATAGATGGCAAGTTGTTTATGGTTGCATCTATTTCTTTATGTTTAATCATTTATTTCTAGAAGGAAAAAAAATCATGTCTAAACTATTCTACACATGTTTTTCACATTTTCTCTATCATCATTAGAGTTTCTATCCTCCAATCATACATGGAGATATAAAGTGTAGTAATATATTGTTGGATAATAAAAAGTCTACCAAGCTAGTTGTCTTTGGCATATCAAAATTTGTAGAGAGTGCTAGTGGTTGTATACCAATAGAAGTGAAAGGGACAATGGGTTATCTTGATCCTAAGTATTTCACTTAACACCATGTTACATTTCTTTATTCTTAAATTTGCTTAGTTTAAGTATGTTTATTGAATGTGTTTTTCATCTAACTAAAAATATCAGGCATAAATAACTAATATGTTACAATATGGATGTTATTCTGGATACTTTGCAACATTATCCCTATAGAAACTTAAACAATAAAGAAATTAAACAACAACACTCAAGAAAGAATTTCAGTAACAAAAATAATATGTGCAACCCAGTCAAAGCATTATATTATTATTAAGAGAGGATGCTATGTTTTGAGCAAGGATAAGAAAAATATTTTATTATTATTTTGGAGTCAAGAATATTATTGTATTGTTGTAGATATATCACATTACATCTCTCAATCATTATTATTTAAAGAATTCCAACAATAAATACTCTCATAATTCCTAGTGTAAGCTATCCTAGAGTTACTAAAACTTAAAATGGAGAAATGACAGTCTAAGCTACATGAAACAATACTTCTCCTAATTCATTTCAATCAAACATGTTGTTGCATAATCACATGTTACGATGAAACTTGGAGGACTCTAACATTGTTTTATTAAACTATACAAACCCAACAAAAATTATGCATTAATGTGAGATCAAATCTATGCATGATAGCCTTTATTTTAAACTAGTGGAACTGGTGGTTGGCAAAAAATGATTGAGATTTTAATGACATCATTATCTCTTGTACTTTCCCTTAATGCTGAGGGGACTAAAAATAATACCTTGAAGTGCAAAAAATGATATATTGAAAGCATTTTTGTGAAGATATTTGTTGTTTTCTCCTTTGTGAACTGATATACTTCAATTCAACCACTCTATTTTGTATTAAATCTTTGATGAAGTGATGTTTCAAATAAAATTTTGTTTTCCTCCTATGATGAACCAAACTTTTTTCCAATTTAATGGTACTAATGTTGTCATGAAAAATTGTATTAGGTTAAACCTATATCTCTCTAATTTCATCAAGAAGCTTTCTAAGCTATAAATATTTTGTGCATACTAAATTAAATGTAACATACTCCTCTTCTATAGAAGAGAGGGTTTCAATTATTTTCTTTCTTTGAAATCCATGTGATTAAACCAGAACCCAAAGAAAAATAATAAACAGATGTGGATTTCTAGTCATCTAAACTACCTCCACAATCTGAATCACTAGAACCAACAAGACTACATTTGTTAGAGGAGTTATAATGAATACCAAAATCTATAGTTCCTTTCACATATCTTAATATCCTCTTGGATGCCTTCATATAATGCTATGATGGATTTGACATATGCCTTGAAACCAATGAAACTAAATATGAAAAATAAGGGCCTGTGTGAACTAAAAACATCAAACTCTCAATAGTGCTTCTCTATGATGTATCATCAATAATTTTAGTACCATATCTCTACACAACATAACTCCATGAGAAATTGGAGTCGAAAGAGGTTTACAATCATCCATTTCAAACTTCTTCAACATCTCCTTTCTATACTTTGTTTGAAAAAAATATTTATCTTTACCTTGATAAAATTGTTAGAATTATTTAGAATAAGTAAGGGTAAAGACACAAACCTATGTCACTTTTTATAAAGAAATGAGATATAAGAATGCGATAGTTCAACAATAATGACAAAAAAATGGTTTTTGTGTTTAGAATTTGAAGATGATGTAAACTGATGAAATGTGTAGAATTGGATGAATTTCATGCCTATAATTTTTATAATTATTTTGAGTAAGAATTTATTCATTTCCTTTTATTTTGAAGCCATTTTTTAACTGTAAAAAATATAGGGTGTAGTTCGCATCAAAAAAGTATATGCAAATCATCTATTTTTGATCTCATTTGAAAAAATCTTATAGATGAGATGTATAGATAGGGAACAAAGAAAGAAATAATTATTTTTTATGTATATTTTCTTTGTTATAAGCACTCAAGCTCGACCTTATCAAAATCCAACAGTTTTCTCCTCCCATCAAAACTTCCCTAACAAAGCTACACCTTCTTGAAAGAAAATTACATATTCATGAAGAGGACTCTCTCCTCTAGAGATGAATGTAATTTTTAAATTTTTTGATATGATTTAGTATTTTTTTTTCCTTTTTGAAGGGAGCATCTTTTGAAATGTTCAAATATCAAATTATATTATTTTTAAATTATAACATATTATAACTAATCAAAACACTCAAAAGTTTATATAATGATGATGTTAAATCTAAGACCTATAAAAGGGTATTTTAATTTTTGAAAAAAAAGAGAGTTTTGATAGAGATATGAGATTTGACAAAAACAAGTTTTGGTATCCTAATCGGTGACATAGATCTATGCTTTTACCCTTAAGAGAGGTGTGAATCAGTTTTTCATGGTCCAGATGTATAAATAAAACTTTTCAATTCTTAGTAGACCCATATCCATAAAACCTTGTCATGCATGCATCCATTAGATCATATAATACTTAAACTTTGTAGGTTAATGTCCTAGGTCAAAATCACTTTGCAAAAATGTCAATATGAAATGTAACATATTCAATAGCACATTTGACACAAGGATTCTTAGTGGAAATCCAATTTGGTAAAAATCACCAATAACATGTTACTAATTTGCACTCTTCTTAAGTGATGCCTTGTAAAAGATGAACGCTATTAAAGATTACAATGCACATTGTTAAATGTGACCTAGTTAAAGGATTTCAATCACCCTATTCGGAGTGAGCCTTGTTAGAGAACTTTAGACCATTCCATTAGAATGTCACCTTATTAAAGGTCTTAAAAATGACTATTATGTCAACCTTAATCCAAAGGATTTACCCTAGAATGATACAATGATTAGAAGTAATAGTAAGGCTTGATTTGATAAAAATTTACAAGTTACTTATAGATTATAGATCTTTCTTTTAGTCCTCCCTTCTTCTTGGATTTCAAACACTTCAACTCTGATAGCTTGTTCATCCTTTAAGAATTCATAATCTTAAGCCTTCTTGCTTTGTATTCCAACTGTAGTCTCTAAACTATTTGGTCACTAAATGAAGCAATACCATAGACTCCTTGTCTTCCTTAGGTTCTCACATATGACAACCTTTACTTCTAACTAGCTCTCTCTATAAATAGAGAATTAAGATCTTTTATCACTTAACCACAATAGTCCATTTTAGGGTTACATAGAATTAGGAAGGATTCATTGAATCTACCCACTTTTTCATTTGAGTCCCTTCTAGAAACTTCTTCTACAATCTTCCTTGAATTTTCCTCAAAATATTTTACCTTGAATTTTGTGCCACCAACTCATCATGGTTATCTTCCACACACTATACAAAATTCAAGAAAGTAAAATAGTCAACTCAGATTCATCAAATCTTTGATTTAACACATTTTCTAGCACTTGACATTAACATGTTGTTCACTCGACATCAATACTTTTCTTCCACTTGACCAACACTAGTTTACTTAACAAACACTAAAGTTTACTGATACTTGGCATCAACTAAGCTTTACTCAAAATATACTAAAAATCACTCAGCTTAATTTTTTTTCATTTTTTCTCAGCACCTCTTTTTTTTTGGTCATCTTCCATTGATTTCTACTCAGCTTGGACTAACTACTTGGCAAGGGTCGACAAACACCTTTCACACTTGATCTTCTTTGAGTCTTAACTTGAGTGATCTTTCATTTCAAACTTTAAGTAGATAAAAAATACACTATTGTATTGATGTCTTACTTGGTCTTAGTGCTTCTTTTATATACCAAATAACTCAACCTTTCTCTAGGTGCTATTATTATCTCATCTTTTCAAATCCTCTTCATCAATCAAGTAAATGGTAGCCTTCAGACCAAAAGGCAATTGTCTTACTAGAAGGTAGCAGGTTTTACATCATTGAAAAAATAAACATTTTTCCATTATAGGTTCTTCACTTCAAAACAATCTCATATCAAAAATCTCCTTCTTTGGCATTGATGGGAAACCAATATGAGCAACAATACCAAAAAGAAAATAAATCTTTGAAATTTCTCCCTTTATCAATGTGGTATATGTCCTTCCTCTATGTGTGTAATGTGAGCTTTTTCAAGTTCCTTTACTACTTCTTCTCCCATTGACTTTTATCTCCCTCTTGTTGAATATCAATACCTCTTTCTAATATTCAATAGTATCCATCTCTATTGGATCTATTCTTATATCTCCTTCAATACTTTCTTCTCTTTGTCTTACATGTCTAGGTAAACTATCTCCCTTTTGTAAACATCAGACATTAGATACAGTATCTCCCTCTTTGACAACAATGCCAAAGACTTGTTATCTCTGTATGAAGATATAATCAATTCCAAATACTCCTTATATCACCTTACATGTGACTATAAATCTTCTAATCTAGCTCCTTCAATACTTTAGGCAGCTCCTAAAGTAATATCCACTGCATCAAGTTGTGAGATAGAACATTCAATTCAATTGATATAGGGCACTACTTATGTTTCTTAAGTAGCTTTGGATAGGGGTATCACCCCTAGTTTACCTCTTAGATACTCATGAGCATCCTTAGGTAAATATTTTGTGAAGATATCATCTATCTTCTCTTTTGTATTCACATATTCCATCCTCACTTATTTGTCTTGAACTAACTCTCTCAAGTAATGATACTTGATTGCAATGCGCTTAGTCTTTATGTGCATCATAGGGTTCTTTGATATATTTATAGCACTTGTATTATCACAATAAAGTACCACAAGTTTAGTGATTTACTCCTTCATGCCTTTGAGTAGTTTCTTGATTCATATAATGTTTGTACAATTTATTGCAGTAGCCACATATTCAGCTTCAACAGTAGATTGAGATATTCAATTTTGTTTCCTGTTGATCCAAGTGACGAACCTCTTTCCTAAGAAAAATGATCCTCCACTTGTGCTCTTTCTATTATCAATGTTTCTAGCCGAATCAACATCTATATAGGCTCTCAATTCAATTTTTTCATTTTTCCTGTACTATAGACCATAATCTTCTATTCCTTTTAGATATCTCATTATTCTCTAAATAGCCATCAATTGATTCTCCTTAGGACTAACACAGAATATTATAACAATCCCAATAGATAATGCAATATTAGGTCTACTATGTACTACATATTGCATTTTTTCAATCATAGACCTATATAATGTTTGATTCATGTTAGTTGAATCATCATTTTTTGAAAACTTGTGTCCTATCACCATAGGTGTGGTAACTAGTTTAGAATCTTCCAATCCAAAAAAATCAATATTTCCTTCACATACTTAGACTGAGTGATGCATACAACATATTTCATCTGATATACTTTCAAACCAACAAAGAACTTGATATCTCCAAACATAGACATCTCAAATTCTTTCTTTATTTTGTTTGCAAATGCCTTACATAATCCATCTTTACCTCCAAATATGATATCATCAACAAATATTTCAGCTAGTAAAATACCTTTACATTCTTTTATCTTCAAGTATAGATTGTTATTATCATTAGTCTTCTCAAAACCAATCTTCACAAGATAATTTTGAAGTCTTTCATACCATGCTCTTGGGGCTTTCTTTAAACCTTATAAAGCTTGGTGTAGTCTACATTCCATGTTCATGTTGTTAGCATCAACAAATCCTTCTGGTTCTTCTATATAAACCTCTTTATGTAATATGTCATTCAAAAATGTTGACTTCACATCCATTTGAAAAACTTTGAAACCATTGTATCCAAAGTTCTTACTCCTTCCAATCTTGCTATAGGAGAAAATATTTCTCCATATTGTATTCCTTCTTCTTGTGCATACCCCTTGCAAACTAATCCTTCCTTATTCCTTGTGAATTCACCATTTTTATCTAACTTGTTTCTATACACTCTCTTGGTTTCAATCAGACTCTTGTCTTGTGGTCTAAGAACTAGAGTCCATGTCATGTTATTCTCAATTTGTTCAATCTCTTATTCCATGGCTTTACTCTAGTCCTCATTTTCTAAGGCATCTCACAATGTCTTAGGCTCATGCATTCTTAGCAAACATGTATCACTTCTTAGCATATTTTTTAACATTGGTCTAGCATCTTTATCTCCAATAATTTTTTCAACAGGGTGATGTCTTTTGACATACTTTTAAAATCTTGGTTTTGCTCTTCTATCATCATTAGGTTTGTCAACTTCAAAATCACTATGTACTTCTTTGTTAGGTAATTCAACATCTCTTTCATGTACACTAATCTCATAATCAAAATGTGCCTCAACTTCCATCTGCAACTCAACTCCTAACTATAGCTTGATTCCTAAATACAACTCGACATTCATTTTATGTGACTCTATAATCATTAAAACTTGTTGATGATTTGTAACTTGATTTACAACATGTTCATGAATAGGCATACCTTCATAAAAAGGATACAAAAGAATTGTACTCCTCAGGTTCCTTCATAGGTTTAGCTTCATGTACCTCAGTATATTCATCAAACTTCACATTTGAACTTTCCACAACTTTGTTAGTGCTAGTATTTCAACAATTATAAGTATTAATTCCTCTGGAATAGCCAAGGAATATACCTTCTTCACTTTTAGCATCTAATTTACCATTACTGTCATCTTTAAGAATATAGCACTTGCTTCCAAATACTTTAAAATATTTTACATTGGGTGAGTATCCATACCATAATTCAAAAGGTGTTGAATGAGTGCCTTTCTTGACTTGCACATACTTAAAAGTATAGATAGTTGTACTTACAACCTCTCTCCAATATTTCAAAGAAATATTTTTCTCCACCAAGAGTGTCCTAGCAAAGTCCATTATAGATCTGTTCCTCCTTTCAGCAATTCCATTTTTTGGAAGGGTCCTAGGTGCAGATGTTTGACTTTTGATTCCTCTTTCATTACATAACATCTCAAACTCATTTGATGTAAATTCTCAACCTCTCTTAGTTCTTAGACATTTCAAGATTTCACTTGTCTCCTTCTTAACTCTAGCTAAATCCCACTTAAACATTTGGAAAGCATCAAATTTCTATTTCAAAAACATAATTGTCATTATCCAAAAATAATCATCAAAAATAGGATAATGTATTTTTCACCTTTGTAGCTTTGCACATGAATTGGTCCACACAATTTAGTGTGAACAATCTCAAGAATCTATTTAGAGGTGTGAGTCTTACTTTTAGAACTAGATTTTGTAATCTTGCTTAATTGACATTATTTGCAAATTATATTGTTAGGTTTCTTCAGTTTAGGCAAGCCTCTAACTCTTTTCATGTTACGTATACTCACTAAGTTATCAAAGTTAACATGACATAACCTCTTGTGCCATAACCACACATCATAAATTTATATAAAAAGACAAGTAGCATCACTCATATCAAGATAAAACAGAGTACCTCTAGCCTAATCACCTTTCCTAATTAGTTTCCCATCAGTGTCATAGATCTTAGCTATCTTGTTCTCAAACTCAACTTTGCAACCTGAGCTATTTATTTGTAACACACTCATAAAATTATAATTAAGTCCTTCAACATAATAAGCATTGTCACACATGATCTTTTTTGTGGGTTTGATAAATCCTTTTCCTTTTATTAGACAGGATGCATCATTACCAAACCTTACACAATTTCCATCATAATAATTCAATGTAATGAACTTTAGTTTATCTCTAGTCATGTGATGTGAACACCCACTATCAATGATCCATATGTCATTCTTGTTCACATAAAACACTAGTTAAGTTGCCTCGTCCTCATCAGAATCATCCTTCATTGGAACATACACCACTTCGTCATCATGGTCGTCAAATACATCTTTGGTTTCCTCTTCTATAATGTAGCAAGACTTCTTGACTTTATCTTTGTAATATTTTTTGTCCTCATCTCTTTTTCTCTTGTATTTGTATCCACTTCTATTTTTCTTGTTCTCTTGATATCTAATAGAAATATGATCAACATTATTGCAATTAAAACACATGATAGGTAACTTACCTTTGAATTTTCCTTTGCCTCTATGAAATCTCCTTGTTAGTACTGCTTCAAGTTGTTCTACATCTTCCTCATCTATATCGCTATCACTAGAAACATATTTGATCTTTTCTTCTTCTCTTTTGGTTCCTTTAATGATAGTTTATTTTTGAAAGTAGATTCAAAATTAGAGAGTTCAAAGGAAATGAGCCTACCTACTAAACCTTCAAGAGTTATATTAGAACCTAGAATACATCTCAATTCTTCTACGGAAGAAACTCTAATAGCATAGATGGGCAACAATGTTCTCAATACTTTTCTTAACACAATCTCATCATCTATTTTACCACTAGCTCCACTTATAGCATTAACAACATCTTTTATCTTAGAGAAATATTGAGCAATGTTCTCACCTTCTTGCATTCTCATGTCATCAAACTTACCTCTAAGACTTTAAAATTAGTCTCTAAAAGCATTTGCATCTCCTCCATAGATAGTGTGAAGAGCATCCCACATCTTCTTTGAATTAGCACAACCCTTGATGTCACTAAACTTAGAATAACTTAGGGTAGAGGCAATCTCCAACATTGCCTAATTGTGTTCTTTCTTCTTTTTCAAATCATCAATAGTTAGGGCTCTAGTGGGATTAACATGCTTAATGCTGATCATAGATTGTGCGTACTCTCCAAGACCTCCTAGGTGTATCTTCATAAGAATCTTCCATGCAAGGAAGTTCTGCTTGTTGAGCTCGGGCACCTTCTTTTTTTACATCTTGATCTTTTGCATCTAGTACCTTCAAACTAGTCATCTTAAGCACTCTGACACTCTGGTACCAATTGTTGGAATTCTTTAGAATAACTGAAAGGGGAGAAAATTGGTTATCCAAGGTCCAAATGTACAAATAAAAATTTTCAATGCTTAGTAGACCCATATCCACAAAACCCTATCATGCATGCATCTATTAGATCATACAATACTTAAAATTTGTAGGTTATTGTTGTAGGTCAAAATCACTTTGTAGATATATAGATTCAATAACATATTTGACACAAGGATTTTATGTGGAAACCCAATTTGGAAAAAACCACCAGTAACATGCTACTAATTCTCACTCTTCTAAAGTGATGCCTTGTGAAAGACCAATCCTATTAAAGGTTACAATGCACACTATTAAACGTGATCTAGTTAAAGGATTTCAATCACCCTGTTAGGAGTAAACCTTGTTAAAGGACTTTAGACCATTCCATTAAAATGACACCTGGTTAAAGGATTTACAATTGATTTTTAGGGTAAACCTTAATCCAAGGGATTTAACCTAGACTAATACAATGATTAGAAATTAATGGTAAGGCTTGATCTGATAAAAAATTAAAACTCACTTGTAGATTATAGATCTCTATTTCAATCATCCATTCTACTTGGCCTTCACACACTTTGGTTTTGATAGCTTGTTCACCTTTCAAGAAGGAATAATCTTAAGTCTTCTTGCTTTGCATGGCAATTTTAGTCTCTTCTATTTGGTGATTGAATGAACCAATACCCTAGACTCCTTGTTTTCCTTACGTTCTAGCATATGAAAACCTTTTCTTCTAACCATCTCTCTCTATAAATAGACAATTAAAATCTTTTGCTGCTTAAACACAATCATCAATTTTTGGGTTAGGTAGGATTAGGTAGGATTCATTAATTCCCTTCTAGAAACTTCTTCTACAATCTTCGTTGAATTTTCCTCAAAATAGTTTACCTTGCATTCTGTGCCACTAGCTCATCATAGTTATCTTCCACATGCTTCACAAAATTCAAGAAAACAAAATAGTCTGCTCAAATTTGTCAAATCTTCGATTTACCATATTTACTAGCACTCAAAATCAACATGATGTTTTCTTAGCACTAATACTATTTTTCCACTTGGCCAACACTAGTTTACTTGGCAAACACTAAAGTTAATTGATGCTCAACATCAACTAAACTTTACTCATAATATACTGATAATCACTCAACTTGAACTATTTTTCATCTTTGCTTGACAACACTTTTTTTTCACTCATCTACTACTGATTTTTACTTGGCTTGCACTAACTTCTTGGCAAGGATTGGAAAACACTTTTCATACTTTATCTTCTTCCAGTATTAAATTGAGTAATGTTTCATTTCAAACTTTAAGTAGATAAACAATACACTATAGTATTAATGTCTTACTTGGTCTTAGTGCTCTCTTTATATAACAAATAACTCAACCTTTCTCTATTTGTTATTGTTTTCTCCTCTTTTCAAATCCTCTTCATCAATCAACTAAATGACAACTTTAAGACCAAAAAGCAATTTTCTCACTAGTGGGTAGCAGGTTTGACATCATTCACAAAATATTGATTGTTTCATTATAGGTTCTTCACTTCAAAACAATCTCATATTAACAAAACCTCCACATGCCAAGAAAATACTCCATGAGAAAATCTACTCATATATAATAGATCATCAACATGCAAACTCACAATGAGAATATCATTACGTTATTTTTTGTACTAAAGCGTAGGTTCCTTCTTACCTCTTTGGAAGCCATTATCCTTAAAAATATCTACCAATCCTTGCATACTATGCACATGGTTCTTGCTTGAGGCCATACAAATGCTTCTTCAACTTATAGACTTGATCTTCTATATCTTGAAATTCAAAACATTATGGTTGTCCCTCATATACCACCTCCTCTAAGTACCCATTCAAGAAGGTACTTTTCACATCCATGTTATGAATAATCCATTTATTTTGAGCTACAAGAGAGATTAGGATTTTGATAGTTTCTTTTCTTGCTACTAGTGCAAGAGTTTCTTCATAATCAATGTCATACCTTTGAGTGAAACCTTCAGCAACCAATATTATCTTGTATCTTTCAACATTGCCATCATTTTTATACTTGATCTTGAAGACCCATTTTGTGCTAATCTTTTTCTTCTTATGCGCAAGCTCTACAAGCTCCCTTGTCTCATTCTTATGAATCGAATCCATCTTCTCATCCATTCCTTGCATCCAAACCTCATTAGTACATGCATCTTTAAAACATGATGGTTCAAAATTAACTTTAGCAAGTAATGCAAAATTTATTGTCTCACCTATTGGATCTTCTTCATGTGCTTGATTTTGACACCTTTGACAAATATCACTTAATCTTCTTACCTCTCTTGTAGGACTTGGACTTGAGGATAGACTTGCACTTGAAATTGATGATAGGATTCTTGGTGGGCTTGGAGATCTTGAAATAGATCCATTAGTTGGCTGCTCATTATCAATATTAGCAATAATATCATCATCCAAAATAGATTTAGGCTTTTTTATGTTGTCTTTTTGAAGACTATAAACCCCCCCTTCATCAAAAATCACCTCTCTTGAAATTAAAATCTTAGTAGTAATAGGATTGAGTTATTAGTAAAACTTTTCTATCCTCACTTATAACCCACAAAAATGCACGATTCACTTTTAGCATCTAACTTTTGTCTATTCTAATTAGGTACTTGAACATAAGCCAAACAACTAAAACCTTTAAGTATTTTTCTCATACCATGCTTCATATTGACTCTTCTTGTCCAAGGCACTTGTGGGACTCCTATTGAGAATATAGATTGATGTAGCAATTATATCTACTCAATAAGAATTTCTCAAGCCCTTTTTTTATCACATGCTCCTTGCCATAACTACCATAGTACAGTTATTCCTTTCAACCATTCTCTTTTTTTGAGGTGTGTAGGTAGTTGTGAGTTGTCTCTTGATCTCATTCATCTCACCAAAATTAAAATATATATGGAGAAATACTCTTCTCCATGATTTTTCTTAAACATTTGATTTTGCTCCCTTTGTCAGTCTCACCATGAGCTTTAAACCTCTTGAATGTATCAAGGGCTTCATTATTAGTCTTACAAAATAAACCCAACACATGCATGAATAATCATCATAAAAAGTAATGAGATATGATGACTCACCCAAGATTTGTATTTACATAAGACCACAAATATATTAATAAATAAGTTGAAGTTGGTGATGAGGTTTCCATGCATTGCTTCTTGGAAATGATGTGCTTTCATCCCTTTTGCACATCCTTCACAAATATATTTATGTTCTTCAACCTTACACAACCCAAGAACCAATGCTTCTAGTGTTAGAATCTACAAACTATTTAAATTTAAATAGCCATACCTTAGATGCCACAACCAACATTTATCCTCATAAGCCATACTGAGAAGTTGATTGTCATTTTCACCAAACTTCAAGGGAAACATCCAATTCTTTTTCATAAGAACAATTATAGTCACTTTATTGCCCTAATTCATAATATAGATAGTGCATTTCATATTCTCAAATACCAATCTATAATTATTCTCACATAGCTTCCCAACACTTAATGAATTATACTTCAATTTTGGAGTATAATAGATATCTTGAACACTTTTTGTACCTTCCTTTATCTAGACATCTATGGCTCCTTTGAATTCAACCTCCACTATATTGTTATTACCAATAGTAATATTTTATTTGAACCCATCATCAAGCTTTGAAAATATTTTCTTATTACTAGACATGTGGTTAGAGCACCCAGAATCAAAATACCAAACATCATTCACATTATTTTCAGCTTTCCCATAACACAAAAATAAATTATCTAAGGAAGGATCCTCATCTTGTTGAGCATAGTTGCCACTATTGTTAGCTACTTTCAATATAGCTTTTACCAAATCTACCTTTGCCTCTTCCTCCTTGAACACCTCATCTTCCTCTAGTTCCTCTTGACTGATTCTAATTTTGACCCCTTCCTAAGCCTTTGTTCTTGTTATTCCCACTTCTAGAACTATCATTATTTGAGATTTTCAATTGGGAAGAAAAATCCTTCTCATTAATATTGGTTTCTAAGTGTCCTTCAATCTATCCTAATGTGACATGAGACATCCAACCATCTCATCATACTCTAGGGTGGCTAAATATTTTCTTTCTTCGATAATAATTGCTACAATATTCCATCTTGGAGTTACATATCTCAATACCTTCTATATCACATTCACCCAATGTGGCTATTTTATGAACCACATCCTTGACTCTTACACATAAATCTCCCAAATTATCTATTTCCTTTATATACAAATTCTCATATTTTATGTTCAATGTATGTAGCTTCACAACCATGATCTAATAATTTCCATGGTAAGCATCTTTTAAAATCTTCCAGACCTCCTTTGATGTCTGGACATCAACAATTCTAGGAAAAAAGTTTTTTTCAAGGGTCATTTGAAGGTGAAATAGAGCCATTACATTCTTCTTCTTAGCTTCCTTCTTTAATCTCCTTTCATTATCTTGGAGATTATCCCAATTCTAAGGTTCCTCATATATGGATTCAACAATTTCAAAAGAATCTTTTCCAATTAAAAAAATTCATCTTGATTGACCAATATCGGTAATCAACTTCATCAAACTCTAGAATTTGTAAATTATTTTCCATGCTGAAACCTCCAAGAACCTTATGCTCTGATACCAAATATAGAAACTTAAATAGAAAAGAAATTGAATAGAAACACTCAACAAAGAATTTTAGTAACAAAAATAATATGAAAAACTCAATCAAAGTGCTTTGTTTTTATTAACAAAGAATGCTCTACTTTCAAAAGATATAAAAGATAGGTTTTTTATTTTGGAGCCAAGAATATTATTATATTACTGGATGATATATCACATAATATATCTCAATCAGTATTATTTAAAGCATTCTAAAAAAAACTACTCTCATAATTCCTAGCATAAGCTATCTTAGAGTTACTAAAAGTTAAAATGGAGAAATGACAGTCTAAACTTCACGAAAAAAAAAATTCTCCTAATTAATTATCATCAAACATGTTATTTCATTACTACATGTTACAATGGAAACTTGGAAAACTCTAAATTTATATTATTAAACTATATAAACCCAAAAAAATTCATGTATTGCATTGTGATCAAAATTATGCATGATATCCTTTATCTTAAACTAGTTATAAACTAGTGGAACTGGTGGTTGGAAAAATATGGATGAGGAGCTAATGACATCATTACCTCTCAATCCCTAAATGAGAAGAGAAATTCCTATAGTTTTGGAATGATTTTACTAGAGATTATATGTGGAGTACCACCCAAGGATGGAATAGTACAATTGACAATTTATATATTTGTAGACAAATTAAGTACTTTCAATCATTTTGGATATGTTCATCAACAACATATTGAAAAAAACATCATATATGGCAAAATGTCTTCTTTTATGTGGAAAAATAGATGAGGCTATGGATCCTTCATTGGGTGGTCAATCTAATGTATAATCAACTTGGAAAGTAGCAAACCTAGCATACATGTGTCTGGAAACAGAGTCATCAAAAAGACCCAAAATGAGTGTGGTGGTTAAAGAGTTGGAAAAAGTAGAAAAATTTGTGTATGGTGATAACAATTATTCTGCTTCATATAGAATTGCCTCTTTTAATATAAGTGAGATGCCCAACCTTAGATAATAAGAACTTATATTATTCTATTTTTTCTAATTTGTAAAATCTCTAATTTCTCTAGAAAAATTGTTTATGCATGTTTCTTGATAGGGATATAAATATTGTGTGCTAAAGTGTTGACACACTTCTATGCATCATTATAACCAAGATGGCTCAATAATGAGATCTCAAATGGTGACTCATAGCTCTCTATTTGTGGAGTGCAAGCATTTGTAACAAAGGGCCTCAATAACCTAGTTTGTGCCCATGCAAGTACACCATAAAATGAGAGATTCAAAGATAAAAAAATATTCAAGCAAATGAAGATGCAAGCTAATCTAAATGATAACAATGCAAAGTAATTCAATAAATGAAAGATAATCTATGAAAGGGAATAACAATGCAAGATTAATCTTTAATGGGTGAACCAACAATAATGAGTTACACTTTTTTGCCTAAACTAAAATTGAACTATGAAAGAGAATAGAGATCATATGGAGAAGAGTTGTGAGCAGATGATACGTTAAGAATTTTTGCCCATCAATATCAATGACAATGAACTAAAACCTCTTTCCATCTTTGGTAGGTTTATTACATTTTGGATTATGAATTTCAGATTTTATTTAATCTTGAAAGAGTATTTTTTTCATCAAATTTCATGTATTAATGGGGATTCTCAACCAAAAAATGTAACTAGCTCTAAACTTGGGTTCTTTTGGACATTGAAGATGGTATACTTACATTCTCACGTGTTCTTACAATGGTCTTCCAAAGTGCAGTCATTTCATTTCATCCTATAGCTTTGTATTTCATCTCCTCTTTCCTTTCATTTGATTTTTACATTGCACTCACTCTACTCTCACTTATTTGAACTCGTTGGAAATTGCCTATATTTTTTATTTCAACACTAGGTTGTATAATATCTTGATAGTGAATTGAGAGTCCGAGTCTGTTATCTATATACATGACCATGACTCTCTTTATCATTTATTTGAGTTATGTCTTTCTCCTTTTACTTCTATTTCATATAATAGACACTTGGAAAATATTAAAATGTTTGATATCTCTATTTTTTTTGGATGGTCAAGGGTTCTAGACCTCTTTATCTTTGTAACATAGAATAAATGTCATGGCCCCCATCTATTTTGAAATGTCGTGGCTATAACATTATAGATTATTTACATGTCATTCTTGTTCACACTTTGGATGCTTTATATTCTTTGTTTTATCATCCTCAGTACAAACTAGTCTCATAGAATACCATGATTGAAACCTCTTGCAAGAACGGACATCATGATGAAGCTCTCAAATTTTAATGCAAAGTGACAAAATCTAGCCCAATTAATTCAATTTCTTGAGAATTCTCTCAACATTTACAAACTTGGGGAATCCAAAATTCATGGAGACATTCAAGATAGGATTTAGGACTTCTAGTAAATGCAAACCTAGCAACATCCATATTTAATATTTTTATAGTTTAGGCATGTCTTATAGTTTAGACTGAAGACTTATAAATAGTTTTGTAATTTTAGATATGGAAAAAGCAAGTGCCATGTGAAACATCTTCTAGTAAAGTATTTAGGACTTCTAGTAAATGCAAACCTAGCAATATCCTTATTTAATATTTTTATAGTTTTGGCATGTCTTTTGACATGCAAGATCAATGGTGGTCAAATTTTACTTAATAGACTTTTATTATTGTTTTGTGAGGTCATTTTTTAGGTAGTTAAACCTTATTCATGTCAGAATAGGGATCTTTGGATGATCTAAAATTGATCATTAGAGGCTATAAATGGCATCTAAATTTATCAGTGCATCATCCCACAAAGCACCAGCTTGGCATTGACCTAGAAATGGTAAAATTAAGAACTTTTTCTTATAAAGATCAAAGATTTCAAATTAACATCATTCTCCATGAAGAGTGTACTAGAGTTTCTCCATTAAATTTGCTACCTGAAGAGAGGAAAAATGGATGTGATGTAGTCGGAAGGGTGGTGGTATTCAAAACAAAATGTGAGCTACAAATTTTAGAGGTTTAGACACTTGTGCCTATCAACAACCTTAAATGTTTCAAAGACTTGACTTGTCTAGGTCTGGGAGAATACCCCTAAATGATGATTTTGGTTTAATAGACTCACAACTAACTTGGATATAGAGACTTTTAAGACTTTATCATGATGCCATACTCCCATTTTACAAAGCTTTCTCAAATTGAACACAATAGCCCTATACTCTACCTATTAGCCCTATTGCATACTTGGAATGGAAACAACTCTTCCTGTTCTCAAGACACTAAGTAAGACAATGATGTTTCTAGACACCCTTAGTGGATTTCAACAACATATAGAAATCTATTACTTTGGACCAAAACACCTATTCAGCATTGACACCCTATTTTTAATGGATGAAAATGGCCCAATTTACAAAGTACCCCCTAATGACCTCCTATCAATCATAACTCCTTGATAGTGTCTAGTTATGCCCTAAAATGTCCAAATCCAAAAGGAATTAGACTCCAAATTATCTATCTCCTTTATGTACAAATTCTCATATTTTCTTTTCAATGTTTGTAGCTTCACAACCATGATTTGATCATTGCCATGGTAAGCATATTTTAGAGACCTCCAAGCCTCCTTTGATGTCTAGGCATCAAAAATTCTAGGAAAAAAGTTCTTTTCAAGGGTCATTTGAAGGGGAAATAGAGCCATTACATTCTTCTTCTTAGCTTCCTTCTTTAACCTCCTTTCATTATCTTGGAGATTATCCCAATTCTCAGGCTCCTCATATATGGATTCAACAATTTCACAAGAATCTTTTCCAATTAAAAAAATTCATCTTGACTGACCAATATTGGTAATCAACTTCATCAAAACTCTAGAATTTGTAAATTATTTGCCATGCTGAAACCTCCAAGAACCTTATGCTCTGATATAAAATATAGAAACTTAAATAGAAAAGAAATTGAATAGAAACACTCAACAAAGAATTTTAGTAACAAAAATAATATGAAAAACTCAATCAAAGCACTTTTTTTTTTAATTAATAAAGAATGCTCTCTTTTCAAAATATAAAACAAATACGTTTTTTATTTTGGAGCCAAGAATGTTATTATATTACTGGATGATATATCGCATAATATCTCTCAATAAATATTATTAAAAACATTCTAACAAAAACTACTCTCATAATTCCTAGCATAAGCTATCTTAGAGTTACTAAAAGTTAAAATGGAGAAATGATAGTCTAAACTACATGAAAAAAATAATTCTCCTAATTAATTGTCATCAAACATGTTATTTCATAACTACATGTTACAATGGAAACTTGGAAAACTCTAAATTTATATTATTAAACTATATAAACCCAAAAAAATTCATGTATTGCATTGTGATCAAAATTATGCATGATATCCTTTATTTTAAACTAGTTATAAACTAGTGGAACTGGTGGTTGGAAAAATATGGATGAGGAGCTAATGACATCACTACTTCTCAATCCCTAAATGAGAAGAGAAATTCCTATAGTTTTGGAATGATTTTACTAGAGATTATATGTGGAGTACCACCCAAGGATGGAATAGTACAATTGACAATTTATATATTTGTAGACAAATTAAGTACTTTCAATCATTTTGGATATGTTCATCAACAACGTATTGAAAAAATCATCATATATGGAAAAATGTCTTATTTTATGTGGAAAAATAGATGAGGCTATGGATCCTTCTTTGGGTGGTCGATCTAATGTAGAATCAACTCGGAAAGTAGAAAAGATAGCATACATGTGTGTGGAAATAGAGTCATCAAAAAGACCCAAAATGAGTGTGGTGGTTAAAGAGTTGGAAAAAGTAGAAAAATTTGCATATGGTGATAACAATTATTCTGCTTCATATAGAATTGCCTCTTTTAATATAAGTAAGATGCCCAACCTTATATAATAAGAACTTATAGTGTTCTATTTTTTTTGCTTTATAAAATCTCTAATTTGTCTGGGCAAAATGTTTATGCATGTTTCTAGATAGGGATATAAATATTGTGTGCTAAAGTGTTGACACACTTCTATGCATCATTATATCCAAGATTTCTCAGGAAAGAGATCTCAAATGATGACTCATAGCTCTCTATTTGTATAGTGCAAGGGTTTGTAATGGACACCCTCAGTAACCTAGTTTGCGCCCATGCACGTACACCATAAAATGAGATATTCAAAGATAAAAAAGATTCATGCAAATGAAGATGTAAGCTAATCTAAATGATAACAATGCAAAGAAGTTCAATAAATGAAAGATAATCTATGAAAGTAAATAACAATGCAAGATTAATCTTTAATGGGTGAACCAACAATAATGGGTTACACTCTTTTTCCTAAACTGACATTGAACTATGAATTTTCGAGAAAACTTTCACTTTCAGATGAAAATTGCCATTTAATAGTTAGGAATTTGAAGATGAAATAAATTAGAGTATTTTAATTTTATTTTTTATAAAATCCAAATATATTTTTATTTTAAAAAAAATAATTTATTTGATTGAATTATTTTTTCCCCCACAAAAATTGGTATGTTATCAAAAACCTAATTTTTAAAAAATAACATTATTTTTGACACACATAATTTTTTTTCTACAATAGATATCATATGATTCTTTTGAACTTAGTTTTTTAACATCCATACCAAAATCATGGAGGTGATTTGATTTCCTTATCATTATTATTTCATATTTTATCAGAGTTTAAAGTTGACCTAACACGAATTTGGACATACATGGTTTTTGACACATGTAACTTATTATATATTAATGCAATTTTAAATTATTATTATTTGATTCAAAGATAACTTGAATACAAAGACCGTAGTTATTTTTGAATTTTTTTAAACTCTTAATTAATATTTTTCCATGAGCGTCCAATATATAGGTTTATTTTTTATAACAAATTTCTATACAATTGATGGGAAAAAATGTATATCTAAACAATTCAAATTGTAGCAAAATTCATAGTCATTAGAAAGTTCATTCAAACTACTTCTATCATGCAAAAGGAAATGTGCTCTATCTGAACTTGTTAATGGAGCCTTGAAGCCATGAAAATTTAGTAAATCTCCTCCCATTTGGAAAAACCTAGAGCTATCCCCATTAAACTACATTGGTTAGGTTCCTAGTTTTGATCTATCAAAACTAGGAACCTAACCGAAACTAGGAACCTAACCAATGTAGTTTAATGGGGCTAGCTCTAGTTTTGATTGAAACTAAAGTAAGTAGTTTTGATAAAAAACTACTTAGTTTAGTTTCAATCAAAACTACAGTTGGCCCTTACAGACATTTTTGTTAATAGAAATTGTTATATAAATAATAATTTACTTTTTTCAATTCTAACATTCAAATCCAATCAAATAATTCACACTTCAATTAGGAGGGAGGAAATATTTTGCAACTTGTTTGTTTTCGGATTTTGGAAAAATAATTTGTGAAATGGGCAATAAAGGTAAAAGAGAAAGTAAATATTCACAAAGAAGAACTAGCAAACAACAAGAAGAAAATTGTCAAGATTCTTTTTCCAGATATTATAGGAGGCAAGGTATCTACATTTGCAATATATATTTTTTAATGCATGTTTAGTTTATATAGTGTGCAATAATATTGTAGACTTTTTTTATGTATATAGTTAGGATTAGGGTTTATCCAATTAGGAATATGGTAAATATAAACTTAGGGATACTATGAACTTAATATTAAGGATTTATTGAATTATAAATATTTAGCATTAGGGTTTATTAGATTATAGTTTTTAAATTATGAATATTTAGAATTAGGGTTTATTACATTATATTTTCAAAATTATGAATATTTAGAATTAGTGTTTTATTGAATTATGGTTTTTAAATTATAAATATATAAAATTATGGTTTATTAGATTATAGTTTTTAAATTATGAATATTTAGAATTAGGTTTTATTACGTTATGATTTATAAATTATGAATATATAGAATTAGGGTTTATTATAGTATGGTTTTTAAATTATGAATATTTAGAATTAAGGTTTATTACTATGATTTTTAAATTATGACTATTTAGAATAAGGGTTTATTACATTATGGTCAATTTAAATTATGAATATTTAGAATTAGGGTTTATTACATTATGGTTTTTTAATTATGAATATTTAGAATTTGGGTTTATTTTAATTATGGTCTTTTAAATTATGAATTTATTTAGGACGCAGTGAAACAAGATAACCTATAGAGGTTGGAGAAGATTCGTCGCAAGTTCAAACATGTATGTATGCACACATCTCTCGCAAGTATAATTTCTAAATTCTTGATTTCTACATGTGTAGAGGAAAACTTTATATCTTTGACTTTTAATTTTAGAGACAAATCCCCAAGTACAAACTTGCTTGATTTTATTTGTTATATCATGCATGTGCAGTAGTAGATGATGAAAACATTGGACATGAGGAAATTGAAGATGAAGCAATGGATATCAAAGAAGGACCATCTGAAGGTTAGATAAAATTATATTTAATAGTTCATTTGTTATGTATATATAGACATATGTGGACACTAAAGAAAAGTTGTATCTTAAGTCTTTATTTTAATTTTTCCTACAGCTCAAGATCAAACAACAAATGAGAATGTTAATCTAGCTCAAAGTTTGAAGAGAAAAATTAATCATAGAAATATAGATCATTTAATTGAAAAGGATGTGGAAATATTGAGAGAATATGCTAATCGACCTACACATACTACAAAGAGGAAATTGAATAAAAAGTCTAACGAAATAATTATGCAATTTGAGAATCTTGATATAGTGGTGAAAACTCAACTATTATCAATTTCACTTCTTAAAGATGAAT
Source organism: Cupressus sempervirens (assembly GCA_028749045.1). Lineage (NCBI taxonomy): Eukaryota > Viridiplantae > Streptophyta > Pinopsida > Cupressales > Cupressaceae > Cupressus > Cupressus sempervirens. The sequence continues at coordinate 274,650,959 of CM053786.1, read as the reverse complement.
TAAAAGAGCCATTGAAACTATTGGTTATTAATACAAGTGTAAAATAGGAGGAAGACTTCTAAACTACAAAAAGATATTGTTGAAAGTGTTAAGGAAGGGTTACACTCCATTCGGAAAAAATCTAGAATTGCAGATAAATCCATTGCATGAAGAGTGATACTAACATTATTTTAAATAAGAAATTATGAAAAAAAAGAAAAATCTCTTCACTGTCATCTCGTATTAGTTATAGTCAAAAGACAATATTACATTATCTGAAAAGGATAAACAATTTGGATGATAGTACATTAGAAGGAAACTCAACACTATTGTGTAGAGTTCCTCAATCTGATAGGATTATGGAAACAATCAAGAACTTAGTCATTCAAATTTGGATTGATAATACTTGTCCTTCACCAAATAGAAGAGATATCATCAAGTAGAGGATTGGGTCTAAGGAGTAACTTCAACATGCAAAACATTGGTTGGATGTCACACAACATGAATTGTATCTCTCATTTTGTAATTTAAATCCCGAAACAAATATTAGACAAACAATGTTTGAAAGATTGAAACCCTATTTTGTGAGGATAAATAGATCTTTTGAAAAATGTTGTTGTCAATATCATTGTGAATTTGATTTGTACTATCAAGGATTTAGAAAGATGATAGAAGAAAGTGGTGGTTCTCAAAAATAGTTTCATAAATGACCAAGCCAATTCATAACATCAATCTTATGTGACAAACCAAATGATCCTGCCATAGGTGAAATAGATTGCATAAGAGGAACTTGTGAAACATGTGGTAAGGGTATGTGCAGGATCATGGTCAACCAAACTATGCGCTTAAATGGCAATAAAAAATTAGAAAATCAGGGTTATGTCAACTTGACGTGCAATTTTCTACTTGTTATTAACTTCATATGAAAAAGTTGAGAGAAAAGAATCTCAAGAAAATTGAATCTAGTTTCTAAACTACTAGGACTTATCTCAAAAAAAAAAAAAATTGATTGGTCAAAATTTTTAATTTTAATGCAATATTACAAAAATTTCAAAACAAAAATAAGTAGACATATGTCTAACCATTTTAATCAAAATCAAATGATAATATTTTTTAATAATATTCTAAATATAAGTAGTAGACTCATGCCTGAATGTGACACATATTTTTGGGTATTTTTATTCTAAATAAATAATAATTAATTAATTTTTGACTTTAGTATATTTGGAATAAAAAAACTCTCGTGTTTGGCCACCTTAACTAATTCAAAACTCTGTAAAATTCAATTTTTCATTTTTTTTCCTTATAGTAGAAGAAACATAGAATGTGATACATCTTTAGGATTTAAAAAATGTTGTACCATTTGAAAGTTATAGTTGTTTTTCAAGTAGTGTGTCAGTCAGCACTTTATACATAACTCCATTAGAAAATAGGTAATAATTACTAACTAAACTCATTATTTGACAAACCTTACATTTGTGTAAAGATAAGAACATTCTTAAGAAACTCTTTTCATTTCATCAAATTTTGGTGAAAACAAGTTGTCAGCTACATGTTTGACCATATAGGTTTGTGATGGGGACATAACCCAAACACAGAATGGACACAACAAGAAAGGGAAAATTTTGTTAACTGTAAAAATATACTAGTACACTTATTGTAGAGAAACAGACTCCAAAACATGACCTATGGGCTTACAAAAGCATAAATCTGTAGATAAATTCTTCTCCTAGTGCCTTCTCTCAAACTCCACTCCGAACTGCCTTTTACAATGCCAAAAATGTTCTTAAATAGACCCCGAAGGCTTAAGGATTAGGAATACATTCTAGAAAATGCTAGTTGGCATCCACCAACCAAATAGAAGGCTCTAGAAGTCGCATTAGAAGTCAGCACAAATTTAGAAGTATCCAGAAATGGTAACTGAACTTTTGGAAGGCAAAACTTTTGAACCGTAGCTCTGATTGACGAACCGTTTACATTTCCAGAAAGCTCTCAAAGCACTCTATAGACCTATGGACCAGCTTCATTCATCCCACCTTTGAGGTCATTTAATGCCTCTAACCTAACTTTTAAGCATTCTTAGGAGGTCTCTCGAAATCGAAGAACTATGATAACTTTCAAACCGTGGGACCTTTTGACCTGATTCTTTTTTTGGAATGCTCTAAATTACAATTACATTCATCTAACCAATTTAAACCTTCTAGTTCACCAAAATTATGGCTCAATTACATACTCCTTTTTTTGGCATTTACACGTATCCCAAGGTGATTAAAAACTCTACCCAAAACACTGATAGTGGAACTGTGAGAGTTGTAACCTTTATTTGACCCAAATGGGTATCCAAAAATGAAGACACATGAAATAGAAACTAAGTCTAAGTACATTTTTTGTGGTGACATAGGATTGCCCTTATACCTCTGGATGCTCGTGCATCAGACATCCAGGGTAGATTGAAAAGTGACCCTGTCACTTTATGAATGGTAGAGGAAATCCCAAACGGGAAACCTCAGCTGCTGGTATCCAAGTTGAGTCCTCTATCAACCGTCCTTTCCACTTGACCAGATACTCTTCATACTGCCTATTTCTAGTACTCCTACCCACATGATGATCTAGAATGTCTTCTATCTCCTCCTTAGAAGTAGGAATTGGACATAGCTCTAACATTGGCTCCTCATCTGCACCATCATCATGATACTCTATTAAGTCTACAATATTGAAAATAGGAGAAATGTGAATACCATTTGGCAACTCCACCTCATATGCATTTCCTGAGTCATGTTTCTTCAAAATTTTACAGGGGCCAAATTTCTTCATTTTCAACTTGTTGTAAGTACCGGCAGGAAATCTTTCTTTTCTTAAGTGTACCATGACTAGATCCCCTGCTTTGAATTCCTTATGTCTTCTCCTTTGATCAGCCCTAGCTTTATACTCTTGATTCATCTTGGTAATGTGTGCCTGAACCTCCCCATGTAGATGCTTGATATGTTCAACAAATTCTTCAGCTTCAACACTTGTCCTCTCCCCTTTCTCTATCTTCCTCAATTCTGGTGCAGTCCTTGGGCTACTTCCATATACAATTTGGAATGGTGATTTACCTGTACTCCTATTTACAGAGTTATTGTAAGAAAATTCTGCTTGTGGTAGAATCAAATCCCATCCCTTGGGCTTATCCCCAACTAAACATCTCAGCAAAATTGCCCAAACTTCTGTTTACCACTTTTGTTTGGCCGTCAGTCTACGGGTGATGTGTGGAACTAAATTTCAAGTCTGTTCTCAACTTCTTCCACAATGTTATCCAGAAATACCCCACAAATTTAGTATCTCTGTCAGAAACTATACTCCTTGGGAGACCATGTAGTCTTACCACCTCTGAAAAATAATTCTGCAATATAGACAGCATCATGAGTTTTGTGGCATGGAATGAAATGTGCCATTTTGACGAACTTATCAACCACCACAAATACTGAGTCATTACCCCTTTGTGTCCTTGGCAATCCAAGAACAAAATCCATACTTATGTCCTCCCATGGCTTTGATGGAATAGGAAATGGCTGATATAATCCAGTATTGTGACTAAATCCCTTGGAAACTTGACAAATTTGGCAAGTCTGTACAAACTTTTTCACATCCTGTGACATTTCAGGCCAAAAATAATGTTCTTTGAGAATGGCAATGGTCTTATCTCAACCAAAATGTCCTGCCATCCCTCAAATGTGTTTCTCCTTAATCAGATTTTCCCTCATGGAACTGCTTGGAATGCATAATTTATTGCCCTTGAACAACATACCATCCTAAATCAGATAGTCTAACCACTTAGTTTTGTCTAGAGCAATAGGATTTTTACAAGCTTTCCACACTTCAGCAAAATCAGGATCCTCAGGGTAATGATTTAGGGTACAGGACAATAACAAATTTTCTCAAGAACTTCTTAAGTACCTCATTCATAAGCTGCATCAAGGTGCTTGGGGTGTTCATCAACCCAAAGGGCATGACTAACCACTCATAAAGACCCTCCTTAGTCTTGAAGGTTGTTTTCCACTCATCTCCTTCTCATATCCATATTTGATGATAGTCACTCTTGAGATCTATCTTTGTGAAGTACTGAGCTCCACTCAAGCAATCCATAATATCATCCATTCTTGGCAAAGGAAACTGATACTTGATGGTTATCCTATTTATAGCTCAAGAGTCTATACACATCCTCCACTCTCCATCCTTCTTTGGTTCTAGTACTACAGGTACTGCACATTTACTCAGGCTCTCCCGAATCAAGCCCTTCCTCAACAGCTCCTGCACTTATCTATTTAGCTCCTCAGTTTCAGTAGGAGTCATCCTGTGAGCAGCCTTGTTAGGCAAACTAGCTCCTGGGATTAAATCTATCTTATGACTGATTTGCCTTACCGGTGGCAATCCTTTTGGAACATTATCAAAGATGATATCTCCAAACTCGCCTAGTAAATCTGAAACTTCAAGTGGTATTTCACTACTACCTTCTTTATCTTTCCTAGGAATCAAAGCATAGCACATATGCTGATGTTTCATGCCATCTAAAAGTTTTCTTCCATCAACAAGACAAATCCTAGAATTGCTACATACCTTTTCGCCTTCCTTTTTCATGGGCTTCAATTTGTGGCAAACTTCATCCTTTGTTAGAGAGTATGTATTGCCATGACCATCATGTACTGCATGCCTATCAAACTACCATGGTCTTCCCAACAATCGATGGCAAACATCCATTGGAATAACATCACAGAGAACTTCATCATGGTAACTCCCAAGTTTGAATTTTCACTAAACATTGTTCACTTACCAGGACCTTATGATCATCTTTCACCCAAGCAATTTGATAGGGCTAGGTGTGTTTCTCCCTCTTGAGCTTCAGCTTAGAGACCATCTCCTCTAATAACAAGTTATTAGTGCTACCACCATCAATGATCACATCACAACATTTATCATCACACTTGCACCTAGTATGAAATAAACTCCTCCTTTGTCCTGGTTCAATCTCACCACTTAGTAGGACCCTTTAATTTACTAAAGTCTCTCCTCTTTCTGCATCCTTTGAATGTGATGATTGTGCATCCTCATCCACATGAGCAACCCTAGCTTGACCCTCAGCTCTCCTATCTGTCCTTCCTTGTCATTGAGGGCATTCAAAGGCACGATGACCTTCTTCATTGCAATGGAAATAGGTACCACGAAAGCCTCTTCTTCCTTGTCCACATTCTCTACCTCTTCCTCTCTGATTTCCAGAATCTTGATCATGAGAGTGGTTGAAACCCTCATTCCTCTGGTTCCTACTATTACCCACATCTTCATTTTTCTTTTGGGTTTCATTTTGGCCTCCAGATGACCTACCACTACCCCTTCCTCCTTGAGCATGCCCTCTTTGTCTCCCTTCAAACCTTTTATTTATCTTCTCTTCAACTCGTAGGGCAAACTGGTATGCCTCTTCAACACTGGTCATTCTTACCAGACTTAATTCCTCCTGCATGCTAGGTCGCAACCCACTAATATAACAAGCAACCTTATCCTTATTTTCTTCTGCATGCCCTGCTCTAATCAGAAGTCAGTAAAACTCCTCTGTATATTCTTGGACTGATTTTCCTGCTTGGTTTAACCCATGCATCTTCTTAAACAAATCAAGCTCATAATCAACAAGAATGAATTGCTTCTTCAATTTGTACACCACATGATCCCACCTTGTGATCTTCACCTTTCCTCTTCTATTTCTTTCCAATTGAGCCTCTTGCCAACAGATTTTGGCATCGCCTTTCAGTTTGGCCTTTGCAAACTTAACCCTATCTGGATCCCTCATATCCTCATACTCAAAATACTCTTCCAGTTCATTGATCCAGTCGATCAACTCATCTGGTTTTAGATTTCCTAAAAATACACCCACATCAATTGTAGGTCTTTTCACAAACTTAGTAATGGCCCTAAAAAGCCTTTCCTCTACCTGATTCAGAACTTCCTCATCAAATTCCTCTTCTAGTCCAATTTCTTCTTCTTCATTGTCATCCTCACTTTTGTCACCTACAACAACATTTGTTCCTCTATGGAGCTCCTCCTGCAATGCTTGAACCTGCCTTTGGAATGCTCTAACCTCCTTAGGATTAATAGCTCTAGCCCTTCCACCACACTCTCTTCATAAGGCATCTTCTTAATTCAAACCCACAACCACATAGTCCTGGTGCAAACTGCCTCACAGTCAGTGCTCTGTCTACACACTCAAGAAAAACTGCTCTGATACCACTGGATGGGGACACAACCCAAACACAGAAAGGACACAATAGGAAAGGGAAAATTTTATTAATTGTAAAAATATGCTAATACACTTAGTGCAGAGAAAAAAACTCCAAAACATGCCCTATGGGCTTACAATACCATAAATCTGGAGATAAATTCTTCTCCTAGTACCTTCTCTCAAACTCCACTCCAAACTTTCTTTTACAATGCTAGAAATGTTCTTAAATAGACCCCGGAGTGTTAAGAATTAGGAATACATTCTAGAAAATTCTAGTTGGCATCCAATGACCAAATAGAGGGCTCTAGAAGTTGCATTAGAAGTCAGCACAAATTTAGAAGAATCCAGAAATGTTAACAGAACTTTCGAAAGGCATAACTTTTGAACCGTAGCTCCGATTGACAAACCGTTTACATTTTTGAAAAGCTCTCGAAGCACTCTATACCCATGGACTATCCTAGCTCAACACCCATATTTTGGCCCTGTTCAAGGTCATTTAATGCCCCTAACTTGACTTTGAAGCATTCTTAGGAGGTCTCCAGAAACCAAAAAATTGCGATAACTTTCAAACCGTGGGGCCTTTTGACCTGATTCTTTTTCTGGAATGCTCTAAATTAAAATTACATTCATCTGACCAATTTACACATTCTAGTTCACCAAAATGATGTCTTAATTACATACTCCTATTTTTCCAACATATACACGTATCCCAAGGTGATTAAAAACTCTAGCCCAGAACACTGATAGTGGAACTATGAGAGTTGGAACCTTTATTTGACCCAAATGGGTATCTAGAAATGAAAACACATGAAACATAAACTAAGTCTAAGTACATTTTTTTTGGGTGACACAAGATTGCCCTTATACCTCTGGATGCTCCTGCATTAGTTTGGTATCAAAAAATATAGTAGAGCTTATAAAGATATTAATTGTTTTCATTTAGTATCAGGGTGGGTGCGAAAAAAGTTGGAATAGATTTTGAAATGGTTTGAGATATTTCAGAACTACAAATTTTTGAAATCACCCACTTTTGGCACACCATGATCCTACACATACTTGTAACTTGACCAAATTTCCTTTGAGAGATGAAGATACTGATATGACGAGGATAGTAAAATGTAAACAAAAGTTGGAAAAGAATCAACAAGGTTAGAATATATAGAGGATGATATACCTGCTGGAGAATTTATATCAATTTTTTGTAAATTGATTCAACCATATATACATCATCATTTTTTGGCTAACTAGCAAGCAGAACAATTTCAAACACTAAGAGAAACTTTCCCACTTAGGACAATTTTATCTTTTGTTGAATTTATAGAGAATTACTCATTCATTTCCCAAGAACAACTTCAAGTAGAATACTACTATATAGAGTAGGTTACTTTTATGGTTCAAGTGTCTTATTGGCATGCACAAATTGATTTGGATGGTGTTGAAAGTATAGATCAAGCATGATTCATTAAAAAAGAGTATCACTTTTACATTAGTGATAAAAAAGAATAGAACAAACATTTTGTGGAACATTGTTTTAAGACATTTTTTCATTATTTGGAAAAAAAAGGCATAAAAATGAAAAAACAATTTGTATGGTTAGATGGATATGCAACACAATTTAAATCAGCTATACAATTTTATGCATTATCTATATCATTGATACCTTAATATACCACACACTTGGAGTTTTTTCAAGAGTGGACATGGAAAGGGTGAGCATGATGGTGTAGGAGCTTGTATCAAATGATCTTTAAGAAAATATCAAATGGATTATAAAGGATATCACATTAATAATGCTCATGATGTGGTTGAGTGGTGCAAAACACATTTTACGGTGCCAACAAATACAAATAAGACGTCATTCCAAGCAGAGCAAGTCATACCATTCAGAGTTATGTAATAATTAAACTATAATATTATAATTGATTCAATTTAATATTTAATATGTTATGTCATAACTAAATTATGGTACACACATGTTTAAAACTCATTTTTTATATGTATGTATGAACCTTACATTCAGGTGTCAATAGAAGATCAATGCATGTATGCAAGAGGGTAGAGAAGACATGATCAGTGCATTTAGTTATGAGTATAGATAGTAATGTTTGGTCATTGTACATAAGAGAATAATTATGTGTTTTTCTTGATTGCATTGATGAAAACTATGATGGTTGCATTAATACAGAATGTGGATATGTGGGTGAATGGACTTTTGTGCTACTAGATGTCATCAATACGAATGAGTTTATGGACAAAAACTATGATGATATTCCATTTATTTCTGGTGATTATGACCATATTTTAGGATTGATTAGAGTTGGTCTCTCTCTCTCTCTCTCTCTCTCTCTCTCTCTCTCTCTCTCTCTCTCTCTCTCTCTCTCTCTATATATATATATATATATATATATATATATATATATATATATATATATATATATATATATATATATATATATATATATATATATATATATATATATATATATACATATACTTTGTGCAGGCAATTGTTTTGCAAGCATGGCAGAATCTAAAAATGTAGAAGGTGTTAGCTTTTATTTATTGCATTGCACCATACAAAGAGAGAAGCTTAAAAATACTAAAACAAGTGATAGAATTATGTTTCCCATAGGTTAGTATATAGTTGAATCATGTACATGTATGTACATCTATGTTTTTGTATGAATTCAAATTTATTGACTTATTTGATTGACCTATATGTAGGTTGTGTTGTTGTATAGGGAACATATTTGAAGCAAAATAATGTACTTAAGAATAGGATTCATTTCATTGATTATCAACCTAACAATAAGGTATATTAGTATAGTAACCATGTTATTACTAGTAGTCTAACTCTTCATCTCATCAAAGGACCTAGAATACATAAGTGGGGGCTCAATATTGATGATCACAACAAAATATTAAATGTTATCAAGCAATGAACTAATCCACTTGATATGAGATAGAAACAACTTGTTGAACTATTTGAAATCTGAAATTTGGTTGAACTATTTGAAATCTGAAATTTGGCTGAAGCATTTGAAATTTGAACTTTGGTTGAAATTAGGACTTGTTTCTTAAGGGGATCAAATTAGGACTTGTAACTAATTATATATCACTTTTACTCTTTCATTTAACTTGTGAAGTTTAAATTGTAATTTGTAACTAATTATAGTTCAATTAGGAACTTGTATGCAACTAATTAGGACGTGTGCCTTGAGGGGAAGAAATTTAAACAATTGTCTTAAGGGGCTCAAATTAGGACTTGTGTCTTAAGGGGATGAAATTAGGACTTGTAACTAATTATATATTACTTTTACTCTTTCATTTAACTTGTGAAGTTTAAATTGTGATTCATAACTAATTATAGTTCAAATAGGGACTTGTATGAAACTAATTAGGACATGTGCCTCAAGGGGAAGAAATTTGAACACTTGTCTTAAGTGGATCAAATTAGGACTCGTGTCTGAAGGGGATGAAATTAGGACTTGTGATTAATTATATATTACTTTTACTCTTTCATTTAACTTGTGAAGTTTAAATTGTGATTTGTTAATTAGGAATTATGTAACTAATTATGAATTATGTAAAGTTAATTACCTAACTGTAACCCTAATATAATCATAATCTAACATAATCCAACGTAATCTATCATAATCTAACATAATTTCCAAGCTAATACAACATTATCCTTGTCATAATGTAACATGTCAAAGAACATAATCCAACATAATCCTTCTAATCTAACATAATTTCCAACATAACTAGAACATTTTCCAACATAATATAACACTATTCAACATAATCTAACATGTAAAAGAACATAGTAGATAACATAATCCAACATAATCTAACATGTAAAAAAACATAATCTAACATAGTCCAACATAATGTAACATATAAGAACATAACTTTATATGTATGTCAATCATCAATCATGTAAAATCTAGATGAAAGTCTAGATCAAATAATCTATAGTATTAAAAAAAACTATGGATCATTAGGTGCAGGAGTATCATCATGACATCTCCTCATAGTGCAGTCTGAAGACTAACTATTAGGATGCTCACTAGGATGTGCTAACCCCTATATATATATATTAAAGAGAAAGTGAAATCAATGTACATAATTTCACATTTAATTAAATCTCTTTTAAATTTACAAATTGCATGTGATTTAAATATTACATTTAAAACTCAGATGTATCTAATTCAAAAAAATTAAAAATCACCTGTCCACTACTAAGATCATCAAACAAGTCTCGACAATGTACATGATCGAGCATCAAAGATGGAGTAAAAAGAGGAATGTCTCCCTACAATACATACACACATGTGTGGAAAAAATCATATTAAAATATGTACATGCATTAATTATTAGTTGAACAAATGTTTGAAATTCAAATTTTAGAATGAATGTAAATAGACTATAGATTTACCTACGCAAATATTTGCATCTGATAAACTCAGACTGCCTAGCATTTATCGTGTCCACCAATATATATAGATTTTTTTGGGCCTCTTCTAGCTCCATCATTGCATCTATGTTATCATGACTAGTGGCTGGCACACATCATAATAATGATGTTCCAAGTGGATTGACTAGATGTGATGACATAGAAGTAGAATCATCACATGCCAACAAGTCCATCCATCCTGTGGTCAACAAGATAAAGTCAACATCATCAATGCCCACATTTGAACTCTAATCATGCCCTACACTGGCTGAAGGGTCTATACTACTATGTATATGTCCCTCTATAGCAAAAGAGTGGTCAGTAGGTGGACTATGATGTGTACTACCACCATGAGCACTACCTGATCGATGAGATGAATGTGACTAAGGATGTATCCCAATACCACCATGGACATGATGTCAAACATCTAATATGGGTTTCCCAAGATACTTTAATATAAATCTATATAAACGTAATAGATCCTCAGCAAGACTACTCATAGTATCTCATGCCAGCAGGGTGAACCCACAATAGTGGGTTACGCTTTTTTGGAGGAAGAAATCCTTCCAAAAAAGTGTAGAGGCAAAAAATTGTCGAAAGAGTTTTGATAGAAACTAATATTAAAAGTTTCGATCGAAAAAGTTGACTTTCTATTGAAACTTAGTTTTGATCAAAACTAACTAAATAAGTTAGTTTCGATTGAAAGTAGCCTAAAAGTTTCGATTGAAACTTAAGTAAAGTGTCGATCGAAACTTTGAACCGCAAGTCCTGCTTGGGTTTCTAAGTTTCAATCAAAATAGAAATAAAGTTTCAATCAAAACCCTAATCCACACAAATAAAAAGGGGCGCTACTAGTTGTCTTCTCATTATTTCAATTGAAACTAAGAGAGAGACTAGCATCTGACTCATCAACCATCCAGAAAAGGTATGAAATACTTGTTTTTTCCCTTCTTATGTTGTTTTAGTTAAAATTTAGGTGTTTTTAGTATTTAAATAAATGTTTCTTTATATATATTATTGTTTTTATAATATATTTCTTTGTATATTTTATTTTATTGTTCTTGCTTAGGCCTCTAATGTCATTGTGGATCTCTTAATGCACAAATAAGATATTTTTTCATCTATATTAGATCGAAATATATAATTTTATCTTTTAATAAAGTTTATTTAAATACACTCTAACTATTTTACCTAATCTAAACTCTAAAACTAGCCACAGTTCTATGACCTTTAAAAAAATCTCTAACACTAATTCTAACTTCAACTGTAAGCTTTACTCCAATTTTAATCATAACTGAAATGCTAACCCAATTTTTTTAAACCCCAATATAATTATTTCTCTAACCTCAGATGATGCTAAAATTAAATATATATCACTAATCCAAACCCTTACCATGTGGTGTAAAACCTCAACTATAAAGCCTAATGTTGACTCTAGCCATAACCAAAACATAAAACCTATGTATGTCATTTTAACCCAAACCCTATTTGTGAGCAACCATGATGTAAACCCTAACCTTAACCTCAAATAATATTTTCAAACTATATCTAAACCTCAACCTAACCAAATTCTAATTCTCTCCCTGACTAAGAGATAATATAAACACTAATCGTAACCCTATCCCTAATCAAAGCCATAATTCTAACCCTACATGGTGCACATCATATGAATCCTAACACTGGCCTATATTATAGCCTTAACCATAAACCTTGACCTTAACTACAATCTTAATCATAACCAAAGTTATGCTAACAATAATCCTAAGACAAGTATTTCTCTAACCTAAGAATAATTCTAAATCTAACTATATCACTAATACAATTTAACCTAACCCAAACCTTAATCATGATGTTAAACTTGACCTTGACCCTAAAGCTTAATATTTGTACTAGTAACACTTACGCTAGCCATCCCCAAATCCCAAACCTAACTATATTTTTATTCCAACTTTTAACTCTAATTTTCTAACCATGATTTAAACAACCACACCATTTAACCTCAATGCAAAACCCTAAACCTAAACTTTATCCTAGAGTGTGTGTGTATATATATATATATATATATATATATATATATGCATATGTGTCATGATATGTATATTTGCATGTATCATGTGCATGTGTGTGTATATATATGCATGCATATGCACATATATATACACACACATGATCTATATGTGCAAATATACATATCATGTACATATATGCATATATCTATATATATATATATATATATATATATATATATATATATATATATATATATATATATATATATATATATATATATATATATATGCACATATTTACTTCGTGGACCTAAATTACACTTGACAAGTTTATGTGCACACATATGTCTTAAACCTTTGAACATTCAATCTAACTTAGATAAAAATATAACTTGCACACATGTAGTTCTTAAAAGGTCTTTGAGTTATAAACATAATATATAACATGTGTGTTTCAAAATTTATTTATTTTAAGGTACATGTTCATTTATTTTTTAGGACTTCTATATATATGTACACATGTACACATGTTTAATTTTTTTAATTTACAATTTAGATACAAGTTTTTTAATTTTGTCAAATTGTACATACATATGTTAATATAAATTTCAAGTTTATTAAATATCATACATTTTAATTTTAATTTTCAAGTTTACACATTATACACGCACCTACATACATTGACACATGGCTGATCAACAACCTTCTATCCCCCCCAAGCAGCCTGTCCCTCTCGAGCAGCCTATACCTGGGCCCGAGCACCCTATCTTGGGCCCTAAGTAGCAGCCTATCCCCCCTGAGAAACATCATGTCCCCCGTGATCAGCTACCTATCCCACCTCAGGAGCTCTATGATTGCACTAACCAAGAGATTCATAGACTTTAGGAATCCTTGACTAGTGGCACATGCTCTAGTGTCTATAGTGGTACATGCCAGAGTATCTTATGTAGCCTGGCATTTATTCGAGATGAGATTCATGGTGCTGCCCCATATTCTACAAAGACTATATAGACTATCCTTGATAGTAAGAGATGAGAGGTCTCCTCTGGTCTTTCACTCTAGGAGGTTTAGGGCTTGGTACCCAAAGATTTCCTAAAAAGGGAATGTTTCCCTCATTATATTTCACAAAAGTATGTGAAGGGGTATTCTTCCCTTAAGTGTATAGATCCATAGATGGCTGTATTGATATACCCATGCTTCCTTGCTGCCCATGGTCATTATCCAAATAATGACCAAATTCAACTCTATTTTTTTGGATAGCTTTATGCAGAGGTTCGCTTATGCAAGGTGGTGAACTACACAGATTTACCAGGACATTTAGGATAGGGGCATGGTAGACTGGTTGATAGGTAGCCAAGTCATCCCCCACTAGCACATAGATCGATTGTCGAAGAGAGGGCACCTACTATTTCCCCTATGTTAGGTCCATCAGCTGATGAGGCCATGCATAGCACTCAGTTATGTGAGGTCATTTAGGGAGTTGGAGAGATTGTAGTAGCTGTCAAATCTATTTTGAGTGATGAGGTTGGTTAGTATTTGATGTCTCTTTGGCATTCTAGATCATCATCTTATGCTCCATCTTCAGGAGACTTGTACAGTGCATCAGGCATCCCTTCAGTGACTAGCTTAGAGGGTCTCACTGGAGTGTTGGCACGAGATACTATGATTGGTCTGGCTGAGGATCTATTAGATACATATAGATTTGTATCAGAGCATCTTCACATACCCATATCAGATGTTCAAGGCTGTGTCCATGGTAGTAGTAGGACACATCCTCAGCAAGAGCATCGATTAGGTAGTGGTCATGGTGGTAGTGCACATGATGATCCACCTACTGACCACCTTTTTTCTCTAGAGAGACATATACTGAAATTTCCCTTTTCTGATTTTACATGATATTTCCAACCTCTAATCAGATCTTTAAAATCAAACAGCTAATATCCCAAAGATCCACCAAATTCCTCAAGAAACCCCAAATCGGGTATGCTGAAAATAGTGCTAAAAGATTCACAATTTCAGAAATTATTAATGAATCTGAAAATGGAAATTTTTATAGAAATTTCAGCAGCATAAAAGCCTACAAATTGACATTTCCAGATCCGTATAGCCTTTACACAACAGCTCAAAAATGTAGGACCAAAACTATGCTCATCGGGCTCCCGAAATAGCATAAAATATGCCCGAAAACACCACAAAAACACTAGTAATCTATCTCAGAAGTTTAATCACGTCCCAATATATATATTCAGCTCTATTTTAACATTTAAAAGTCTGATATACAGCAGCAACCCAAACTGATATGAAATACTCAACTGTAAACACCAAACTCATACAAAAACACACCCGGAAACTCACAAATCTGCACTGTTCAGCACAAAGGCATACTCTGTATGAGCATGCACATGGAATGGCTTCAAACTCCCATCCTTAGCCTTCTTGGAAACCTGCAAACTCCCATTCTTGGGTCTCCCTGGAAACCTGCAAACTCCTGTTCTTGGGTCTCCTTCTCCATAGGTTTGGTAGCCTCTGAAGAATAACAAAGAATGAGCAAAAATCAAGTTCTGGAATGAGCCCAAAATGCCTCCAAACCCCTTAAAAAAGGGCATAACTATAACTCACGTCCAAGAGAGGTTAATGAAACTTATTTTAATAATAATTTTCATTTATTAGTCCAACGGTTTCCAAAGATTAACCCCCTTTTTTCGAAACTTCACTTTCTTGGGCCTGCCTGCCTTAGCAAAGATTTTCTTTTTTAATTATTTGAAAAGGGGACATGACAAGTCCTCCCCTCCCAATCATTGCTTGTCCTCAAGCAATGGCTGAACAATAAACCAATCAATCCACCTGGATCCCAAATGTAGTCATGAACTATACTACTACCAATTAACACAGGCTCCTATAATATCCTCTGCAATATGACCAAGAGGAATCCATAATCAAATTGACAATTATAGCTCAACCAAACTTCAAAATCACCACTACCACAATCAAAAACCCATGAGGCAAAAACTCTTAGAACATCAAAACCCAAGTAAAGTGGACAAATCAAACTACCAACACAGTAAATACCATCAACGCATCCCACTGGCCTATATGGAATGTACAATCCAACTCTGCAACAATCGTGAACCCTCTCGAATGAAACTGTACCAAGTATGGAGAATCCACATACTGTACAACTCCTGCAGTCAACACAACTCTGCAAATCATCAGCCACTATCTCATAACCATAACTCCCATACACTGCTGATGGTGAAAAGACATTACAAGATAAAGAGTAAGAAATGGAATCCAAACCAAATTTGTCTGCCATCAACTCCTCAACACAAGGATCAAATTCTAACTAATGTACATACCCTGCAATATAATGTTGATAAAAAAAACCAACCTCAGTCAACAGCTCACCATGAAGAAGTGATACAACCCACTGTGACTGATCACTAGCTAAGTCAAGAGATGTCATAGCCAAAGGAGTAGAATCAATAACAACACCTGCTAAAGCATCACTCCAAAACTCCTGCTCTAAGTCATGTATTATCAACCTGTCAATTGCAGGACCTATCACCATGTCATGCCCATCACAACTCTCATCCCAAGGCATCAAACTATCCCATAACTGATGATAAGAACTAGGAACCAAAGTACATCTCTGTATCATCATCTCATCAACATGGTCATCAAAGGTAGATAGATGAGCATACCTCACAATGTAATGCCGATAGAATGCACCAATCTCAGTCAGTGGCTTAGACTACAATCCAGATGTAACTAACTGCAATCGATCATTAACCAAGTTGGAACTGACTACTACCTCTAAAGACATTGCGAAGGGAGTAGTATTACTAGTAGGAACCATGCCAACTATCAGCTCACCAACATCACACATGGTCTTTGATACAACATCTCTAGTCTTCGTGCCATTAGTACTAGAGGTCACCACCATGTCAGGCGCACCACAAAAATCTGCTACAGCACCCAACTCAATTGAACCTGACTCTAGTGGGAATGAACCTGATATGCCAATGTTAGTATCAAGGATGGATGCATCCCCATCTCCACTGTCTCTAAAAATCTCGGCCATGGACATCCTTGGATCACCAAACACCACAGCTTGTGACTGTATAGAATCAGGTAAAGACTGTAGTCGCTCAAACTCCATGGTCACCTCAACCAAATGAAACTGTGACTCCTTGAGAGCCAATTGTGTACTCTCAAGAATCTCAGAAGTCACCTCAAGCTGCTCAGTAAGATCACTCACCTCATCTTCCTTGGCCAACAATGCATCATATGCTATATTGCCCCACTCCATAAGATAATCTCTGTCGGCTACCAACTGCATATAATTTTGTCTCAAAATCCGAATAGCCTCCCATAAAGAGTGGATCTCTATCAAGGAAAGATAACTTCCTCCCTGCTCATCACTAGTAGGAGAACCCCATCCATAAATTGCTAACAACTGACGAGCAACATCGAAATGTTGGCAAGTGATAGCAATGTCTTGGTCACTAACTCTCAACTGATTAGACACATGATGGCACTGGCTTGACTGTCTCCTACAAACCTCCTCTGATGCATTGTCTGAAGGAGTGTCCTCAAAGTTACTAGTCTCTAGAGTATTACCATCCATATCCTGTGAATCAAATCTAAAGCTCATATCAACATACGGAGTATCAAAAACATTAGCATTGCTGTCCAACTCCTCTATACCCAAGGAAACTAAGTCTTCAAAACTGCCCATTGCATCCTTCTGGATGTCATCAATGCCAATATGATCCTGGGACTCATCTATACACACTGCCAAATATGAAATATCATCAACACATTCCAGCAAGTATGGCCGACTGGATATATGAATAAAGCCCAACATTGGTGTATAAAAACTAATACCAACATCAGACAAGATACTGGAACAAGAAAAGACAACACCATGTAATCTGCTAATCAAATCCATGATAGCACCCAAACAAACACTGCTACCAAAAAGTGTTAAAGATCTCCAGTCAACTGAATCCCAAACGCCAATATAACAATCTCGAGTCCATATCCGTAAACTAGAATCAACTGGTAACTCAAGCAAACTCCTCACCTGAGTAATATGACAAATACCAACTAACTCCACATACCTGTCATGATGAGATAATGAAGTCACACTACTATCTTTGTTCACCTTCAGCTGGCTGGACAAATCATGTGAGGTACTACCAGCCTCAACCTCATGTGATGAAGCATCTAACTGTGTCTGGTGCTCTTTCTCAGCAAAGTCATGAATGCTCAATGTCTGCTCATCTCTACCAGGTATCTAACCATCCTGCACAACAACATCCTCATAATCATCATCTGAACCCACTACACTATAGTCACTGCCTATTGTAACTATACCATCCTGAATACCTGTGGCATCACCCTTTGACGACCTGTAAACAATTGTCTCAATTTGAGTATCAAGTTGACCGTTACTATCAATCTATGTAATATCCTTTCCCACCACCTCCTGTGGTAGAGTAGAATCTGAGACCTCTACCTGGCTATCAGCTAGTTTCTCAAACTCCTCATGCAAGTTCTTGGGAATTGTGTCATCTGTCCTATGAGAAAATTTGTGAAATAGAAATCCAGTCAACTTATCCACCTTAGCTGGGTGAGATAACATGTCATTCATTATACGGTGGTGCTCAACCAACTGTTTAGACATGTCATGGCTTATTTTCATAAGTTTATCTCGAATGTCTAAATAACCATCCTTTCTACTGTTTTGACTCTGGCTATCAATTGTCCAAGATCATTTCCTCTGAGACTCTGTACTATACCTGTCCATTCTGGATAAAGTAGAGTGTAACCCCAATAGGATATAACTTCTTCAAACACCAAGAACTAACATGTAAATGATTAGAAGTAGCATGCAACCATAGATTTGGACATGCAACTGATTAGAAGCAACATGCAACCACCAAATTATGACATGCAAGATCTGGGTAGTTGTTAGAACTGACATGCAAGATCTGGGTAGTTGTCAAAACTGACATGCAAACTTCTACAACCACCAAATTCATCAAGAACTAACATGCAAATGATTATAAGTAGCATGAAACCATAGATTTTGACATGAAACTAATTAGAAGCAACATGCAACCACCAAATTATGACATGCAAGATCTGGGTAGTCGTCAAAACTGACATGCAAGATCTGGGTACTTGTCAAAACTGAAATGCAAACTTCTACAACCACCAAATTCACCAAGAACTAACATGAAAATGATTTGAATTAGCATGCAACCATAAATTTTGACATGCATCTGATTATAAGCAACATGCAACCATAAATTATGGCATGCAAGATTTGGGTAGTTCTAAAAACTGAAATGCAAGATCTGGGTAGTTGTCAAAACTGACCTGCAACTTCTACAAACCCTCAGGCTGGCAAGATCATGGCTCTGATACCACTGAAATGTCCCTTTTCTGATTTTACATGATATTTCCAACCTCTAATCAGATCTTTAAAATCAAATAGCTAATATCCCAAAGATCCACCAAATTCCTCAAGAAACCCCAAGTCGGGTATGCTGAAAATAGTGCTAAAAGCTTCACAATTTCACAAATTATTAATGAATCTGAAAATGTAAATTTTTATAGAAATTTCAGCAGCATAAAAGCCTACAAATTGACATTTCCAGATCCGTATAGCCTTTACACAACAGCTCAAAAATGTAGGACCAAAACTATGCTCATCGGGCTCCCGAAATAGCACAAAATATGCCCGGAAACACCACAAAAACACTAATAATCTATCTCAGAAGTTTAATCACATCCCAATATATATATTCAGCTATATTTTAACATTTAAAAGTCTGATATACAGCAGCAACCCAAACTGATATGAAATACTCAACTGTAAACACCAAACTCATACAAAAACACACCCGAAAACTCACAAATCTGCACTGTTCAGCACAAACGCATACTCTGTATGAGCATGCACATGGAATGGCTTCAAACTCCCATCCTTAGCCTTCTTGGAAATCTGCAAACTCCCATTCTTGGGTCTCCCTGGAAACCTACAAACTCCCGTTCTTGGGTCTCCTTCTCCACAGGTTTGGTAGCCTCTGAAGAATAACAAAGAATGAGCAAAAATCAAGTTCTAGAATGAGCCCAAAATGCCTCCAAACCCCTTAAAAAAGGGCATAACTGTAACTCACATCCAAGAGAGGTTAATGAAACTTATTTTAATAATAATTTTCATTTATTAGTCCAATGGTTTCCAAAGATTAACCCCCTTTTTCCGAAACTTCACTTTCTTGGGCCTGCCTGCCTTAGAAAAGATTTTCTTTTTTAATTATTTGAAAAGGGGACATGACATATACATACCATATACCCTTCAGCAAGTGTTATAGGGCGAGCTCAAAGTTCAGATGTGGGCCTTAATGATGTTGATTTGAGCTTTTCGACCACAAGATGGATGGACTTGTTGACACGTGATGGTTCTACTTCTATGCAATCTCATCTACATAGTCTACTTGGCTCATCATTATTAGGACATGTGCCAGTCACCAGTCATGGGGCTCGCATAGATGTAGAGATTGACCTTGATGTGATGCAGCAAAATTTGGATGCATTAGTGGACACGATCGATGCTAAGCAGTCTGAGTATTATCAGATGCCACCATCTACATAGGTAATTTTTTTTTTTGTTCATGTTAAAATTTCAATCATTTGAAACTAATTTAATTTACACATGTGCATGTGTGCACATGTATGTATATCATGCACATAGATTCAAATTTAATCATAGAGAAATTTTTATTTGATGTGTTGCACGTGCACATGTACAATGTACGGGGACATGCCTCTTTTTACTCCAGCTTTGATGCCAGATCGTGTACGTCATTGAGACTCAGTGGATGATGTTAGTAGTGGATAGGTAATGTTTATTTATGTTTTGATTATGTGTACATGTATTTCAATATCACTGTCTCTTGAATTTATATATAAGGGTCAGCACATCCTAGTGAGCAACTTGATACTAGTCAGTCTTCAGACTGCGTTGTGAGGAGGCTTGGCGATGATAGTCATGCACCTGATGATCTATAGTTTTTTTTATCTAGATGATTTGTTCTAGACTTTCATCTTGAGAGACATTCATGTATTAGATAGACACTTTATATACACACATGATGCGTGTTATATTTATATTTGATTTGATATAGATGTACCTAGATCTGCATGTCTACATGTGTGCATGCTATTTATATTTGATATTATCTTCTAATAGATCTCTAGATAGATACATGTTTTTGTTATTTGTTCTCAAGATGATTGATACATGTTACATTATGTTGTGGAATCTAATACATTATAGATCTAGATCTAGTATATTATAAATTGTTTCTATCTAAGATATGTATGTAATTTATTTAGATATATATATATATATATATATCATGTAATTTAAATGTCTGGTAATATATCATGTATTAAATGTTCAAGTATCAGGTAATTAGTTGTACATAATTCCTAACTTGAGTAAATCTATAGAACTCATCCCTTTTATTTGTACACATATCCTAGAATTTTACCCCCTTAAGCCCAATGTTCTAATTCAAGTCCAACTTAGAACATGTACATGTTCAAAATTTAGTTAAACAAATTGCAATTTGAACTTGAAAGCATACATGTGTTCTAAAATTGACAAGTTAAATGAAATAGAAAGTTCAATATAATAGAAAGTTAAATGAATTCAAGACATTGAGTTAAAAATGAAAGAGTATAAGTTCAATTTAGAAAATTAGTTATTCCACCAAGTTTTAAATTGATCAAAATATTGTTCAACAAAATTTGAAATAGTTTGAACCAAATTTGAAATTGTTCTTGAGTTACATTTCAAATTTTAATCATAGTGAAATTTTAATTTGTACACATATCGTAAATTTTTATCCCCTTAAGCCCAATGTTCTAATTCAAGTCCAACTTAAAACATGTACATGTTCAAAATTTAGTTAAACAAATTGCAATTTGAACTTGAAAGCTCACATGTCCTAAAATTGAAAGCTCACATGTCAGGTAATTAGTTAAATCAAAAGCTCACATGTCCTAAAATTGAAAGCATACATGTGTCCTAAAATTGACAAGTTAAGTGAAATAGAAAGTTCAATATAATTAATTTTACTAATTAATTTTACAGACTCCTAATTTCATCCCCTTAAGACAAGTGCTGTTCGAATTTCTTTCCCTCAAGGTGCACATGTCAGGTAAATAGTGTACACATACATATAAGTTCATAATTTCTATAATTAGTTACTTTATGAAAATTTGAATTCAAGACATCGATTTAAAAATGAAAGAGTAAAAGTTCAATTTAGAAAATTAGTTATTCCACCAAATTTCAAATTGGTCAAATGATTGTTCAACCAATTTTCAAATAGTTTGAACCAAATTTCAAATTGTTCTTGAATTACATTTCAAATTAGGAGTTGTTTCTATCTCATATCAAGTGGATCAGCTCATTCTTGGATAACTTTTAATATTTTCTCATGATCATCAATATGGAGCCTCCAATTACGTATTCTAGGTCCTTTGACTAGATGAAGAGTTAGACTAGTGGCAATAACATGGTTACTATATTGATATACCTTATTGTTAGGTTGATAATTGGTGAAATGAATCCCATTTTTAAGTACTTTTATTTACTTCAAATATGTTCCCTGTACAACAACAGAAGTTGCACATGTACACATTTAAAAAATACATCAATCTTGAATTTAAGTCAAAGAATTAAGATTCTAGGTAAATACCTAATTTAGTAACATTAAATGTTGAGTAAGTTAATATAATTAGCCTGTTACTTGGTTTAGTATTACCTAGGATTAAAAGGTAAATATGTTATCATTCACTATAGTTGTACATGGTTAAATAGTTATATTGTTAGAATCATGATTGAAATGTTACCTAGAAAGTTAATATAATATTTAGGGATGTTTAGGATTAAATGTTTAGGGTTAGCATACAAATCTCTAAATTAAAGTTTTTAGTTAGGAAATTCATAAATTAGCCTATTTTTTAGGGTTAAGAAGCGAGGATCGTGTTGTAAAAATTTAAAGTTTTAAAATTAATATTCATTCTTAGGATTAGTGATAACTATTGGGTTAAAATGATATAACTTTATGTTTAAAGGTTTATGTTTCTATGGTAACTTAGATTTTATGGTTACATGGTTAGAATCAACCTTTCTTCATTCTAGGGTAAATATATAACATGAATAATAGAGTTAAGATAATCATGATTGCATGATTATATTTATTTAAATTAGATTAGGTTAAATCTATTCAAGGTGAAGTTTACATTAGGGTTCATGTATCTCTCTCTCTCTCTCTCTCTCTCTCTCTCTCTCTCTCTCTCTCTCTCTCTCTATATATATATATATATATATATATATATATATATATATATATATATATATATATATATATATATATATATATATATATATAGACACACACACACACATGCATGATAGGTAAAGCCATTGGAACTAATGTTAAAGGGTTAATTCATTGAAATTAAATTATTGGAGGTAAAGTGAAGATTTAAAAACACAAACACACACACACACAGATAATGTTATAAATGTGTGTTTGTGTGTGTGTGTGTGTGTGTGCGTGTGTGTGTGTGTGTGCATGCATGTATATATATACATGTACATGATATGTATATATATCATGTACATATATGCATATATATTGAATGTGTATATATATGCACATATATATGGTATATATACATGACATAAATGCATATATGTCATCTATATATATATCATGTATATATGCATATGCATATATACATGACATATATATCATGTATTCATATATATATATATATATATATATATATATATATGCATATATACATGATATATATGTACATATATAGAAAAGAACATATATAAATTGAAGTGAAAAACAAATAAAATGTAACTAAAATCGTACAAAAATAAACAAAAAATGTATAAAACCATATCTTTTTTGAAGGTTGATAAATTTGGATGCCCTTCTCTTCTTGCACTTTCGATCACAAGTACTTACCATAGTTAAAAATGACAATGTAGGGTTAGGTAGGGCCTTTCTTAGTCTTTCCCCCTTTTTATAGTTTTGATCAAAACTATATTAAGTAGTTTCAATCGACACTAGTTATTATAGTTTCAATCGAAAGTAAGGCAGCCCAACCGCAAGTTTAATAAACCATGGTCAGGTTATTTATTGTAATAAAAAATACCTTAAAAATTTTGATCAAAAATTTTAAGCTAGTTCGAATTGGAACTTAAAATCATTAATAGTTTCTATCACAACTATGTGCTTTGTTTGTTTCAATAGAAAGTAATTAGTTTCTATCAAAACTTTGATGTGAAATTTTTGTGGTCGCATGATTGTGGAGGATTTTATTCCTCAAAAAAAGTGTAACACACTATTGTGGGTTCACCTAATACAAATAAATGATAATCTCTACACAGAAGAGAGAATTGAAGGCACTTGCCAAGATAGAAGTTTAGATGAAGTTGATGCAGCAATCAAAGACTTACTTGAGAAGAATCTCACTCTTCATGATGAAGTCAAAAAACTAAAAAGAGAGCAAGAAATTCTATTAGTAAGAATGTGTGAAAACATGGAACAAAAGGATCAAGCCAAAGAAGAGAAGAGATTGCTAACTAAAAGGATAGAAGAAAAGCATAATGGAATTCATCAACTCTCTCTTTAGCAAGCATATTTGATTAGTCAACTCAATGATGAAAATCAAGAGCTTATAAACTTGAGTAAAGAGAATGAAACATTGTAGAATGATCTTAGCATTAAAAAATAAACCAACAAGAGGATGATGAAATCTCAAAAAAAGAATGAATAAATCTAATGAGAAAAATTAATTTAGGCACAAAGGCAAAGTTGGATTAGGATACACAGAAGAAGTTGAATCATCTTAGCAAGGAGTTCAAAAGAATAAAATACCTACTCATAATCATTGTGGAAAGATAGGGCATACATAAAACAAGTGTTGGAGCAATGGTAAATTAAAGTTTAATAGAAAGTGTTATACTTGTAACAAGCATGGGCATAGAGATCAAGTGAATGCATAGAGAAATCCAAGTTTGAAAGAAAGTGTTTCAATTGCAACAAACAAGGGCACAAATCTTCAGAATGCAAGACCAAGAAATGGAACCTAGCTGAGAAAATTAACAAATCCATATTTGGTTGGTATTACAACACATGGTACAGAGTTCACTATTGTGGTGAGTATGGGCACATTGGAGCAAATTACATAAAGCATCACATGAGGAAGAGAGACACCACAAAGAGATGTTTTGTATGTAAAGAACTTGGACATCTTTCCAAGAATTATATGAACCAAGGAAGAGTTGAAGATGAACAAAAAGTAAAGGTTGATAATATTAGAAGACAAATGAGGTAGTATTGGATAAGGAAATATCTTGAGGATGAAAGTTAGAGTCCTAAAATTGTTGGCACCCAAGTTAATGAGTTAGGTGACTCAACCATTTCAAAGTAGTTATAACTGTGATTCAAAAGAAGACATCTCATACTAGTTCTAGTCAGCAAGCAAAATATCCAAATTAATATTTTAGATGCATTGGGATCACTAAGTTGGATGATAGTCATAGTGATGTCTTAGATCTTATTGAGCAAGGTTAGGTTGCAAGACCTTATCGAGCTTGATGCAAATGGTGAGTTAGAGACTTTACCGAGTTTGAGACTCTACCAAGCTAAAGATTCTAGTGAGTTGGAGAGTCTAACCAGTTAAAGACTCGACTGAGTTGAATTTTTTTTGAGATTGATCTTACTAAATTAAATGTATCTCCTGAGTGTTGAAGGAATTAGCCAAGTTGGATAGCTTGTCACTGAGCTACTTGAAGTAAGATGCATTAATGGTGACTCAAAAGTAGAACTTGGTTTAAAGGAAGAAATTAAAAGTTACTAATTCACCATGATTTTTCAAAGAAAAGAGTGAAGAGTATCTTTGAGCCTTCGAGAAATTCAAAGTAGATTTGTCAAAGTTTATCCATGCATTACCAAGTGAAATGACACCTTCTTCCAACAAGGTGAAGAAAGGTTTAGAAATGTTGGTCCAAGGTGTTGAATAGAATGCCCCAATATTCAAATTGAGTTGTACAATTATGAAGGAACTTGACCCAGCTAGAGCACAATCTCAAATTCCTCCTAAGTTACTCCTAATTTATGACATTCAGTCATTCTATCATTGTTTAATTTAGGAATTAGGAACCCTAGAGTTGAACTAGGCATACAACGTATTATGTATGGATGGTAGTTTGAAACTCAAGCATAAATATTTGAAAGTGAAGAGTTTGACCCATATCTTGCACATGTTAGGGAATTTTATGGAAAATGCATTAGGTATATTCTCAATCAAGTCCATGACATGTAGCTATGGATTGATTATCCTATTTTGATCGTAAAGAAGATGATACATAGGATAATAGGGTTACCTATGACTAGCAAGGCAAAGGCTACCAAAACCCTAGGTTGGGTTGAACTAGAAACGAAGAATCATGTTGAGTGGGATGGAAGACGTATGAAGCTAAATGGAGTGACAAACATGGAGATAAAATTTAGGATACATGTGATTGCTCACAAAATTTATAGTTTGAGCAGATTGAACAACATTTTGTGTGAAGATGTTGACCTAGCTTTTAAGGTGCTCAAGAACAATTTGTCATTCAACCTTGTTGAGCTACAA
This sequence comes from Cupressus sempervirens, assembly GCA_028749045.1. NCBI lineage: Eukaryota > Viridiplantae > Streptophyta > Pinopsida > Cupressales > Cupressaceae > Cupressus > Cupressus sempervirens. The sequence goes on along the minus strand of CM053786.1, from coordinate 274,624,519 downwards.
CTGAACCAACTAAGAAAAAACATGGAGAGCACCTAGGCATCAGAGATTAATCCATGTAATTTTTGATCACTTTTGACCTTCTTATTCTTTTATGTACAAAATATCTTTCCTTCCAAAGGCATTGTGGTATGGAAGAAGGATATACTAGTAGCATATCATATTAATAAATTTATAGTTGATATAGGAGAAAATTTTGAGAGCATCATGATTGCATACTTTGAAACATTCAAGGAAAGAATGCAAAGAAAATTTAGAATTCTAAAGTAGCTAGTAGAGGATTGTGAGCAAGACATATTCTTCCATGTGGACTATGACAAGGTGCATGTACAGGCAATAAAGCCAAGGGTAGCATGGGTGAAACCTATTGGATATGAGGTTAATATTGATGATACGAAAGACATAATTGAGGCTCTTGTCAATGACCTAGTAGACCCTAAGGCACCATAATTCAGTACCTATGAAGAAGTTAAGGCCAAAATTTCCTTGGAAATTAAGCTTGCTCAAGCCCTGAAGAGAGGAAGAAAGAAGTTGGAGAAGTTCCTATCAGAAAGAAAGAAATCTAGCTCTTGTTTCCTATTGATATAAGGAAAGGGAGATGACTTATAAGAAGAGGAAGGGGAAGAGGAACATGTAGAAGAAGAGGAAATAGAAGAAGAAGAGCCTCCCGAGAAGAAGTGAAAGGTTACAATTACAAGGCCTACAAGGTCCTCTCCTGCAATGTTCACAAGAAGACCTAGAAAGTCTAGGAAGAAGCTTAAATTGTAGGATGATGATGAAGATGAAGAAGAGTAGCAAGTTATCTTTCAGAAGACTACCCCTACCTTGCAAGAAAGAGTGAAAATACTAATAGAATGAGGAGGTATGTCATATTTTAAGTCTCTTACGTATGACACCAGGAGCATAGAGAAGAAGAAACAAATAGAAGAAGTCATAGTGGGTAAAATGGAAAAATGGATATTTCTTTGAGTGAGCTAACTACTCAAGTTCCAGATTTCATACTGAAGGTAGTTAGACCTATATGGGAAAATGTAGTAAATGTTGCACAAGACATTAGAGAAAAAACCTTGAGGAAACTTAAGTCTGAGTGAAGGAATTACTAAAGAAGAATGAAAAAAACCTATCCCCAAAATTCAATGCATTCCTGATCCAATCAAAGCATATTGAATCAATTGTGAAGCCTAACACAATTGTATGGAAGAACATCTAAGGATTGCATAAACCTACTAAGGAGGTTGTGCAAATAGATGATGAAAAGAATGAGGATGAGGAGAAAGATGACAAGGAGATAGATAATGTTGATGAAGAGGATGAAGAGGATTAAGAAACAAGTGGACATCTTCTTGATATTCAAAGTATTCAAGACTCAGATGTAGAGAATATAGTAGGAGATATAATGGCTTCTCTCCCACTCTCTAAGAAAATCCTTAGTGTCATCCAGCTCAGAGAATGTTGCTACTAACTCAATTGCTACTACTCTCAACAGTAGGCCAAACATAGTCTCAACAAGGAATAGTAAGTACTTCTATTATAACTACTATTTCCCCATTAAGAAATGTTGTTTCTACTATTGCAAGTGTAATGATAGTTTAGGTTAAACCTCAACTAAGCATTGAGGTTTTGAATAATGGAAAGAAAATTTTTCCTTCTACTATTCATAAAGAAAAGGGTAAAGAGGTAGAAGCCTTAAATGAAGATATTGATCTAGAGGAGGATATAATTATTCCAAACTACAATACCTCTAATGTCACTATTACAGAGATGGATACCCTTGGTGAGCTATGGAAGAAAAGAGACAAACAATAGAAGCTTAGAGAAGAAAAGAAGAAAAAAATCATGTTCTTGAAGGCATTAAAGGTATATTTGTTGATGTACTAATTATAGAGGTTGATGAGAAGCAACCAATTTTGGATCAACTTGTTGAAATTGTTCACAAGTTTAATGAAGAATTGAGTGGACACAAAAAAATTTTGCAAAGGAAAAAATAAATTTGAAAATAAAGTTTTGGACAAAGTGGCATAGAAAATTTCCATTGATCAAGTGGAGTTGTCCATTATTCTTGCAAAATTTGAAAATTTTGTAGATAATGTTGTTTCTCTATTCATTAAGTTAAGTGATATGTCTAGTTTCACCAAAGAAATAAAAGACAAGTTTTCAGAGATTGATGTTGATATGAAGGAAAGTACACACTAGTGGTTACTTGACCCCAACACCAATTCTACACATTTTGTGAAGATCAGATACTTGACAAACTAGCAAGTAGAGTTGTTAAGGAAAAAAGCTAGGATAAGGACTACACTTGTAGACATACAAAGTATGATAATTTCCAACAGGGATGTAATGAAAAATATATTGTGCATGCTAAAACATTGAACAATGAAAAAAACTTCTCAATTCTTGATCACATGATAGAACTATCAGTTGAAGTGCAAATATCTTTACACAATTCAAAAGTTTTGCAAGAGAATTGGGACAAAAACATGTCCATAATTTTGAAGGTACATAGTGATTTCCTTTCACATTTTGGTGTTACCTTGTAGATATGCATTTTTTGTGTTTGTGTCAAAATCAAGGGGGATATGCATATATTAAGGAATAATAAAAGGTATATATATCATAAGGAATAATAAAATAAAATGGGCATACATATATTCATATGAAATAAGATCAAGGGGGAAATGTATATCTAAGTAGAAAATATGTACAACAAAGATACAATTTTTTTTTAAAAAACGAAAAAATAGAGTCAAGGTTTACCAAGTAGCAACACAACAGTCAAAATTGAGTTGTAGACCCAAGCATATAATAGGGGGAGTTTTGACTTACATTTTTTAGTATCTAGTATTTTGGTATGATAAGTGTTTTTGTCATTAATACCAAAAGGGGAGATTGTTGACCTTATGGTCAAATCATTTGTCAGTTAGTGACTAAACACTTAATCAATTTAATTATAGTTAGTAATGAGCTCTAGAGGCATAATATAGTGTATATCAAGTTCTATACTTTCTACCGAGCTTCAGAGGTAGAATAAAATGTATACCAAACTTTATAGTCTATTGAGCTACATAAGAAGTAAGCAGTGCAAGCTAAGCTTCGTGGTTTCTATGGAACTCATCACTGCAAACCATGTAGGAAACAATGTTAACCAAGCTCTGTCTTGTCTACTAAGCTGGTAGTGTTAATGTAGCAAAATGAAGTAGTGTTAACCGAGCTCAGTTATGTTAACCAAGCTTATCAATGTAAACTGATCTGGAAGTGTTAATGAAGGAGAATAAAGGTTGTGTTGAGTAAGCTACAGTGTCAACTGAGCCCTTTAGTATGTATCAAGTTCTTCAGTGTTCACTAAGTCATCAAGTGCCAACTGAGTTCTAGCTACTCCTAAGTGATCAATGTGGACTGTGTATCAATGTCAACCAAGTATCAGAGCTTGCCGAGTGTCAGAACATCACTTGAGTGGTCTTTAGAACTTGAGTTTTAGTAGTGAGATGACTTAGTGAATTATGACAATTTCGGTATTTTAGCCAACTCCAAAAGGTAATGATTTGGATTGGTATATATTTAATATATCTTGTCATATCCAAATGAGAATGTGTAATGAGTAAGAGTTGTATCAGTGCAAATTAGAAAAATGTTACAAGAAATATAGGAAAAATAAGAGACTTATCTATCAAAGCAAGGTGATCATTATACATCAAAGGAATATCATTCAAGAAATAGAGTTCTAGATCATAGATCTACTATCAGTTCATCCTAATAGGTGCATTAGTAAAATCCTCTAACAAGGTGGACTTAACATTCTTGTAAAAATCTCCTAACCAAGTGAATACTTAACTATATTGTATAAATCCTTTAACAAGGTGAACCTAATAGTCCTTATTGCTCCTAATAGGGAAGATCAATAGAAGTGATCAATTATAATTTTTAATAGGTTAAATTTATACTATAGTCATAAATCTTGTGGGTATCATCCTAACTCTAGTTTTACTTTCTATTTGAAAGGTTTTAGGGTTATCAAATATTGTGTCAAGTGTTATAAATGTTTGATTGCATCCAGTCTTTCATGCATGCAAATAGATCAGATTATATTGTGAATGTTTCATTGGTGAATTAAAGTATAAGTTTTATTGGTTCATGATTCACACCCCCTCCCTTCTTGGTCACCTAGTCCATACTACATTTCCAACACTAATGAATATGGATTTCATATATTTTAAATTAGCTCTAGTATAGATTTTTTGACATCAATTGAATAAAGGTTCACTATTTGAAATAAATGTCTATATTGGATCCACTTGAACAAATAGTAAATAGGAGAATAAAAATTCTGAAAAAAGGGTGAAAGATCCATGTTCAAGTCCTCTTTCTATTAGAAAAAATAAAATTTTAAAATTGAATAAATATAAAATAAATTACATGCATAAAAATTATTTTATGTCAAATTTAGAGTTAGTTATGTAATGACTACCCCTAGTTTAGTTTATCTTTCTTGTAGGCTTCTAGGAGTAACCATTAGTCTAGGGGGAGTCGATGTAATGCCTACCACTAGTTGACTTTTTAAATTTTGTTTGACCCGATTATTTTAGGCTTGTTCTATGATTATGTTTGATGATGATATATATGTTCATGTATTGACTTTTAGCTATTGAATGATGTTAGTTAGACGAATGATTTTTATGGTCTCTATGGATACTCATCCCATACTCTCATGTGGATGGTGTGCGTGTATGTTTCCTTTATGTTTGAAATTTTTGATGTGGTTGAGGAAGAGAGTCATAGTTACTTGCTAGTTGGGATCTACACAATGCACCACTTCCTACCATTGCCTATTTAGTTTAGAATATTTTGTTTGTACATGCATGGATTTGATGTAGATTATAGGTATAGGGTATTGACTTCCCTAACTTACTAGGATGAACTTACCCTATCATAGTATTTCAGTGGTATAAGTGGAGAGATAACTCTTGAGTCCAAATCTTAAAGCCTATGCCAATTGTCCTAGAAAATAGGACAACTATATGAGTTAGTTTCACCTTTTTGAATTTTTCAAGTGATGTGAATTTGTGATTTCAACCCTAGTATTTATATTGTCCTTTGTCTTCAGTTGAGTTGTCATTTTTGGTTTTGTGAGTATGTGATAATTTTTTATTATAATTAAGTCATATTAAAAGATAGTTTAATGATTTAATTTAATGGAAATTTTATTAAGGAAATTCAATATCTAACTATGTTTAATTAATTGAGAAATTATTTAAATAAAAGAATTAAATTTAAGAGATTTTATTAAAGTTCTAATTTAGCTGTACTTATATTTATTTAATTTAATAATTATTATCTAGGAGTTTTATTTTTAATAATTAACTCTAAATAATATTATTAGTTGAATTAATAAATATATTATTAAAGCGTCTCATGATTTAATAAGAGACAGAAAACATATAATAAAATTTATTTTTAATTAGATTGCATAAAGCTCATCATGAAATTAAAATATAATAAATTAATCAAAAAGAGAAAGTAAATAAATTTAGTAGAGATATTTAAAATTGAAAAATGAGTGCATGAAAATATAAAAAGATAATTAAATATTAAAGGAAGGGGATCATTGAGTTCCCTTTGGGGATTGCACAATAAGAGCCTCAAATTTAGGGGAGAACTCTTTATCCAGGATTGAGAGTTCATTTTTCAGGAACAAGGTTTTGGAGGACTAATTTTAGAGGGGAAGGTTTTCAGGAAATAAAGGGTTTTGTTTGTGTGCTTCATGTGGTTGTCATCTTCACATCAGATCTAGGTAGGATCTCATGGTTTATTTGTACTAAGGTTTTTCATTCTTTGATCTTCTGTCTTCTCTGTGCCTATTGTGTTTCCTATTTTTAGAATTCTTCAAGGATTGAAACCCTTGTATGCGAATTTATTGTTCTTGATTCAGAAATATTTGTTAATGCTTTAAAGATTAGAAAACCCTTGTGTTAAGATTTATTGTTTCTCTTCTTGAACTCATCCATGAAAGAGTTAAATTGAAACCGTTATTGTTAAATTGAGGTTTTATATACAGATTTAATAAATCAGGGTTTAGGTTTTGAAAAGAATACAAAGTTTGTTTTATAGAATTTAACTGGTTGGTTCAGATTTCTCTACCAGGTTCTTATTTGGAAAATTTTATTATACATACATACATACAGACATACACACACACACACACACACACACACACACACACACACACACATATATACATAGTAATTTACCATGTAATTATATTATTAAATATATTTTTAAAAAGGGGAAATTGTTTTGGAGGGGGGAGTTTGTTTTATTAAAACAAATTTAAAATATGTATATATATATATATATATAATTGGTGGGCAGGGGCCACCAACTCCCCACCTACCCCTTATCCTTTTCTTAACCCCCCGATCCCTTCCTTTTGTTGGCAGCAATAAGGTCACCGATGGTGGCAATAGGACTGCTTACGACAACCACTCATAAGGCTAGTCGCACGGGACTTAAGTGCTTTACTTGTTTTGTTATTTTTTTTTCTAAATTTTATTGTTATTAAAGTTTAGTAATATTTTAATATATAATTTAATATATTTAAAATTATTAAATTTTATATAATTTAATAAATTTTTTATTATATTTTTTCTTAACTCATTTAATTAATATAATTTATTAATTAAATTATTATTAATGTTAATTATATTAATAGATTAGTAGTTATTCTATTAATAATTTAAAATAAGTAATTAATAAGGTATTTATAATCATTAATAGATTAATGATTTCTGGTTGAAGATTAATGATATTTAATAAAAGTTTTTAATTAATTATTATTAAAATGTATTTGAGGAGTAAAAATGATTATTGAATTTTAATAGTATTTAACTAAAGTATTTAATTAAATTTATTATTAGAATAAATTAGAACAGTAAATTGTGAATGGGTATGAGTAAACTTCTATTATGCTATCAAGAATTTGTTAATCATTATTTAATAATTATTTAATTTTTTTTTATAGTCCTAGGAGAGAAATGCAATTATGAGTAGTGACTGGAAAAGACATTTAATTTTTGATAAACTCAGAAAAGCTTAGTGAATCTGACAACTAAAGAAATGAAAACTTGAAAATTTATAAGGGAAACTTGAACTTTTATGTTTTCAAACCTAATGATGATCGAGAAAGTTACCTTTGTATGTACTTTTTTCATGACATGTAGTTTTACTATTGGGTGTTAGGTTGACTTAGCTTTGAACAAATTAGGTTGTATTACCAAAGGCTTGGAAGTTCTATTTTGTGATGTCATAATGATGTTTTGATCACAATTTTTTATACTCAACCATGGTAATGTGTCTTGTATGCTCCATGATGTGTTTTGATCTATTGACTGGTATTGCTTTCCAATGCTCTTATGTGAAAATGAGGTCAATGGTGTGACCTATCTAATATAACCTTTGAGTCTTTGATTAGTTGTATTTGGAATTGTTTTGCAGTCACTTGTATAGGACTGAGGTGTTTGTATGATTTGTTCTTGGTGATGTCATGTTATGATATGGATTGGTTTATGTATACTTGATCTTGGGATTGGTCCTATTAGGATGATCGTATTGGTGGAATTTGTGATTATGATCAATGATTTTTAGTACATGTTAGTTGCTTGTTTGAAGAACTAATGTATGGTATGTGGTCTTTTGTGATCTTTTGCTTTTACTGAGCTTAGGGTATGTTATTTGTATGTCATGTTGGGAAGCGGCTTGCAATAGAGGCCAAGGCCCTAAAGAGGCTGATGGGAAACCCAATGTAGGTTATTTAATAAGTGATAACATTTCATTAAATAGGTTTAAAATGAATTAATAAGAGTCATTTCTTTCCTCACCCATGCTTTAAGTGCTAGTACAAGCTAGGATGGTAGTAGAGAGGATGCTTGGTTGCAACCTTACATCATCAGTATGACTTGTCAGTACGAAAGAATACTAGTACCACATAGAGTCATTAGGGGGGCAGAGGATTAAAAGACTAGCTAGATAACCTTAGAGTTGGTTTGTGTGGTGACACTTGCCCACATGAATAGTAGATTTCCTATGTGTCATTGTTTCCTTTGGGATAAGTTGATACTTGTGTCTTGGTACCTTTGAGATAATTTTCTTTCAAGTAATTCCTTTAATCTAGATGTTGGGTTTTACTTTTGAGTTTGATATTCTGTTTGGGACTTGAGACTATCTCCTCACTATAGTGGGAGTGGACCTTTTCAGGTTCCATGAGGTCAGGTGGTAGTGCTTTTTTTGATACCATTGAGATACAACCATTGGATGCTATTGTTGGATGTATTTGTGTAGATGTTCTTTTATCTGATCTTATATTTCTATTGGATGATTATTCTTAGTGTATTGCATTTGATTTCATAGATCTTATGAGATATGGTAACCTATTTTATGATGTATATTCTTTTAGCCCTTCATACCCTATGACCTATATAGTGTGTGAAGGTGCATTATGATTATTGCCAAGTGGCATTCGAGTAAACTGTATATTATTTAAATGGATTCATAATTGTATATTATTATTTGACGTGAATTTATTATATATTGGATTTAGTGTTAATTGAAATTAAATGTGATTCATTTTCATGGGACCGTTATAAGTTGTAACTTGCTTATGTGTTGTTGATGTATGAGTCTATGTTAATTTCTTCTACTATTCTATAACTGTTGTTGTATTTTTATCTTAAAAAAATGTTTGTCAAACTTAATAAAGCTTTAGGTTAGCTTCTTTTGGGTCACATGGTAGGACATTACAGGTTAACTTTAGACATCAATAAAATATGAAATACTAAGGGTAAAGACACCAAACCACCTCCATGAGTTTAATATAGATGTAAACAAACTAAAATTAAAATAATTACATTGATATCTATTGTATAATAATAATCTTTTCGAAGATCATCAATCTTTAGTAAGTCATGATGATATTAACTTTGATAATTATACTATTGGGGATGAGCCCTTAGATATAAATACATATCACTCCCTTCCACAAGAAGAAAACTTTGTATAATTAGATGATAACATGATTGGTTCTACTAATGATCAAGTGATTCCTATGTATTTTATTGATATTACTTCTATATATGAGGCCTTTATGAGTTATGTTTATTCATCTCCTAAGAGTACCTTACAAGTAGAGAACCATATCCTTTCTACTTTTTATTATTCATTTCAAGACACATCTCAAATAAAATTAGGACTTATTGTAAATAATTATAATGATGACTTCCATTATCCAGCCATAAAGTACAAGACTCCATATCACATTGACCTTATGGGTGACCTATAAACTCTTCATAGGTTTAATGAATATCATTATTTGCACTGAAAAGAACTCATTTCTTATGGTATATTTCATACAAATTCAAAAAATTAGTGGTATCCTTTTCATTATATTTCTACCTAATATGTCTTAATTTCCTTTTATATTGATCCTCATTATGTGATATTGCTGGCTTATCATGTGTGGTCTCATTATCCTACTTTGTCAGAAACATAGTAGTCATTTCTCTTGTCTCCTAACCTAAGACTCAAGGTCCCTATTTTACTATTCTATGTCTATAGAGGGATTCATTTTTTCCTCTGTTGACTTGTTTTCTTTTTATATGATGAAATAATTTCTTGCACACATTTATTGTGTTACATAAGTATTAACATCTAGAATGCAATATTATGTTTTCTTATTATTTTGATGCATATGATCCAATCATACTTCTAATCCATGTATCATTATCATCAATGAGCTATTTTTGATGCATAAAATGTTAAAATTCAAAATTTCAACCATCTTCCATCATATTAAATAGATTTGAAAATAAAATAAAGGAGAAATAAATGACGTCAAACTCTCATATTATTTGTCTACACAAAATTTTTATTTGATTCAATTACAAGAAATGAAACCAAAGTAGTAATATGATCGACTGGAGGTATTTTTAATTTTTGCATAAAGCTTTAAGAAAATTCCAAGCATTTTAGTATCTCTATGATTACAAATATATTTATGAGGCCTTGCCCTGATCCGTCATAGCTCATCTGATAGATTTTATTTTCACACATTATGACTCGTTATGTTTGAGACATTATTTGATGGACTGGAGATTATCTATATTATTTATGTCGTGTGATCTTTTTCTTTAAAATGCTTGATTATATTATTTGATATTTTATGTATATGCATTATGATGGTCTATTTAAGTAAATGATTTAGGCTTATGAATAGGTCAATACTTTAATTATGCAATTAGTGATGTTAAATTTGTGTGCAAAAATGAGAAAGTTTATTTAAATGATAGTTATAAAGTTTCGATCAATTTTATTATGTAAATTTGGTTTCTATATATATAATATATATATAAATTCAATTTGATCAAAATATTAATATTCAGATTAAGTGTGCAAGAAATTGAACAATGCAATTAATTGGAGAAATAGCAACCGACCCTATGTGCAAAGTGAAAGACCAAGGTTGAATCCAAAAAAGTGATTTGAACCTCATTGTCAATTGTTTAATTTGTATAGTAATATGAACATATGTGTATCATTATGTATTTTGTGACACATCAAATGTTATTTAAAAGAAAATCTTATGGTGTCACTCGACACTCATTATATGCATATGTGTAATAACATGTCAATTAGGGTTCGAAAAGTAACCTGTTAACCTAAAATTGATCTAGTTGGTAACCCAAATTAATATCTATTGACTAGGGTTTAGTGGAAAGGTTACATCCTTGGGATATTGGAGATAAAAAAATTAATGCCACTTGTATAGGTCATTAATTGACCCTAGAAGTAAAATTTATTGTAATCCAAGTGCCCAAGTGGTATGGGTATGGGTTAGGAACCTTTTCCACCCTTCTAGGGCTTCCTAGCAACATTTATGACAAGTAACATATCCCAATTTCCCTTTGTTGCAAAAATGGATCATCTCCATGAGGTTACCCAAGTTTGCACTCTTGCTAAGAGGTTGTCTTTATGATAGGGGCAAGTGAGGACAACACAGGAGGCTTAGAGTCAAGATTGGAGTTATTTCTATTTTGGGTGGGTTTGTTTAGAAGCTATTTAGAGTCCCTATAAAGAGTTGGAGGGTGTTCACCCACTTTCTATACTTAGATAAGTCAAGCTTTATAATTGGAAGGAGAAAAGGATAAGCTCATCTTAAAACTTATTCTTGCCATATCCTTTGTGAAGGTAGGCTTCACCATTACTATGAATATTTTCATTTTGTTCATTTATTTATTGTGTGTAATTATCTTGCATGCATGAAGTGTTTTTTTTGTTGTTATCATGTAAGGGATTGGTATTGTGGGTTTTTACTTGTTTTCTTTTCATTTTATTTCCTTGCTTTGTTGGGAAAATTGTGAAGGGAGTGTTGTCATTACTCACCCTTGGATAGGGCATAAGTGACCATGTATGAGGGAAGGAGTTAGTTGGATACCAATATTGTATAGAGTCTCTTCTCATGGTGAGGAGAGGGAAGAAATACAAGGTGTATGGGCCCTTTCATGCCAATGGCAATGATCTTACTTTGGGGGGTGATGTAGGAGCATCCAAAGGTATAAGGGCAATCTTGTGTCACCCAAAAAAAAATTGTACTTAGACTTAGTTCTGTTTCATGTCTTTTCATTTTTGGATACCCATTTGGGTAAAATAAAGGTTCCAACTCTCACGGTTCCACTATCAGTGCGTTTGAAAATCTTGAAAAAAAATAGGAGCATGTAATTGGGCCATCATTTTGGTAAACTAGAAGGTGTGAATTGGCAAGATGAAGGAAATCATGATTTAGAGCATTCCAGAAAAAGAATCAGGTCAATAGGCCCCATGGTTTGGAAGTTATTGCAATTTTTCAAGTTTTGGAGACCTCCTAAGAATTCTTTGAAGTCAGGTTAGGGGCATTAAATGACCTCAAAAAGGGTGAAAAAATGGGAGATGAGTGAAGCTTTTCCATACGGCTATAGAGCGCTTCAAGAGCTTTTCGGAAATGTAAACGAATCGTCAATCGGAGCTACGGTTCAAAAGTTATGCCTCCCGAAAGTTTGGTTACCGTTTTCGGATTCCTCTAGATTTGCACCGACTTCTAACGCACCTTCTGGAGCCTTCTATTTGCTCAGTGGATGCCTACTAGCACTTTCTAGAATGTATTCCTAGTCGTTAACCCTCTGGGGTCTATTAAGGAGATTTCTAGCATTGTAAAAGGCAATTTGGAGTGGAGTTTGAGAGGAGGTACTGAGAGGAGAAATTATCTCTAGATTTATGCTATTGTAAGCCCTTAGGGCATGTTTTGAAGTTTATTTTCTCTGCACTATTTGTACTAGCTTATTTACTTAGTTAATATAATTTTCCCTTTTCTGTTGGTTCCATTCTATTCTTGGCTTGTGTCTCCATCAGGGGGTATCAAAGCGGGTTGTCCTGAGTTTGTAGACAAAGCGCCGACTGTGAGGAAATTTGCACTAGGACTGTGTGGTTGTGGGCTCGAGTTAGAAGATGCCTCCATGAAGAGAGCATGGCGGAAGGGCTAGAGCTATTAATCTTGAGGAGGTTGGAGCCCTCCAAAAGCAGGTGCAAGCATTGCAAGAGGACATCCATAGAGGAGCAAATGTTGCCGCTGGTGACAACAGTGAGGATGACAATGAAGAAGAAGTAACGGGACTAGAAGAGGAATTTGACGGGGAAGTTTTGAATCATGTAGAGGAAAGGCTTTTTAGAGCCATTAATAAGTTTGGGAAAAGACCCACAATTGAAGTGGGTGTATTTTCAGGAAATCTGAAACCAGATGAGTTGATCGATTGGATCAATGAACTGGAAGAAAACTTTGAGTATGAGGATATCAAGGACCCAGATAGGGTTAAGTTTGCAAAGGCCAAACTGAAAGACCATGCCAAAATCTGGTGGCAAGAGGTTCAATTGGAAAGAAATAGAAGAGGAAAGGAGAATATCACAAGATGGGATCGCATGGTTGACAAATTGAAGCAGCAATTTATTCCTGTGGACTACGAGCTGGATCTATTTAAAAAGATGCATGCGTTAAAGCAAGGAGGAAGATCAGTCCAAGAATATACAGAGGATTTTTACCGACTCTTGATTAGAGCGGGACATGCAGAAGCCAATAAGGAGAAGGTTGCTCGTTATATGAGTGGGTTGCAACCTAGCATCCAGGAGGAATTAAGTTTGGTAAGAATGACCAGTGTTGAAGAGGCATACTAGTTTTCCCTACAAGTTGAAGAGAAGCTGAATAAGAGGTTTGAAGGAAGACAAAGAGGGCACGGTCAAGGAGGAAGGGGAAGTAGTAGATTATCTGGAGGTCAGAATGAAACTCAAAATAAAAATGAAGATGAGGGTACTAGCAGAAACTAGAGGAATGAGGGTTCCAACCACTCCCATGATCAAGAGTTTGGAAATCAAAGAGGAAGAGGTAGAGGATGTGGACAAGGAAGAGGAGGCTTCCGTGGTACCTGTTTCCATTGCAATGAAGAAGGTCATCATGCCTTTGAATGCCCTCAACGACAAGGAAGGACAGATAGGAGAAATGAGGGCCAAGCTAGGGTTTCTCATGTGGATGAGGATGCACAATCATCACATTCAGAGGATGCAGAAAGAGGAGAGACTTTGGTAAATGAAAGAGTCCTACTAAGTGGTGAGAATGAACCAGGACAACGGAGGAGTTTGTTCGGTACCAGATGCAAGTGTGAGGATAAATGTTGTGATGTGATCATTGATGGTGGTAGCACTGATAACCTAGTATCAGAAGAGATGGTCTCTAAGCTGAAGCTCAAGAGGGAGAAACATCCCCAGCCCTATCAGATTTCTTGGGAAAAAGATGATCATAAGGTCCTGGTAAGTGATAAATGTTTAGTAAAATTCAAAATTGGGAGTTACCATGATGAAGTTCTATGTGATGTTATTTCGATGGATGTTTGCCATCTATTGTTGGGTAGACCATGGCAGTTTGATAGACATGCAATACATGATGGACATGCAAACACCTACTCTCTGACAAAGGATGGAGTTCGCCACAAATTGAAGCCCATGAAAAAGGATGGTGGAAAGGTATGTAGCAGTGCTAGGATTTGTCTTGTTGATGGAAAAAAGTTGTTAGATGGCATGAAACATCAGTGTATGTGCTATGCTTTGATTCCTAGGAAAGATAAAGAAGGTAGTAGTGAAATACCACTTGAAGTTTTAGATTTACTAGGTGAATTTGGAGATATTATCTCTGATAATGTTCCAGATGGATTGCCACCAGTAAGGCAAATCAGTCATCAGATAGATCTGATTCTAGGAGCTTGTTTTACTAACAAGGCTTCTCACAGGATGACTCCTACTGAAACAGAGGAGCTAAATAGATAGGTTCAGGAGCTATTGAGGAAGGGCTTGATTCGAGAGAGCCTGAGTCCATGTGTAGTACCTACAGTACTCACACCAAAGAAGGATGGAGAGTGGAGGATGTGTACAGATTCTCAAGCTATAAATAGGATAACCATCAAGTATCGATTTCCTTTGTCAAGGATGGATGATCTTATGGACTGCTTGAGTGGAGCTCAGTACTTCACAAAGATAGATCTGAAGAGTGGCTATAATCAGATACAGATTCGAGAAGGAGATGAGTGTAAAATAGCCTTCAAGACCGAGGAGGGTCTTTATGAGTGGTTAGTCATGCCCTTTGGATTGACGAACACCCCAATCACCTTCATGCGGCTCATGAATGAGGTACTTAAGATGTTCTTGGGAAAATTTGTTATTGTCTATTTGGATGATATTTTAATTTTCAGCAAGACTTTGGAAGAACATTTACTGCATATTCGTAGTGTCCTTGAAAGGCTAAGGGAAGAGAAACTGTTAATTAATCTAAAGAAGTGTGTCTTTGCAAAAAGGGAGCTAGTCTATTTGGGGTTTGTTATATCACCTGAAGGTCTCAAAATGGATCCAGGGAAGGTAAAAGCCATCTTGGAATGGCCTACTCCAAGGACTGCTACTGAGGTAAGATCATTTCATGTTCTGGTTAGTTTTTACAGGAAGTTTATTAAGAATTTCAGTGGCATATGTGCACCCCTAACTGATACAATAAGAGGGGTAAGAAAAGAGTTCAAATGGACTGCAGCAGTTGCGAGAAGTATTGAATTGCTGAAGAAGAAGGTGACTGAACAGCCTGTGTTGACACTTCATGATTTTAGAAAAGTGCTCCAGGTGGATTGTGATGCTAGTGCTAGTGCTATTGGAGCTGTATTAAGCCAAGAAGGTAAGCCTATTGCATATTTTAGGGAAAAATTGAATGATGCAAAGAAGAAGTATTCTATTTATGATCACGAATTCTATGCAATAGTTCAGGCCTTAAAGAAATGGAGGCATTATTTATTGCCAAAGAAATTTGTTTTGTATACTGATCGTCAGGCATTACAGTACCTAAATAGCCAAGGTAAATTGAATCAGAGGTATATGAAGTGGGTAGAATTCTTGCAGAGTTATACATTTTTGTTGAAGCATAGAATTTGAAAATCTAACAGGGTTGCAGATGCACTAAGTAGGAGACAGTCACTGCTTACAGTAATGCAGGTTGAAGTAGTTGGGTTTGATTAACTCAAGAATTTGTACCTTGAGGATCTTGATTTTGCTGAAGCATGGAAAGCTTGTAAAGAACCTGTTGTTGTAGATAGAAGCAGGTGGTTAGACTATTTGATTCAGGATGGCATGTTGTTCAAAGGTAGTCAATTGTGCATTCCAAGGAGTTCCATGAGGGAAAATCTGATTAAGGAGAAACACAATGGAGGGATGGCAGGACATTTTGGTCGATATAAGACCATTTCCATTCTTAGAGAACATTATTTTTAGCGTCAAATTTCATAGGATGTGAAGAAGTTCTTACAAAGTTGCCAAGGGATTGAGTCACAATACTGGTCTATATCAGCCATTGCCTGTTCCATCAAGGCCATGGGAGGACATAAGTATGGATTTTGTTCTTGGATTGCCAAGGACACAAAGGGGTAATGACTCAGTATTCATGGTGGTTGATCTGTTCTCCAAAATGGCACATTTCATTCCATGCCACAAAACTCATGATGTTGTCCATATTGCAGACTTGTTTTTCAAAGAGGTGGTAAGACTACATGGTCTTCCAAGGAGCATAGTTTCTGACAGAGATGCTAAATTTGTGGGATATTTCTGGAGGACATTGTGGAAGAAGTTGAGAACAAACCTAAAATTCAGTTCCACGCATCACCCACAGACTGATGGCCAAACAAAAGTGGTAAACAGAAGTCTAGGCAATTTGCTGAGATGTTTAGTCGAGGATAAGCCTAAGGGGTGGGATTTGATTCTACCACAGGCAGAGTTTGCTAATAATAACTCTATAAATAGGAGTACTAGAAAATCACCATTCCAAATTGTATATGGGAGTAGCCCAAGGACTGCCCCAGAGCTGAGGACGATAGAACAAGGGGAGAGGACAAGTGCTGAAGCTGAAGAATTTGCTGAACATGAGGAGGTTCAAGCACACATTACCAAGATGAATCAAGAGTATAAAGCTAGGGCTGATCAAAGAAGGAGACATAAGGAATTCCAAGTAGGGGATCTAGTCATGGTGCACTTACAAAAAGAAACATTTCCAGCCGGTACTTACAACAAACTGAAAATGAAGAAATTTTGCCCCTGCAAAATTTTGAAGAAACATGACTCAGGAAATGAATATGGAGTGGAGCTACCAGATGGTATTCACATTTCTCCCATTTTCAACATTGCAGATTTAATAGAGTATCATGATGATGGTGCCGATGATGAGTTGGTGTTAGAGCCATGTCCAATTCCTGCTTCTAAGAAGGAGGAGATAGAAGACATTTTAGATCATTGTGTGGGTAGGAGTACTAGAAACAGGCAGTATGAAGAGTATTTGGTCAAATGGAAAGGATGACCGATCGAGGACTCAACTTGGATTTCAATAGCTGAGGTTTCCCATTTGGGATTTCCTCTACCATCCATAAAGTGATAGGGTCACTTTTCAATCTACCCTGGGTGTCTGATGCAGGAGCATCCAGGGGTATAAGGGCAATCCTGTGTCACCCAAAAAAAATTGTACTTAGACTTAGTTTTGTTTCATGTCTTTTCATTTTTGGATACCGATTTGGGTCAAATAAAGGTTCCAACTCTCACGGTTCCACTATCAGTGCGTTTGAAAATCCCAAAAAAATAGGAGCATGTAATTGGGCCATCATTTTGGTAACCTAGAAGGTGTGAATTGGCTAGATGAAGGTAATCATGATTTAGAGCATTCCAGAAAAAGAATCAGGTCAATAGGCCCCACGGTTTGGAAGTTATTGCAATTTTTCAAGTTTTGGAGAGCTCTTAAGAATGCTTTGAAGTCAGGTTAGAGGCATTAAATGACCTTGGAAAGGGTCGAAAAATGGGGGACAAGTGGAGCTTGTACATAGGGCTATAGAGCACTTTGAGAGCTTTTCGAAAATGTAAACAGTTTGTCAATCGGAGCTACAGTTCAAAAGTTATGCCTCCCAGAAGTTCGGTTACCATTTTTGGATTCCTCTAGATTTGCACCGACTTCTAACGCACCTTCTGGAGCCATCTATTTGGTCGGTGGATGCCTACTAGCACTTTCTAGAATTTATTCCTAGTCCTTAACCCTTTGAGGTCTATTTAAGGAGATTTATGGCATTGTAAAAGGTAGTTCGGAGTGGAGTTTGAGAGGAGGTACTGAGAGGAGAAATTATCTCTAGATTTATGTTATTGTAAGCCCTTAGGGTACGTTTTGAAGTTTATTTTCTCTGCACTACTTGTACTAGCTTATTTTATTATTTAATATAATTTTCCCTTTTCTGTTGGTTCTATTCTATTCTTGGCTTGTGTCTCCATCAGGGGGTATCAGAGCGGGTTGTCCTGAGTTTGTAGACAGAGCGCCGACTGTGAGGTAGTTTGCACTAGGACTGTGTGGTTGTGGGTTCAAGTTAGAAGATGCCTCCATAAAGAGAGCATGGAAGAAGGGCCAGAGCTATTAATCCTAAGGAGGTTAGAGCCCTCCAAAGGCAGGTGCAAGCATTGCAAGAGGAGCTCCGTAGAGGATCAAATGTTGCCACTGGTGACAACAGTGAGGATGACAATGAAGAAGAAGTAATGGGACCGAAAGAGGAATTTGACAACAAAGTTCTGAATCATGGAGAGGAAAGGCTTTCCAGAGCCATTACTAAGTTTGGGAAAAGACCCACAATTGAAGTGGGTGTATTTTTAGGAAATCTGAAACCAGATGAGTTGATCGATTGGATCAATGAACTGGAAGAATACTTTATGTATGAGGATATCAGGGACCCAGATAGGGTTAAGTTTGCAAAGACCAAACTGAAAGGCCATGCCAAAATCTGGTGGCAAGAGGTTCAATTGGAAAGAAATAGAAGAGGAAAAGAGAAGATCACAAGATGGGATCGCATGGTGGACAAATTGAAGAAGCAGGTCATTCTTGTGGACTACGAGCTGGATCTATTTGAAAAGATGCATGTGTTAAAGCAAGGAGAAAGATCAGTCCAAGAATATACAGACGAGTTTTACTGACTCTTGATTAGAGTGGCACATGCAGAAGAAAATAAGGAGAAGGTTGCTTGTTATATCAGTGGGTTGTGACCTAGCATCCAGGAGGAATTAAGTTTTGTAAGAATGAACAACGTTGAAGAGGCGTACCAATTTGCCCTACGAGTTGAAGAGAAGCTGAATAAGAGGTTTGAAGAAAGACAAAGAGGGCACAGTCAAGGAGGAAGGGGAAGCAGTAGATCATCTGGAGGCCGCAATGAAACTCAAAAGAAAAATGAAGATGAGGGTACTAGCAAAAACCAAAGGAATGAGGGTTTTAACCGCTCCCATGATCAAGAGTTTGGAAATCAGAGAGGAAGAGGTAGAGGACGTGGACAAGGAAGAGGAGGCTTTTGTGGTACCTATTTCCATTGCAATGAAGAAGGTCATCATGCCTTTCAATGCCCTCAACGACAAGGAAGGACAGATAGGAGAAATGAGGGCCAAGCTAGGGTTGCTCCTCTAGATGAGGATGCATAATAATCACATTTAGAGGATGCAGAAAGAGGAGAGACCTTGGTAAATGAAAGAGTCCTACTAAGTGGTGATAATGAACTAGGACAATGGAGGAGTTTGTTCGGTACCAGATGCAAGTGTGAGGATAAATGTTGTGATGTGATCATTGATGGTGGTAGCACTGATAACCTAGTATCAGAAGAGATGGTCTCTAAGCTGAAGCTCAAGAGGGAGAAACATCCCCAGCCCTATCGGATTTCTTGGGTAAAAGATGATCATAAGGTCCTGGTAAGTGAACAATGTTTAGTAAAATTCAAAATTGAGAGTTTCCATGATGAAGTTCTATGTGACGTTGTTTCGATGGATGTTTTCCATCTATTGTTGGGTAGACCATGGCAGTTTGATCGACATGCAATACATGATGGACATGCAAACACCTACTCTTTGACAAAGAATGGAGTTTGCCACAAATTGAAGCCCATGAAAAAGGACGGTGAAAAGGTATGTAGCAGTGCTAGGATTTGTCTTGTTGATGGAAGAAAGTTTTTAGATGGCATGAAACATCAGCGTATGTGCTATGCTTTGATTCCTAGGAAAGATAAAGAAGGTAGTAGTGAAATATCACTTGAAGTTTTAGATTTACTAGGTGAGTTTGGAGATATTATCTCTGATAATGTTCCAGATGGATTGCCACCAGTAAGGCAAATTAGTCATCAGATAGAACTGATTCCAGGAGCTAGTTTGCCTAACAAGGCTGCTCACAGGATGACTCCTACTAAAAGAGAGCTGCTAAATAGACAGGTTAAGGAGCTATTGAGGAAGGGCTTGATTCGAGAGAGCCTGAGTCCATGTGCAGTACCTACTTTACTCACACCAAAGAAGGATGGAGAGTGGAGGATGTGCATAGATTCTTGAGCTATAAATAGGATAACCATCAAGTACCAATTTCCTTTGCCAAGGATGGATGATCTTATGGACTACTTAAGTGGAGCTCAATACTTCACAAAGATAGATATGAAGAGTGGCTATCATCATATATGGATTCAAGAAGGAGATGAGTGGAAAACAACCTTCAAGACCAAGGAGGGTCTTTATGAGTGGTTATTCATGCCCTTTGGATTGACGAACACCCCAAGCACCTTCATGCGGCTCATGAATGAGGTACTTAAGAAGTTCTTGGGGAAATTTGTTATTGCCTATTTGGATGATATTTTAATTTTCAACAAGACTTTGGAAGAACATTTACTGCATATTCATAGTGTCCTTGAAAGGCTAAAGGAAGAGAAACTGTTAATTAATCTAAAGAAGTGTGTCTTTGCAAAAAGGGAGTTAGTCTATTTGGGGTTTGTTATATCACCTGAAGGTCTCAAAATGGATCCAGAGAAGGTAAAAGCCATATTGGAATGGCCTACTCCAAGGACTGCTACTGAGGTAAGATCATTTCATGGTCTGGTTAGTCTTTACAGGAAGTTTATTAAGAATTTCAGTGGCATATGTGCACCCCTAACTGATACAATAAGAGGGGATAAAAAAGAGTTCAAATGGACTGCAGCAGCTGTGAGAAGTTTTGAATTGCTGAAGACGAAGGTGACTGAACAGCCTGCGTTGGCACTTCCAGATTTTAGATAATTGTTCTAGGTGGATTTTGATGCTAGAGGTAGCGCTATTGGAGCTGTATTAAGCCAAGAAGGTAAGCCTATTTCATATTTTAGTGAAAAATTGAATGATGCAAAGAAAAAGTATTTTGTTTATGATCAAGAATTATATGCAATAGTTCAGGCCATAAAGAAATGGAGGCATTATTTATTGCCAAAGGAATTTGTTTTGGATACTGATCATCAGGCATTATAGTACCTAAATAGCCAAGGTAAATTGAATTAGAGGCATATGAAGTGGGTAGAATTATTGCAGAGTTATACATTTTTGTTGAAGTATAGAAGTGGAAAATCTAACAGGGTTGCAGATGCACTAAGTAGGAGACAGTCACTGCTTACAGTAATGCAGGTTGAAGTAGTTGGGTTTGATGAACTCAAGAATTTGTACCTTGAGGATCCTGATTTTGCTGAAGCATGGAAAGCTTGTAAAGACCCTGTTGCTGTAGATAGAACCAAGTGGTTAGACTATTTGATTCAGGATGGCATGTTGTTCAAAGGTAGTCAATTGTGCATTCCATGAGGGAAAATCTGATTAAGGAGAAACATAGTGGAGGGATGGCAGGACATTTTGGTCGAGATAAGACCATTGCCATTCTTAGAGAACATTATTTTTGGCCTCAAATTTCACAGGATGTGAAGAAGATCGTACAAAGTTTCTAGGTTTGTCAAGTTGCCAAGGGATTTAGTCACAATACTGGTCTATATCAACCACTGCCTGTTCCATCAAGGCCATGGGAGGACATAAGTATGAATTTTGTTCTTGGATTGCCAAGGACACAAAGGGGTAATGAATCAGTATTCGTGGTAGTTGATCGGTTCTCCAAAATGGTACATTTCATTCCCTGCCACAAAACTCATGATGCTGTCCATATTGCAGACTTGTTTTTCAAAGAGGTGGTAAGACTACATGGTCTTCCAAGGAGCATAGTTTCTGACAGAGATGCTAAATTTGTGGGATATTTCTGGAGGACATTGTGGAAGAAGTTGAGAACAGACCTAAAATTCAGTTCCAAGCATCCCCCACAAACTGATGGCCAAACAGAAGTGGTAAACAAAAGTCTAGGCAATTTGCTGAGATGTTTAGTCAGGGATAAGCCTAAGGGGTGGGATTTGATTCTACCACAGGCAAAGTTTTCTTATAATAACTCTATAAATAGGAGTACTGGAAAATCACCATTCCAAATTGTATATGGGAGTAGCCCAAGGACTGCACCAGAGCTGAGGAAGATAGAACAAGGGAAGAGGACAAGTGCTGAAGCTGAAGAATTTGCTGAACATATCAAGTTTCTACATGAGGAGCTTCAAGCACACATTACCAAGATGAATCAAGAGTATAAAGGTACGGCTGATCAAAGAAGGAGACATAAGGAATTCCAAGTAGGGGATTTAGTCATGGTGCACCTATGAAAAGTAAGATTTCCAGCCGGTACTTACAACAAACTAAAAATGAAGAAATTTGGCCCCTGCAAAATTTTGAAGAAACATGACTCAGGAAATGCATATGAAGTGGAGCTACCAGATGGTATTCACATTTCTCCCATTTTCAACATTGTAGATTTAACAGAGTATCATGATGATGGAGTAGATGATGAGCTGGTGTTAGAGCCATGTCCAATTCCTGCTTCTAAGAAGGAGGAGATAGAAGACATTTTAGATCATCGTGTGGGTAGGAGTACCAGAAATAGGCACTATGAAGAGTATTTGGTCAAATGGAAAGGAAGATCGATCGAGGACTCAACTTGGATTTCAGCAGCTGAGGTTTCCCATTTTCGATTTCCTTTACCATCCATAAAGTGATAGGGTCACTTTTCAATCTACCCTGGGTGTCTAATGCAGGAGCATCGAGAGGTATAAGGGCAATCCTATGTCACCCAAAAAAAATTGTACATAGACTTAGTTCTGTTTCATGTCTTTTCATTTTTGGATACCCATTTGGGTCAAATAAAGGTTCCAACTCTCATGGTTCCACTATCAGTGCGTTTGAAAATTCTAAAAAAAATAAGAGCATGTAATTGGGCCATCATTTTGGTAAACTAGAAGGTGTGAAATAGCCAAATGAAGGTAATCATGATTTAGAGCATTCCAAAAAAAGAATCAGGTCAATAGGCACCACGGTTTGGAAGTTATTGCAATTTTTTGAGTTTTGGAGACCTCCTAAGAATGCTTTGAAGTCAGGTTAGGGGCATTAAATGACCTCAAAAAGGTTCAAAAAATGGGGGATGAGTGAAGCTTGTCCATACGGCTATAGAGCGCTTCAAGAGTTTTCCAAAAATGTAAACGGTTCGTCAATCAGAGCTACGGTTCAAAAGTTATGCCTCCTGGAAGTTCGGTTACCATTTTTGGATTCCTCTAGATTTGCAGCGACTTCTAACGCCCCTTCTGGAGCCTTCTATTTGGTCGGTGGATGCCTACTAGCACTTTCTAGAATGTATTCCTAGTCCTTAACCCTCCGGGGTCTATTTAAGGAGATTTCTGGCATTGTAAAAGGCAGTTCGGAGTGGAGTTTTAGAGGAGGTATTGAGAGGAGAAATTATCTCTAGATTTATGCTATTGTAATCCCTTAGGGCACGTTTTGAAGTTTATTTTCTTTGCACTATTTTTACTAGCTTATTTTCTCAGTTAATATAATTTTCCATTTTCTATTGGTTCCATTCTATTCTTTGCTTTTGTCTCCATCAGGGGGTATCAGAGCGGGTTGTCCTGAGTTTGTAGACAGAGCGCCGATTGTGAGGCAATTTGCACCAGGACTGTGTTGTTGTGGGTATGAGTTAGAAGATACCTCCATGAAGAGAGCATGGCAGAAGGGCCAGAGCTATTAATCCTTAGGAGGTTAGAGCCCTCCAAAGGCAGGTGCAAGCATTGCAAGAGGAGCTCCATAGAGGAGCAAATGTTGTCGCTGGCGACAATAGTGAGGATGATAATGAAGAAGAAGTAATGGGACCAAAAGAGGAATTTGACAGGGAAGTTCTGAATCATGCAGAGGAAAGGCTTTTTAGAGCCATTACTAAGTTTGGGAAAAGACCCACAATTGAAGTGGGTGTATTTTCAGGAAATCTGAAACCAGATGAGTTGATCGATTGGATCAATGAACTGGAAGAATACTTTAAGTATGAGGATATCTGGGATCCAGATAGGGTTAAGTTTACAAAGGCCAAACTAAAAGGCCTGCCAAAATCTGGTGGCAAGAGGTTCAATTGGAAAGAAATAGAAGAGGAAAGGAGAAGATCACAAGATGGGATCGCATGGTGGACAAATTGAGGAAGCAGTTCATTCCTGTGGACTACGAGCTAGATCTATTTAAAAAGATGCATGCGTTAAAGCAAGGAGGAAGATCAGTCCAAGAATATACAAAGGAGTTTTACCGACTCTTGATTAGAGCAGGACATGCAGAAGAAAATAAGGAGAAGGTTGCTCGTTATATCAGTGGCTTGCGACCTAGCATCCAGGAGGAATTAAGTTTGGTAAGAATGACCAGCATTGAAGAGGCATACCAGTTTGCCCTACGAGTTGAAGAGAAGCTGAATAAGAGGTTTGAAGGAAGACAATGAGGGTGTGGTCGAGGAGGAAGGGGAAGCAGTAGATCAACTAGAGGCTGCAATGAAACTCAAAAGAAAAATGAAGATGAGGGTACTAGCAGAAACCAGTGGAATGAGGGTTTCAACCGCTCCCGCGATCAAGACTTTCGAAATTAGAGAGGAAGAGGTAGAGGACATGGACAAGGAAGATGAGGCTCCCATGGTACCTATTTCCATTGCAATGAAGAAGGTCATTGTGCCTTTGAATGCCCTCAATGATAAGGAAGGATAGATAGGAGAAATGAGGGCCAAGCTAGGGTTGCTCATGTGGATGAGGATGCACAATCATCATATTCAGAGGATGCAGAAAGAGGAGAGACCTTGGTAAATGAAGGAATCCTACTAAGTGGTGAGAATGAACTAGGACAGCGGAGGAGTTTGTTCTGTACCAGATGCAAGTGTGACGATAAATGTTGTGATGTGATCATTGATGGTGGTAGCTCTGATAACCTGGTATCAGAAGAGATGGTCTCTAAGCTGAAGCTCAAGAGGGAGAAACATCCCCAACCCTATCGAATTTCTTGGGTAAAGATGATCATAACGTCTTGTTAAGTGACCAATGTTTAGTAAAATTCAAAATTGGGAGTTACCATGATGAAGTTCTATGTGATGTTATTTCGATGGATATTTGCCATCTATTGTTGGGTAGACCATGGTAGTTTGATAGACATGCAATACATGATCGACATGCAAACACCTACTCTCTAAAAAAGGATGGAGTTTGCCACAAATTGAAGCCCATGAAAAAGGATGGTGAAAAGGTATGTAGCAGTGCTAGGATTTGTCTTTTTGATGGAAGAAAGTTTTTAGATGGCATGAAACATCAGCGTATGTGCTATGCTTTGATTCCTAGGAAAGATAAAGAAGGTAGTAGTGAAATACCACTTGAAGTTTCATATTTACTAGGTGAATTTGGAGATATTATCTTTGATAATGTTCCAGATGGATTGCCACTAGTAAGGTAAATCAGTCATCAGATAGATCTGATTCCAAGAGCTAGTTTGCCTAACAAGGCTGCTCACAGGATGACTCCTACTGAAACAGAGGAGCTAAATAGATAGGTTCAGGAGCTGTTGATGAAGGGCTTGATTCGAGAGAGCCTGAGTCCATGTGCAGTACCTATAGTACTCACACCAAAGAAGGATGGAGAGTGGAGGATGTGTAAAGATTCTCGAGCTATAAATAGGATAACCAACAAGTACCGATTTCCTTTGCCAAGGATGGATGATCTTATGGATTGCTTGAGTGTAGCTCAGTACTTCACAAAGATAGATCTAAAGAGTGGCTATCATCAGATATGGATTCAAGAAGGAGATGAGTGGAAAATAGCCTTCAAGAACAAGGAGGGTCTTTATGAGTGGTTAGTCATGCCCTTTGGATTGACGAAAACCCCCAAGCACCATCATGCGGCTCATGAATGAGGTACTTAAGAAGTTCTTGGGAAAATTTTTTATTGTCTATTTGGATGATATTTTAATTTTCGGCAAGACTTTAAAAGAAAGCTTACTACATTTTCGTAGTGTCCTTGAAAGGCTAAGGGAAGAGAAACTATTAATTAATCTAAAGAAGTGTGTCTTTGCAAAAAGGGAGTTAGTCTATTTGGGGTTTGTTATATCACCTAAAGGTCTCAAAATGGATCCAGAGAAGGTAAAAGCCATCTTGGAATAGCCTACTCCAAGGACTATTACTGAGGTAAGATCATTTCATGGTCTGGTTAGTTTTTACAGGGAGTTTATTAAGAATTTCAGTGGCATATGTGCACCTCTAACTGATACAATCAGAGGGGATAGAAAAGTGTTCAAATGGACTGTAGCAGCTACGAGAAGTTTTGAATTGCTAAAGAAGAAAGTGACTGAACAGCCTGTGTTGGCACTTCTAGATTTTAGAAAAGTGTTCCAGGTGGATTGTGATGCTAGTCGTAGCGCTATTGGAGCTATATTAAGCCAAGAAGGTAAGCCTATTGCATATTTTAGTAAAAAAGTGAATGATGCAAAGAAGAATTATTCTTTTTACAATCAAGAATTCTATGCAATAGTTCAAGCGTTAAAGAAATGGAGGCATTATTTATTGCCAAAGGAATTTTTTTTGTATACTAATCATCAAGCATTACAGTACCTAAATAGCCAAGGTAAATTGAATCAGAGGCATATGAAGTGGGTAGAATTCTTACAGAGTTATACATTTGTGTTGAAGCATAGAAGTGGAAAATCTAACAAGGTTGCAGATGCACTAAGTAGGAGACAGTCACTGCTTACAGTAATGCAGGTTGAAGTAGTTGGGTTTGATGAACTCAAGAATTTGTACCCTAAGGATCCTCATTTTGCTAAAGCATGGAAAGCTTGTAAAGAACCTGTTGCAGTAGATAGAACCAAGTGGTTAGACTATTTGATTCAGGATGGCATGTTGTTCAAAGGTAGTCAATTGTGCATTCCAAGGAGTACCATGAGGGAAAATCTAATTAAGGAGAAACATAGTGGAGGGTTCGCAGGACATTTTGGTTGAGATTAGACCATTGCCATTCTTAGAGAACATTATTTTTGGCCTCAAATTTCACAGGATGTGAAGAAGTTCGTACAAAGTTGCCAGGTTTGTCAAGTTGCCAAGGGATTTAGTCACAATACTGGTCTATATCAGCCATTGCCTGTTCCATCAAGGCCATGGGAGGACATAAGTATGGATTTTGTTCTTGGATTGCCAAGGACACAAAGGGGTAATGACTCAGTATTTGTGGTGGTTGATCGGTTCTCCAAAATGGCACATTTTATTCCATGCCACAAAACTCATGATGCTGTCCATATTGCAGACTTGTTTTTCAAAGAGGTGGTAAGACTACATGGTCTTCCAAGGAGCATAGTTTTTGACAATAATGCTAAATTTGTGGGATATTTCTGGAGGACATTGTGGGAGAAGTTGAGAACAGACCTAAAATTCAGTTCCACGCATCACCCACAGACTGATGGCCAAACAAAAGTGGTAAACAGTAGTCTAGGCAATTTGCTGAGATGTTAAGTCGGGGATAAGCCTAAGGGGTGGGATTTGATTCTACCACAGGCAGAGTTTGCTTATAATAACTCTATAAATAGGAGTACTAGAAAATCACCATTCTAAACTGTATATGGGAGTAGCCCAAGGACTGCACCAGTGCTGAGGAAGATAGAACAAGGGGAGAGGACAAGTGCTGAAGCTGAAGAATTTTCTTAACATATCAAGTGTCTACATGAGGAGGTTCAAGCACACATTACCAAGATGAATCAAGAGTATAAAGCTAGGGCTGATCAAAGAAGGAGACATAAGGAATTCCAAGTAGGGGATCTAGTCATGGTGAATTTACAAAAAGAAAGATTTCCAACCGGTACTTAAAACAAACTGAAAATGAAGAAATTTGGCCTCTGCAAAATTTTGAAGAAACATGACTTAGGAAATGCATATGAAGTGGAGCTACCAGATGGTATTCACATTTCTCCCATTTTCAACATTGCAGATTTAATAGAGTATCATGATGATGGTGCCGATGATGAGTTGGTGTTAGAGCCATGTCCAATTCCTGCTTCTAAGAAGGAGGAGATAGAAGACATTTTAGATCATTGTGTGGGTAGGAGTACTAGAAACAGGCAGTATGAAGACTATTTGGTCAAATGGAAAGGATGACCGATCGAGGACTCAACTTGGATTTCAATAGCTGAGGTTTCCCATTTGGGATTTCCTCTACCATCCATAAAGTGATAGGGTCACTTTTCAATCTACCCTGGGTGTCTAATGCAGGAGCATCCAGAGGTATAAGGGCAATCCTGTGTCACCCAAAAAAATTTTTACTTAGACTTAGTTCTGTTTCATGTCTTTTCATTTTTGGATACCCATTTGGGTAAAATAAAGGTTCCAACTCTCACGGTTCCACTATCAGTGCATTTGAAAATCTTGAAAAAAATAGGAGCATGTAATTGGGCCATCATTTTGGTAAACTAGAAGGTGTGAATTGGCCAGATGAAGGTAATCATGATTTAGAGCATTCCAAAAAAAGAATCAATTCAATAGGTCCCATGGTTTGGAAGTTATTGCAATTTTTTGGGTTTTGGAGACCTCCTAAGAATGCTTTGAAGTCAAGTTAGGGGCATTAAATGACCTTGAAAAGGGTCAAAAAATGGGGGACATGCAAAGCTTGTCCATAGGTCTATAGAGAACTTTGAGAGCTTTCTACAAATATAAACAGTTTGTCAATCGGAGCTACGGATCAAAAGTTATGCCTCCCGGAAGTTCAGTTACCATTTTTGGATTCCTTTAGATTTGCACCAACTTCTAACACACCTTCTGGAGCCTTCTATTTGGTCGGTGGATACCTACTAGCACTTTCTAGAATGTATTCCTAGTCCTTAACCCTCCAGGGTCTATTTAAGGAGATTTCTGGCATTGTAAAAGGCAGTTCAGAGTGGAGTTTGAGAGGAGGTACTGAGAGGAGAAATTATCTCTAGATTTATGCTATTGTAAGCCCTTAGGGCACATTTTGAAGTTTATTTTCTTTGCACTATTTTTACTAACTTAATTTATTAGTTAATATAATTTTCCCTTTTCTGTTGGTTCCATTCTATTCTTGGCTTGGGTCTCCATCAGGGGGTATCAGAGCGGGTTGTCCTGAGTTTGTAGACAGAGCGCCGACTGTGAGGCAGTTTGCACCAGGACTATGTTGTTGTGGGTTTGAGTTAGAAGATGCCTCCACAAAGAGAGCATAGCAGAAGGGCTAGAGCTATTAATCTTGAGGAGGTTAGAGCCCTCCAAAGGCAGGTGCAAGCATTGCAATAGGAGCTCCGTAGAGGAGCAAATGTTGCCGCTAGTGACAACGGTGAGGATGACAATGAAGAAGAAGTAATGGAACCAAAAGAGGAATTTGATGGGGAAGTCTTGAATCCTGTAGAGGAAAGGCTTTTTAGAGCCATTACTAAGTTTGGGAAAAGACCCACAATTGAAGTGGGTGTATTTTAAGGAAATCTGAAACTAGATGAGTTGATCGATTGGATCAATGAACTAGAAGAATACTTTGAGTATGAGGATATCAAGGACCTAGATAGGGTTAAGTTTGCAAAGGCCAAATTGAAAGGCCATGCAAAAATTTGGTGTCAAGAGGTTCAATTGGAATGAAATAGAAGAGGAAAGGAGAAGATCACAAGATGGGATCGCATGGTGGACAAATTCAAGAAGCAGTTCATTCCTATGGACTACGAGCTGGATCTATTTAAAAAGATGCATGTGTTAAAGCAAGGAGGAAGATTAGTCCAAGAATATACAGAGGAGTTTTACTGACTCTTGATTAGAGTGGGACATGCAGAAGCAAATAAGGAGAAGGTTGATCATTATATCAGTGGGTTGCGACCTAGCATCCAGGAGGAATTAAGTTTTGTAAGAATGACCAGCGGTTAAGAGGCATACTAGTTTGCCCTACGAGTTGAACAGAAGCTAAATAAGAGGTTTGAAGGAAGACAAAGAGGGCACGGTCAAGGAGGAAGGGGAAGCAGTAGATCATCTGGAGGCCGCAGTGAAACTCAAAAGAAAAATGAAGATGAGGGTACTAGCAGAAACCAAACGAATGAGGGTTTCAACCGCTCCCACGATCAAGACTTTGGAAATCAGATAGGGAGAGGTAGAGGACGTGGACAAGGAAGAGGAGGCTTCCACGGTACCTATTTCCATTGCAATGAAGAAGGTCATTGTGCCTTTGAATGCCCTCAATGACAAGGAAGGACAGATAGGAGAAATGAGGGCCAAGCTAGGGTTGCTCATGTGGATGAGGATGCACAATCATCACATTTAGAGGATGCAGAAAGATGAGAGACCTTGGTAAATGAAAGAGTCCTACTAAGTGGTGAGAATGAACTAGGACAACGGAGGAGTTTGTTCCATACCAGATGCAAGTGTGAGGATAAATATTGTGATGTGATCATTGATGGTGGTAGCACTGATAACCTAGTATCAGAAGAGATGGTCTCTAAGCTGAAGCTCAAGAGGGAGAAACATCCCAAGCCCTATTGGATTTCTTGAGTAAAAGATGATCATAAGGTCCTGGTAAGTGAACAATGTTTAGTAGAATTCAAAATTTGGAGTTACCATGATGAAGTTCTATGTGATGTTATTTCGATGGATGTTTGACATCTATTGTTGGGTAGACCATGGCAGTTTGATAGACATGAAATACATGATGGACATGCAAACACCTACTCTTTAACAAAGGATGGAGTTCACCACAAATTGAAGCCCATGAAAAAGGACGGTGAAAAGGTATGTAGCAGTGCTAGGATTTGTCTTGTTGATGGAAGAAAGTTTTTAGATGGCATGAAACATCAGCGTATGTGCTATGCTTTTATTCCTAGAAAAGATAAAGAAGGTAGTAGTGAAATACCACTTGAAGTTTCAGATTTACTAGGTGAATTTGGAGATATTATCTTTGATAATGTTCTAGATGGATTCCCACTAGTAAGGCAAATCAATCATCAGATAGATCTGATTCCAGGAGCTAGTTTTCCTAACAAGGCTGCTCACAGGATGACTCCTACTGAAACAGAGGAGCTAAATAGACAGGTTCAGGAGCTATTGATGAAGGGCTTGATTCGAGAGAGCCTGAGTCCATGTGCAGTACCTACAGTACTCGCACCAAAGAAGGATGGAGAGTGGAGGATGTGTACAGATTCTCGAGCTATAAAATGGATAACCATCAAGTACCAATTTCCTTTACCACGGATGGATGATCTTATGGACTGCTTGAGTGGAGCTCAGTACTTCACAAAGATAGATCTGAAGAATGGCTATCATCAGATACGGATTCGAGAAGGAGATGAGTGGAAAAAAGCCTTCAAGACCAAGGAGGGTCTTTATGAGTGGCTAGTCATGCCCTTTGGATTGATGAACACCCCAAGCACCTTCATCCGGCTCATGAATGAGGTACTTAAGAAGTTCTTGGGAATATTTTTTATTGTCTATTTGGATGATATTTTTGTTTTCAGCAAGACTTTGGAAGAACATTTACTACATATTCGTAGTGTCCTTGAAAGGCTAAGGGAAGAGAAACTGTTAATTAATCTAAAGAAGTGTGTCTTTGCAAAAAGGGAGTTAGTCTATTTGGGGTTTGTTATATCACCTGAAGGACTCAAAATGGATCCAGAGAAGGTAAAAGCCATCTTGGAATGGCCTACTCCAAGGACTACTACTGAGGTAAGATCATTTCATGGTCTGGTTAGTTTTTACAGGAAGTTTAGTAAGAATTTCAGTGGCATATGTGCACCCCTAACTGATAAAATAAGAGGGGATAGAAAAAAGTTCAAATGGACTGCAGCAGCTGCGAGAAGTTTAGAATTGCTGAAGAAGAAGGTGACTGAACAACCTGTGTTGGCAGTTCCAGATTTTAGAAAAGTGTTCTAGGTGGATTGTGATGCTAGTGGTAGCGCTATTGGAGCTGTATTAAGCCAAGAAGGTAAGCCTATTGCATATTTTAGTGAAAAATTGAATGATGCAAAGAAGAAGTATTCTGTTTATGATCAAGAATTCTATGCAATAGTTCAGGCCTTAAAGAAATGGAGGCATTATTTATTGCCAAAGGAATTTGTTTTGTATACTGATCATCAGGCATTACAGTACCTAAATAGCCCAGGTAAATTGAATCAGAGGCATATGAAGTGGGTAGAATTCTTGCAGAGTTATACATTTGAGTTGAACCATAGAAGTGGAAAATCTAACAGGGTTGTAGATGCACTAAGTAGGAGACAGTCACTGCTTACAGTAATGCAGGTTTAAGTAGTTGGGTTTGATGAACTCAAGAATTTGTACCCTGAGGATCCTAATTTTTCTGAATCATGGAAAGGTTGTAAAGAACCTGTTGCTGTAGATAGAACCAAGTGGTTAGACTATTTGATTCAAGATGGCATGTTGTTCAAAGGTAGTCAATTGTGCATTCCAAGGAGTTCCATGAGGAAAAATCTGATTAAGTAGAAACACAGTGGAGGGATGGCAGGACATTTTGGTCGAGATAAGACCATTGCCATTCTTAGAGAACATTATTTTTTGCCTCAAATTTCACAGGATGTGAAGAAGTTCATACAAAGTTGCTAGGTTTGTCAAGGTGCCAAGGGATTTAGTCACAATACTGGTCTATATCAGCCATTTCCTGTTCCATCAAGGCCATGGGAGGACATAAGTATGGATTTTGTTCTTGGATTGCACAAAACTCATGATTATGTCCATATTGCAGACTTGTTTTTCAAAGAGGTGGTAAGACTACATGGTCTTCCAAGGAGCATAATTTCTGACAAAGATGCTAAATTTGTGGGATATTTCTGGAGGACATTGTGGAAGAAGTTGAGAACATACCTAAAATTTAGTTCCACGCATCACCCACAGACTGATGGCCAAACAGAAGTGGTAAACAGAAGTCTAGGCAATTTACTGAGATGTTTAGTTGGGGATAAGCCTAAGGGGTGGGATTTGATTCTA
The DNA here is from genome assembly GCA_028749045.1 of Cupressus sempervirens. Classification (NCBI taxonomy): domain Eukaryota; kingdom Viridiplantae; phylum Streptophyta; class Pinopsida; order Cupressales; family Cupressaceae; genus Cupressus; species Cupressus sempervirens. Next base: position 274,591,767 of record CM053786.1, on the reverse strand, counting down.
CCATAGGCAGAGTTTGCTTATAATAACTCTATAAATAGGAGTACTAGAAAATCACCATTCCAAATTGTATATGGGAGTAGCCCAAGGACTGCACCATAGCTGAGGAAGATAGAACAAGGGGAGAGGACAAGTGCTGAAGCTGAAGAGTTTGCTGAACATATCAAGCATCTACATGAGGAGGTTCAAGCACACATTACCAAGATGAATGAAGAGTATAAAGCTAGGGCTGATCAAAGAAGGAGACATAAGGAATTCCAAGTAGGGGATCTAGTCATGGTGCACTTACGAAAAGAAAGATTTCCAGCCAGTACTTACAACAAACTGAAAATGAAGAAATTTGGCCCCTGCAAAATTTTGAAGAAACATGACTCAAGAAATGCATATGAAGTGGAGCTACCAGATGGTATTCACATTTCTCCCATTTTCAACATTGCAGATTTAATAGAGTATCATGATGATGGTGCAGATGATGAGCTAGTGTTAGAGCCATGTCCAATTCCTGCTTCTAAGAAGGAGGAGATAGAAGACTTTTTAGATCATCGTGTGGGTAGGAATACTAGAAACAGGCAGTATGAAGAGTATTTAGTCAAATGGAAAGGACGATCAATCAAGGACTCAACTTGGATATCAGTAGCTGAGGTTTCCCATTTGGGATTTCCTCTACCATCCATAAAGTGACAGGATCACTTTTCAATCTACCCTAGGTGTCTGATGCAGGAGCATCCAGAGGTATAAGGGCAATCCTGTGTCACCCAAAAAAAATTGTACTCAGACTTAGTTCTGTTTCATGTCTTTTCATTTTTGGATACCCATTTGGGTCAAATAAAGGTTCCAATTCTCATGGTTCCACTATCAATGCATTTGAAAATCTCAGAAAAAATAGGAGCATGTAATTGGGCCATCATTTTGGTAAACTAGAAGGTGTGAATTTTCCAGATGAAGGTAATCATGATTTAGAGCATTCCAGAAAAAGAATCAAGTCAATAGGCCCCACATTTTGGAAGTTATTGCAATTTTTCAAGTTTTGGAGACCTCCTAAGAAAGCTTCGAAGTCAGGTAAGGGGCATTAAATGACCTTGAAAAGGGTCAAAAAATAGGGGATGAGTGGAGCTTTTCCATAGGGCTATAAATCATTTTGAGAGCTTTCTGGAAATGTAAACGGTTCATCAATCGGAGCTATGGTTCAAAAGTTATGCTTCCCGGAAGTTCGGTTACCATTTTTGGATTCCTCTAGATTTGCACCGACATCTAACAGACCTTCTGGAGCCTTCTATTTGGTCGGTGGATGCCTACTAGCACTTTCTAGAATGTATTCCTAGTCCTTAACCCTCCAGGGTCTATTTAAGGAGATTTCTGGCATTGTAAAAGGCAGTTTGGAGTGGAGTTTGAGAGGAGGTACTGAGAGGAGAAATTATCTCTAGATTTATGCTATTGTAAGCCCTTAGGGCACGTTTTGAAGTTTATTTTTTCTATACTGTTTGTACTAGCTTATTTTCTCAGTTAATATAATTTTCCCTTTTCTGTTGGTTCCATTCTGTTCTTGGCTTGTGTCTCCATCAGGGGGGATAAGGAGGAGAAAGTATGCAAGTTCATGTGAATTTCTATCCTTGAAAGGGTATATATATTGTTTGTTTTTACATTATGAAATCTCCTTCTTGGTAGTCCACATTCACCCCTAATTTATGGGTTTGATGTGAACCTAATTGTGTAAGCCATGGAAGGGTGTTCTTATGTTGTGTGTCAAGATGTGAGATTTGATTTGGATATCACCTAGTCAATTCTAATAACCCCAATGGGTTATAACTTTGTCAAACACAAAGTCTTCTCTAATTCACTTGTTTGACATTTCATCAAAAAATTTACAAGCAAGAGATATATTGCATATATAAATTCTAATTGCTTCCAAAATGCCAAACTTTAATAAATATGCTTAAAATGAACACACCAAACATCTAAGAAAGAATATGCAATTGTTTTTCTATAACACTGATTACAAATAGGAAAATTTACATCTACATTAATAAGATATTAGGGAAACAAATTCTGATATGAATCAAATTACAATAGATTTTACAAACCCTACCAATGCCGTAAATATCTACTCTCAAACAATGCAAAATGTTGTAGATAAAAACCTAGAATTGCTCCAAAAATATGAATTTTCCTGGAGGAAGTCATTGTAGTAATGAAAGTATAGTAGAGGTATTGTAGTAGCATCATTGTAGTATTAGTATGATAGAAAAGTTACTATAGCAAGTTACTATAGCGATGGCGCTGTAGCAGTGCCATTATAGAAACAATACTATAGTGGAGTTCCTGTAGGAATATCCAACTTATTATGTCTCCATAAATCTGGCCCTAGGCCACAAATTTGACATAATGAAAAGACTAATTTTTCTTCTCCAATAGTTGCAACCCTTCAGAAGATAGTTCACCACCTCGGTTATATAAATGAATAGGAGTGTTTGTTCCTAATGATCAATGTAACAACTGCAAAAACCCTTGGCTCCACAGGTTATCTAGAAGAGTAGATGACAAAACATTTGATGCTCAACAATTAGGCTGCCCTTCCTATTTATTCTTTTCCTCCAATAGATGGACGTACTTCTAGGGGAAATAAAGTAATATTTAATTCCTCCTTCTAGAAGATTCTTTTAATTTATCTAAATAACTGTAGTCACTTTTAATTAAATTAATTAAAGATAAAGTCACCTTTTAATTTTAATTTATTTAAAGACTTCATAAGAAATTAATTTAATCAATTTCTCCTTATTTTTCCACTTAGCCTTCAGAGAATGTAAAGGCTAAGAACTCCACTAAGAGGCTAAAAAGATGGGGACATTACATTGGTTACAATTTCTCCTAGCTCAATGGGTGGCATTTTGAGGGCTAGGTTGGGAGGTGAGCTCTCCATGGTGTTTTGTAGATTTCTTGGATAGGTCCTCATGAAGAAGCAACCCAGTTTTTGGGGCACTGATGGTGTTCTTGATGTCATTGTATTGGAGGTTTTTGTATTGTAATACCACCTATTGTATTATACATTAATGTTGAAAATTAATATTAAAGGAGTGGATTAAATTTCGTAACTCCAATATTGATAACATAAATGCATTTATTGTATGAAATAAACAAGTTATGTGATCAACTATTATTGGATTGAAAATCATGTCATACTTTCAAGTTTATTGTTTTACAAAAAAATTCAAGTTGAACACTCTCTATTTCCTTCATGAAATCCTAGATTCAATTTATTCTAATAAAAAAATCATGTTATAGGATGTCAATGTATGAATTATTTAATCTATAGATGGAATAATTCATCCTTAAGATCATGAGATATAACCAATGCTTGATTAAGAAACATTAATCCTATATGCAACTAAATAACTTAACTAGTTTATATTTTGATAAATCAATGAATTATACCATATGATGCAATATATGTAAAATACCTAAAATCACTCCAAACTTGGATATAAAATTAATATCAATATTGTATATACAAACCCACTCAATAAAATGAAAAAAATATTAATACACTATGCCACTATAAAACTCCTAGGAAGGAAACACCTTGTAAAAAGGAGAAAAAAAATAAAACAACCCCCTATATTTGAGCCAAAAAGGCTCTCTGGAATTTGTATGGGAAAGTTTTTTTTCCCAATATTATGATAGAGAATATTCTCTATAGGTTCTCTTTAAATAAGTTAATTTATAAAAAAATTAAATAAATAAAGAATCAATATACAAAATATCTATTTTTGGAAACCACCTCTCCCCACTAAATGGTCCCCACCTATAAAACTTTACATTGACTAACCATCCCATTCATTTTCCCTTATCTCTCACTATCATGCGTACTTGATCACAAGTCTAGTATGTTGACTTGGGATGAGAAAGATATGTTATTTAGAAAAAAGGGAGAAGCATCCAATCTTTCCTAAACCTTGTCCCTTGTTCTTTAAGGGTCCATTTGGTTCATGGAATTTAAAAAACCAAAATTTCTACAAACCTTGGTTTAGCCAAATCAAGGTTTTGCAAATCTTCATTCCAATTTTTGGGATTTTACTTGAACCATTTTTTTCATTTGGAAGATGCATGTGAAGGTACATTTTTATGCATAAGCTTGGAGTTGAAGGAAAATTTCAAAAATTAGTCCAGTCTATTGTCTTTACACTCCTTAAAGAACATAACTAGGTTTTGATTTTCAATTCCTACTTACTAGTAGGAAGTTAGAAAACCTAGTTTTGAGGCAATATTGGAAGTTTGATATGCTAATTCCATTTTGTCAATTTTGAAACAAACGCAAAACATTTCAAATCTAGATTTTGAAAAAGTTAATTCCTTTCTTGACTCTAAATGTAATCCTTTCTTTGAATGAACCCATGTGTATCATTTGGGGGGCTACCTTGGGCATTAAAAATATAGTCCTAAGCTAGTGTGCCAGGCTTTTGAGACTGCCTTATGACCTTAGGAAAGGTGAATACAAGGTTGCTTTGGTTAGACATAGGAGTAGGTAAGGTTATAATCAAGGAGTTGCGAGATGATTAGGGGGTAAGTAGAGTTAGTTAGTGTGAATAAAGTTAGGAAGTAGATGATTAGTTATTTAGGATTAAATAAGTGATGTTTAGTATTAATTAAGTAGGAGTGGTTAAGAGTTAGTAAAGGTAGAATTTTAAATGAATTTTAAATAGGTTGTATATAGGAGATAGTTAGGACTTAATTAATTGATTTTAGATGTGGTATTAAATATTTTTGGTGGGACACTAAAATTTGAATTTTATATTTAAAATTTGTTATTTTTTAGAAAGTTTGTAAAATAATTGTGGGATATTAGTCTATAGATGTAATATTAGAGTTAAATATAGATAGTGATATTGTGAGGTAAACTAATATTTTTCCATATATGGGTATATGTATAAATAGATTTAACATAATGAACGAATATTAAAATTATATTATTTCGATTAAATATTTAATTAGTTATAAATTTAATGATTATTAATGTTGGGTTCTAAGGTGTCATCAGGTTGTAAGTGTTCATGTAATGTTCAAAGGTGTTGTAAGTCAAGTTGACTAGACATATTGATTTACTTAATCGTGACATGGATAGAATACATTTAAGAGATAGCTTTACAACAATGGAAGTGATCAAGTTTTTATAATCGATCATGATAGTGATTTGTTCCCAGGTGCGTAATTTTAATTTATAGAGATGCTCATAGTCTTACAAAGATACACTAAAAACAAAAATCATTATAAAATAGAACCAAGATTTGAGCTTAAATAATTAGAAAACTTGTTCTGATTGAGATATATTAGAAAAAACACTAGACATAGAATAGTTTCCTATTGAACCTGTATAAGCTCCTCACCAAAGTTATTTTCATTATATTTATAAACTATAAATATGTAAAACACACTAAATATAGTCCAAATCTCTATATAATATAGATTGTGTAAATATATTATTTATTATAATTCTTAAATAATTAATACAAAATAAAAATCAAATAGTTACAAATTAGAATAGAATGAATCTTACTTTAATTACTAATAATATAAATTTGAGAGACAAAAGTAAATGGCCAAAATGATCTTTTACTTTTGGTGGGTAATGGCAAAAATGATCTTCCAATTCTAGTGGTCAAGGAATTTTGAGGTTTAATGTAGGAAAAATAGTATCTTAGCTTCCCACATTGAAGGATTTAGCAACTATTATTTTCATGCACAAGGATTGAGTATTAGCTAATATTTTAGCTTTGTGCTCGTGGATTGAAGGGTTTTGGATGGAAGGAAAGTAGGAAAGAAGATTTTCCAAAAAAGAGAAGGATTTCTAGTAGATATTTTACTCAACCTTCATTCCAATTTGTTCCCTACAAAAATTTAGTTCAAATTTCATTCTGCGATCAAACCTATTCCCAACAAGATTTTATTCAATGTAGTGAACATGATCTATTTTTTTCTCAAGCACTATTATTTTGTTCCTTTTTATTTCTCAAAATGTTATTGATCTTAGATTAAATGGTTTTATTTATTACAACAAAATTGATGCCTAGGTGAGCTATACTGTGGAATTTCTTTTTGTTTGTGAGTCATTTCTTATGCAATTATTTGTATTTTTTCATGTTATTCTTTTATTGATTTCAACATATTGTGTATGATCATGTATTATGATTACTCCATCTATCATTTTGGAGCAATTAACAACCAATAACTTACCTTTGAAAGAATCATTAAATATAGCTTTGGGAGACTAGTAATTTAAGTGATATGCATCACTTTTTGGTTATTAATCATGGTAGTATAAATTTTGGGGATAACCTAAATTCTTGTATAACCTCTAACCAACTCTCCATTTCATAAGAAATTAGATTATATACAAGTTTGAGTCAATGCAATGAAATAGATTAAGTTAAAAGCATCAACAATCCAAATCCAATGACTAGTCATTCAGATCGTCTTAAGATGACAATTTTTTTTTTGTCAAATTCAATATAACTAAAAAAATAGCAAAAAACATTTGTTAAGCCCTTCACTTAACATAATTTCCTTTCAATTTTTGAATTCCCAATCTTGATTAAAAAATATGTCCTTTTACTGGGCTCAATCCTACATCAACAATATGTTTTAAATTTGTCTCTTTTTGGAAGTGATGTGGATCATCCTACTTCAACCTAACTCATAGGGTACTCACTAACCCAAAAACCATACAAGATTCTTAGTTTTATGGAATTAAGTCATCTAAAAAAATTAACATCCCTATTCTATTGGGAAAACATTATTAGGATCCACTCTTAATCTAAGGTTCTACTCACACAAGCATCCTTCTATTGTCAAAGAGATGTCTTTCCCATATGTCATCTCATGGAGTGTCATGATTGTAGGATATGAATAAAATGGGTTATTTAAAAATACCATCAAGGTATTTAAGGAAATGAGTTTGGCAGGTTTAAAGCTAAACTCTACAACTATTTCCAACATCCTCCCATCCTATGCCAAAATTGGAGATTTGAAACTTGGCATGGACATCAACCAAAATGTTTTCTTATTTATTAACATGTACTTATGGAAGATGGACAAAAATACTTCAATGAAATGAATGAGTCTCACTACATTATGCCAACCATTGATCATTATATGTGCATGACTAACTTTCTAGGTCATTTTGGCTATCCTAAGGAAACTCTTAACTTTATCATCAAATTGCCAATTAGAATCAAGATGGTTATGTGAACATGTTTGCTTTTGGTGGTCCTAGAGGAAAATATGCATATTACTTACAAGCCTATGATGAAATGATGATCAGAATCAAAAGCAAGTTCTACTTCCATATGCAATATTTTTTTGTTTAATGATTTACAATATCATTGTTATGAATGCACTTCATTATAATAATTCTTTCAAATGTAATCTTACTAATTTCTTTGCTTGATTTCTTCCTTTCAAAAATGATAGAAAGTGTCAAGCTATTAAGTTTTTATATTTTGGGGCTGGCTTTTAGATTTTCTAGATATATAGACTATAGTAATATCAATCAAAATTAACTAGCTTACACTAGTTTTAACTTTTTACTCAATTCATCCTATTGTATTTGCTTCTATGCACTTGATGTAATTTATTAAATAGATTTTTATCTATATTTTAATGTTCACACATATTTGTTTTAAGTTGACAAATAAATTATCTCCTTTGAATTTATAACTCATTACAATCCTTGTTTATACATAGAACATTTTCTCTTCTTTCTTCTTCTAGACATTGATTTGTAACACTCTTTTCAAACTATTACTTCAAGGAAAGAAATATTAGTATTATTGCAAATGCAAAACCATCCTGATTCCTATCCCATCCTTGTGCAATTACTTTTTATCACCCATGTGTCTCACACTTTGTGGGGTTAATGCTTGGAAATAATTATGACTTAAGATGTAATGGGTCCTTTCCTCCAAAGTTTTGAACACTTGTCACATTATATCCAATAATGGTGGATAGTGGCATGAATTTCATTGTTGTTCACTATAGACTATTTGTAATCTCAAAAGGTGATTCTATCACTCAAATCCACTTTTGTGAGCCTGTAATCACAAACATTCTACCATGTGGAAGTACCCTTCAAACTTGGAATCTAGTCAAAAGGACCATGGGGACATCTAGGGGTACTCGCATTAGCATAAATCTTTTAATTTTAGGCTTTGATTCGATGCCCATCCAAAGTTATGGAGGACTGTTGCTTCTTTCCTAATTAATTTTGCCCATCACATTGAGATGTTTGGATAGGGTTTCATGCATATCTCACATGAACTATAAAAAATTGATTTGAGGCCAATTGTAAACTAAAATAAACTCCCTTACCTCTCATTTGAACTAGTTTTGAATTTTTCCTATGGTTACATTTGGACATAAGGGGTTTTGAACTTGGGTAAACTAGTTTTTGTACCAATAATGACCTCTTGCAGAATGTGGTAAGATTTCTCCCTCAATTCTCCACCTTTACAAACTGTGATAAGATAGGAGTTTTATTTATTTCAATCTCTTTTACTTTTCCTTGTCTAGAATTCTCAATATAATATGCTTCTAAATATGCACTTATGACATAGGCAAAGGGTGAATAACTAGGGCCAAAGGTTCACCTAGCTATGCAAACCACCCTACAAGAGTTAACACAATAGAAGCAAACACAAGGAACATCAACCAAAGAAGGAAGAAGAGAGAAATATTTTTATTGATTACTCAAAATATTCTCATACATTCCCAACTATAAGACCTTCTAGATTATGGCTAATTACAAATTATATATTAACTTTCAATGATCCAGCCACAAATTCACACTTTTAGTTCTACTCTCTAATCCTCTTCTCTAAAACTTACCTATCTCTAAGCCTAGACACTCTATATATACTTGGAAAAATAGCTTACAGAAGATTTTAGAACATAAAAAAGTCATAAGTCAGCCCATAATAGATATCAACTATCTATACCAAAATTAAATGCAAGCAAAGTCGGCCCGAACTGGAACCAGACATAGATAACTTAGCAAATGCAGACTTCACACAAACTAGAACTCAGCATCTACACAAGCTCAACATTCAAAGGAATCACTTGGCAGAAAATTCAAACTTGACACCCAAAGGATCACTTAACACCAATAAAAACTTGGCACCCAAAGGATCACTCGACACCAATAGAAACTTGGCACCCAAAGGATCACTCGACACCAACAAGAACTCGGCACCCAAAGGATCACTCGACACCAACAGGAACTTGACACCCAAAGGATCACTTGGCACCAATAGGAACTTGGCACCCAAAGGATCACTTGGCATCAAGAGGAAATCAATAACCAAAGCATCACTCGACACCTAAAGGATCACTTGGCACCAATAGGAACTCAGCACCCAAAGGATCACTCAACACCAACAGGCACTCATCACCCAAAGGATCACTTGACACCAATAGGCAAAAATAATATAGGATTACAAGGAAACCTAGGATGCTCCTACATCAAATGACCAAGGTTGGAGAAATGATTCTCTTGAATCATTGAGATGTCACAAATTGAGCTGAATCTAACTCAGATTGAGAAATCCATCATGCATATTCAATAGGCCTTTCCTTCCACTTCACCAAATATTCATAATAATCTTTTTCTCTTGTGCTCTTGCCAACTCTCTGATCCAATATCTATTCAACTTCTTCTATTTTCTTCTTGGGATAATCTTCAGATGCAACAACTTCATCCTTTGACTCATGATACTTATACAAATCAGCAATATTGAATATAGGAGATATATCCATGTCATTAGGTAACTCAACTTCATAAGAATTACCACTATTAAAATTCTTCAAGATCTTACAAAGTCCAAATTTCATCTTTAGCTTACTATATGTTCCAACTTGGAATCTTCCTTTCTTCAAATGAACCATCACCAACTTGAAAATCATGGTGTCTTTTAGACTGATCAACATTCTCCTTATACTTCTAATTACTTTGTTCCAACCTCAACTTCACTTCCTTATGCAAAGACTCCATAAAATCAGCAAACTCTTCTCCTGTAGTGCTTCTCTTTTCTTCACCAGAAACATCTCTAAAATCTGATATACCTCTAGGATGCATTCTATTAACAATCTCAAAAGGTGTCTTCCCTGTACTCCTATTCATAGAATTATTATATGCAAATTCAGCCTATGCCAATACCATCTCCCAATTACTTGGCTTATTTCCAACTAAACATCGTAGAAAATTACCCAAGCTTCTACTCATAAACTCTGTCTATCCATCTACCTATGGATGTAATGTGGAACTGAACTTCAACTCGGTACCCATCTTCTTCCACAAATTCTTCCAAAAATAACAAACAAACTTACTATCTCTATAAAAATAAATACTTCTTGGTAATCCATGCAATCTCACAATCTCTTTGAAGAAAAGTTCACCAACATCCTTAGCATCTAATGTCTTCTTACACAGTATGAAATGAGCCATCTTACAAAATCTATCCACTACAACAAATATGGAATCATGCCCTTTCACTATCTTAGGCAATCCAAGAACAAAGTCCATACTGATGTCTATCCAAGGTTTCTCGGGAACAATAATAAATATATACAAACTAGTATTTTGACTCAACCCTTTTGCAACTTGACAAACTCCACAACTCTTTACAAATTTTTGAATATCCTTATATATTTGTGGCCAATAATACTTTTGTTTTAGGAAATTCAATGCCCTATCAATTCCAAAATGTCTAGGCAATCCACCACTATACTTTTTCTTAATCAGTTTCAACCTCATAGAACTTCTAGGAATACACAACTGAATGCCTTTGACCAACATACCTTCTTGAATGAAATATTCATCATACTTACTTATGTGATCTATTAGATTTGGTGCTTTGCACTCTTTCCATGCCTCTGAAAAATTAGGATCAACATCATACAACTCTTTTATTTCATCAAAACCAAGAACTTCAACCTTCATTTAAGTCAACAAAGAATGTCTTCTACTCAATGCATCAACAACTTTATTAGTAACTCCACTCTTATGCTTAATGACAAATGTAAAACTCTACAAATACTCAACCCACTTCATATGTCTTTGATTCAATTTATGTTGACTTCCCAAGTATTATAAAGCTTTATGATCAGTATACAACACAAACTCCTTCAAATAAGTTCTCCACTTCTTCAATGCTTGGACAATAGCATAAAATTATTGATCATACACAGAATACTTCCTTTTACCATCATTCAACTTTTCAATAATGAAAGAAATAGACTTACCTTCTTGACTTAATACAACTCCTATTGCATTACCAGTTGCATCACATTCAACTTGAAATACTTTGTTAAAATCAGGTAAAGCCAATATAGGTAATTCAACAACCTTTTGTTTCAAAGTCTCAAAACTCTTATCAGCTCCATGTGTCCACTTCAATTACTTTTTATCTCCCCTTATTGTTTGAATCATAGCATTACAAACAACACTAAAATTATTTATAAACTTTCTATAAAAACTAGCCAAACCTTGAAAAGATCTTACCTTACCCACATTCTTATGTGTAGGCTATTCCAAAATTGCTCTAACCTTCTTAGGATCCATCTTCAATCCATCAGCTGAAATAAAAAATCCCAAATACACAATCTCCTCTTGCATAAAAGAATACTTTTTCAAATTAATCAACAACTTTTCCTCTTTCAACCTCTACAATACTTGTCTAATATGCTCAAGCTGTTCTTCCTTAGTCTTACTAAATATTAGAATGTCATCCAAATAAAAAATCACAAACTTACCCAAAAACCTTTTTAGAACTTCATTCATCAACCTCATGAAAGTACTAGGTGCATTAGTCAAACCAAAAGTCATAATCAACCATTCATACAAACCATCCTTTGTCTTGAATGCAGTCTTCTATTCATCACCTTCTCTAATTTTGATCTGATGATAGCCACTCTTCAAATCAATATTGGTAAAATACTTTGCTCCACTCAAACAATCCATTATGTCATCCATCCTCTACATAGGAAACCCATATTTCATTGTTATCTTGTTAATGGCTCTGGAATTAGTACATATTATCTATTCTCCATTCTTTTTGGGTGCTAATGCAGTAGCTACAACACATGGACTCAAGCTTTCTCTAATCAAACCTTTTTGCAAAAACTAATGCATTTGTCTATTAAGTTCTTCATTCTCTATAGGTGTCAATCTATATGGTTCTTTATTTGGCAAACTAGCTCTAGGAATCAAATCCATACAATGACTTATACTTCTTACTAGAGGTAAACCATTAGGAATATCATCAACAATAATGTCTTTATACTCATTCAACAATTCTATAATTTCTACTAGTACTTGGCTATCATTATCTACTATCACTTGGTCATTACTAGCTTCTGCTACTCAATCATTACTACCAACACTCGGTCCTCTAGGAACTATGGAAAAACATACTTGATTTCTTTTCATTTCCTTTTCAAATTGCTTCCCATTAACCATGCAAACTTTTATTGCAATGCAACTGACCTCATTTGGACTTTCAATCAAAGGCAACAATATTTGTTTCTTCCCATTTACCCAAAGAGTATATTGATTCAATCTTCCATCATGTATGACATATCTATCATATTGCTAAGGTCTACCCAAAAAAATATGACAACAATCCATAGGCATAATATAACTGAAATTTTTATCAAAGTAATGCCCAATCTTAAACTTCACAAGGCATTTTTCACATACCAATATCCTATGCTCATCCTCGATCCATGAAACATGATAAGTTTTGGGATATTTCAGCCTCTGCAACTGCAACTTGCTAACTAGATCTTTTGATACCAAATTTGTAGAACTATCAGTGTCAATGATCACTTTGCAGCATTTTCTAGCCATCTTACATCTTGTCTTGAAAAGACGTCTCCTTAAAACATGTTCCTCATCACTTCCCTTATTACATAAGGTTCTTCTCACTATCAAATTTTCTCCAGCCTCAAGTCCCCTTGGTGAACCCTCATCATCTTCTTGAATCACAACATTTCTATTACCTTGCCTACTTTCAAACGATCCATATTCAAAAGATCTATGTCTCTCTTTACCACATCTGAAACAATTACCCTAAAATCCACCTCTAGAATAGGAATTACCTCTTCCTCGGTAAGAATTAGTGCCTCTTGGATAAGCATTCAGTCTTGCCTTTTTCATCATTCTTCTATTCAAATTTTCCTTTATCCTACATAGAACTATCAGATCTACCACTTTCTCCTTAAGATCTACCTCTGCCTCTCTGGAAGTTACCACCTCCACCTCTTTTTCTTTGTTCATGCTTCTTTATCAAGATCTTTTTAGCTTTCAAGGCATATTGATATACTTCTTCTACACTTTCCAACTTCACAAAACTTATTTCATCTTGAATTATAGATCTCAATCCATTAAGGTACCTTGCAATTTTCTCATTATCATCATCCACATGTCCAGATCTGATGTCCAATCTATAAAATTCCTTAGTATATTCTTTCACAGTCATGTCCTTTTGTTTCAAATTTGGCATCTTTCTCAACAAGCTAACTTGGTAATCAATAGGGAGGAACTTTTTCTTTACCTTGTTCACCATCTTTGGCCAAGTTATGATCTTCTCCTTTCCTCTCCTTTTTCTATTAGTTTGCAAATTCTCCTACCATAGATATGCATGACCTTTCAACCTAGTGACTACAATCTTCACCTTTGTATTATTAAGAGTTTTTTCATAATCAAAGAGCTTCTCCATATCAAAGATCCAATCCAACACAACATTGATGTCTAATCTTTTGTCGTACGAAAAAACTTCTACAACAGGCTTTGAATTTTCCCTAGACAACACTCACAACAATCTTTCTTCATCTTGATCTTCTTCAGGTTCTAGATTATGGTTTGGTTTTGCTACTTCATCATCACTCACATTATCAAGATGTGCTCCCCTTGTCTAGGGTATCTCCATAGCATCTAATCTAGCTACAATTTGTCTCAATTTTTCAAATATAGCATCATCAACATTTCTCCTATCATGAACCATCGTTACAAATTAGGTTACTACAAGATCATAACCCTCTACAAGTTATAGGTCAAATCTACAGATCTGCCACCCTACAACCAAATTCAACTTAGGTTTCTACATGATCCAATATCCACAAGGATGAACCTTAGGCTTTGATACCAACTGACATAGGCAAAGGGTGAATAACTAGGGCCAAATGCTCACCAAGCTATCTGAACCACCCTACAAGAGTTAACACAATGGAAGAAAACACAAGGAACAAAAACCAAAGGATGAAGAAGAGAGAAATACTTTTATTGATTCATCAAAATATCTTCATACATGCCTAGCTATAAGGCCTTTTGGTTTATGACCAATTACAAATATATTCACTTTCAATGATCCAACCTCAAATTCACACTTTTAGTTCTTCTCTCTATTCCTCTTCTCAAAAACTTACCTATCTCTAAGCCTAAACACTCTATATATACTTGCCAAAATAGCTTACAAAATATTCTAGAACATATAAAAGCCACAAGTCGACCCATAATAAATATCAACTACCAATACCAAAATTAAATTCAAGCAAAGTTGGCCCAAACTAGAACTAGACATAGATAACTTAACAAATGCAAACTTCATGGAAACTAGCCTCAACATTTACACAAGCTCAACATTCAAAGGAATCACTCAGCAACAACTACAAACTTAGCACCCAAAGGATCACTTGGCACTACTAGGAACTCGAGACCCAAAGGATCACTTGACACCAATTGGAACTTGGCACCCAAAGGATCACATGGCACCAACAGGAACTCGACACCTAAAGGATCACTCGGCACCCAAAGGATCACTCGACACCAACAGGCACTCGGCACCAACAAGAAAAAGGAACAAAAGTGTAGGATTATAGGGAAATCAAGGATGGTCCTGCATCAACTTAAAAAGGCCCATATAACATATTCCATCTTGGATTGGCCTCTTATATGTTTTGGTGTTGTCTAACAATGCTTTGTTTTATTGGAATCTATAGTTGTAGGATCCTCACATGCAAGATCTCGGCCTCTATGATGGTGGTGATAATGGTGATGGTTTTAATATGTTAGATGTTGATCTGACATTTGAAAACTATGAAGATGTATTTGGTAGTTCACACGATCAGTCTGATTCACTATTTGAGGATACAAGTGCAGCTTGCTCCACCATGGACAGGAATATTTCTCTTGTTGTGTTGAGTGGTCACATTGACAATACTCCTGAGGTTTGTTTGCTAAGAATGTACCTCTGGCTAGCATTTCTCTCTTGCAATTACATTTGGTGTGTTCTCCCTTCTAAAATTTACACACATAGGATAAGTTTTTATTTTGTGATCATGAATATGGAGACCACATTGTTTGGTCAAATATGAAGAGAAAACTTTATTGTAACCTATTAATATTCTTTTGATTAATGAGTTACCACTACTGGTGTCTGACACTCATGAGAAATCATAGCGGTTACTTTGCTCCCCTCCTGTTTATTGATTCTTCCTCTTTGAGTGACCACATGCTTGAGATTTTTAGACCACTTAACAATGGGTTTTACTAGGCAATACCTTCTAATGAACTAGTCTCTCAACAGACTCAAAAGTACTTGCATTATCTTCAACAGAAATGTCAGTTGTGTAATTCTTGGCCTCCTTGATAATGTCATTTACCAATAATTTGCCACATTTTACACCCCTTTCAATTACTACTTTTTTCAAGCTCTCAAAAGAAGTCATAGTTAGTTCAGCATTAGCTTTCAACAACTCTCCCTTCTTGTGCTCACTCTTACAACCCTTCTAATTAGCCACTTGTTTGGTAGATTTGGAAACATTGACAATGACTTCAATAGGAACACCAGTTCTAATGTTTTTGATCTCTTGAGAACCTTTAGTAACAATAGAATTTTTCTTCTACCCACCATGTCATCCTCTTCAATTAATAGCAGGTACATTTAAAACATCCTCAGAGATGGAAGTTGAGGCAAAGGCACATTTCTTTTCAAATAATCATTCTATTCACCAAATTGCTTTTCTATCTTGTTCTCCCTAAGATGAGAGGATGATATACTTGATTGATGTTGCTACAATGTTTTGATGTTAGATTGCAATGGAAGGGAGTTGTCAT